>JACEFZ010025851.1:0-92128 GCA_014155875.1 Cepaea nemoralis
AAAAGGGCATTATTTTTTTTATGAAACTTTGAAAATGCCTTAAAGATTGTATCACTATTTATTATAACTCATATGCCGGTATATAACTATGGACTAAGAGTTTACAAATCTTTGAAAAACGATGCAACAATATGACTATAAGTTATACAGAAAAGTTATGCCCCTTGAAATAACTTTTACAGAGTTAAGTCCCCCTCGCTGTATAGAAATTATAATGAAAAATGGAACATTAAATAATATTGGGTAAGCAGCCGATTTCACACTAAAAAAATATGACAGTGGGCTGAGCTGAAATGAAAGGAAGGCGTGTAGAAAATTTCATCTCAATCGGATGGGCCGTTCGCGAGCGCATAAAGGACATACATACGGAGATTGCCTTTTATATATAAGATGATACTGGACCCTTTTTATCTAAAATATAATATCCCGGGACCCAATGAGCATCAAACTTAGAGTTTCTCCTATGTTTTTTGTAATAAACTCTATCACCTATGTTAAACTCCTGTAAGTGTGCATTTTTATTTGTGTATTTCTTCTGTCTTTCTCAAGCCTTAATTATATTATTTCTTAAACGTATGTGTGCTTTGTGCATTTCTTGCAACCTCATTTCTGAAACTCCTCCCCCATATATTTTCTTCTAGGCTTTAATAAATTGTCAATCGGTAATATTGGTTCTCTTCCATGTAGTAGGTAAAATGGTGAGAAACCTGTTCCTTCATTTTGGTGTGTACGGATCGCCCCCAGTGCTATTCCCAAATAAAGATCCCAATCCATATCGTGTTCTTCTACATTTTTCGCCAGTATATTTTACAATGTCCTATGTTGTCTCTCATTTTTGGCATTCGAAGATGGTCTGTAATACGAAGTTTTTATGTGCTTTATATTCAAATCTTTTAACAATTTTTCAAACTTTCTATTTACAAATTCTTTCCCATTGTCTGTAAGTATTATCTGTGGACACCCAAACCTTGGTATAAATTCTTGTAAAAACATATTTATAAACAGAATCGAACTCTTGTCTGGAATTGGATAAACTTCTGGCCAGAGACTATATGAATCTATGATATGTAGTAGATATACATTTCCCGATAAATGTTTTTGGATGAGGACCTGAAATATCCAACTCACTTTCTGCATTGAAATTGAGGAATATCTGTATCTTGTAAGGGACATTTAATTATTTTCATGTTTCTTAACCTACACTTTTCACATGCATCAACATATTCATATACGCTTTTAAATAAATTCGGCCAGTAATATTTACTACTAATAGCCTTAACTAACTTATCTCGTCCAAAATGACCCATTATTATCATGATATGCCTTTAAAACTTCCCGTTCTAAATGTTTCGGAATATATTTTCTTAATCCCTCACCTTTTTCACTGACATAATATAATTGATTGTCTTCTTGCAGCTCTAAGAATTTTCTTTTAAAACTGTTTTCCCCTGTTTCTTTCAATTTTTGTTTAATCAGTATTATTTTTGGATCTAATTCCTGTTCATTTTTCATATTAAAATGCATCAACTGTGTATCTTCCTCTATTGATTCATAATCTTGTTCTGTCTGTGAGCTTTTACAATTTATTTTAGCAGAATCTAATATATTTACTTGCCAATTCCTGTCGTCAATTTCTGGTTCTCCCTCATCTTGAGTAGTGGTTTCAGATATTGTTGTATGTGGAATTCTAGACAATAAATCAGCGCATGTATTATGTTTTCCTGAAATATACTCTACTTTAGCATTGTATCCCTGTAAATTTAGTGCCCATGTTTGTATTTTCCTATTTTGTATTGGTACTTCTAGTATAGACTTTAATGGCATGTGATCAGTTTTAATAATGAAATTGGCGTTATGTAGGTAGTAGTTTAGTTTTTGGAGAGCATAGTGTATAGCGTAAGCCTCCTTCTCAATAGTCACCCATTTCCTCTGAGATTTGCTAAGTCTATGTGACAAGAAATAGATTGGTCTTTCATTCTTAACTCCTGGTATTCCTGAGTCTTCTCCTTCATACGGTTGTGTTAAACATGCTCCTATGGCATTATCTGAAGCATCTGTATACAAAACCAATTGTTTATTTAAATCTGGATGTGCCAATAGTGGAACTGTTGTTAAGCTATTTTTTAAAAAATCGAACGCCTTCTGACAATCTTCAGTCCACTTAAACCTTGCATATTTACAGGGTCAATTTTATAATAGGTTCTGCTATCTGTGCAAAATTTGGAACGAATCGTCTATAATACCCGGTCATACCTATAAAAGCTCGAACTTCTCTCACGTTGGTCGGAGAAGGTAAATCTCTAATAACTTTAATTTTATTTTGATCAGGCTTAATTCCCTCTCTATTAATAATGTACCCTAAATATTTGGTGACCCCTGGTCTAGGTGATAGGAATGAGAGAGATGACGATTAATAGGCGAAGTGAGTAGGACAAAACCTGGTCTGCCACAATCAAGGCATGCATGCACTTACTCAATTTCAACTTAACATCGTGTATTCTTAGCCTATCAAATACCAATTTTACATGTTTTAGATGATCTTGTACGTCTCCTGATGTATATATTAAAATATCATCTATATATGCCAACGCAAACTTTTGAAACCACGTAATACTTCATTTATTAATAACATGTAGTGAGATGGAGCTTTCAAACTCCGAATGGCATTCGTAAAAATTCGTAAGAACCCATATGAGTACAGAAAGCACTTTTCTTTTGAGCATCCTCCGACATCGGGATACACCAGAATCCTGATCTTGCGTCTAGTGTAGTGAAGAATGTAGAGCCATTAAGTAAGCCCAAAATATCATCAATCACCGGCAATGGGTACGCTACATTCTTAGTGATTTTGTTCAACGCCCGGTAATCGCAGCAGAATCGATGCGAACCATCGACCTTGGTCACGATCACGATCGGAGATGACCACTCAGACTTCGATCTTGTTATTATTCCCGCTTTTAAAATATCTTCAATTGCCTTCTCTACAATCTCTCTGTTTCTTAAAGGAGTTCTATATGGTTTTAAACTAATTGGTGGATGATTTCCAGTGTCTATTTCCATTGTAACTGTACTAGTTTTTCCCAATTCTAAATCATTAATTGCGAAAATGTCTTGGTTTTCTTTCACTAATTGTTCTAATATTTCTTTATTCTCCGGTGGGGCTTTTAACTGTGATAACAATTCTTGTTCTCTTGTCCTTTTGTCTACTGTATCTATTTGAGATGGATATTTTTTGAATGTATGGATCAATTCATCATTCCGTCTTTTCCAGGTTCTTTTATAATTATTTCTGACATTATTTCTGACCATGGGAGTTTCTGAATAATCATTTCCCAACACGTTTTCTTTTTCTGTAGTTAACATGTTATCATTATTATACGCTACTTTAGCGATTACACAGCCTCTATATAATTTAATATTTTTTCCTGTATTGTTTAGAAGCATCACTGGAAAGCTGAGATGTTTATCTAATGTTATTAACCCATCGGTGACTTCCAAGCCAGGTTCATCTATTATTTCTCTCTCTAATTCCGTTATTTTAACTGTTTGCCCAACCGAAAAGTATGATGATATAATTTAATATTTTTTCCTGTATTGTTTAGGAGCATCACTGGAAAGCTGAGATGTTTATCTAATGCTATTAACCCATCGGTGACTTCCAAGCCAGGTTCATCTATTATTTCTCTCTCTAATTCCGTTATTTTAACTGTTTGTCCAACCGAAAAGTACGGATTTTTTTTTTCATTTTTGCCTGTATTAAATTAACCGTTTGTGGTTTCAAATTCATGGTCGTTTTGACTCTAACTAGTGTCGACACATGCATATCCTCTTCTAAATCCACGTAAACATCTTGGAATTTTAATTTATGTAAATCAAAATAAAGTCTCACCCCATTTTTCAATAAAAAATCTCTACCCAATATCATATTTCTATTTAAATCCTTGACTACATGGAACATATGCCTAACCTTTATCCCTCCTAATTTAAAATTTATCATCGTTTGACCCAGCACTTCTAAATTTTGTCCAGTTACCGAATGAAGATTATCCTGAATTCTAATTATTTTGAAATTTTTTAATATTCGATATAAAAATGTTTCTTTAATCACACTAACTTGCGCTCCCGAGTCAACTAATGTTCTAATTTTTATATTTCCCTATTTCTATAATACATGAACTAGGATCAATCATATTTAGTGACAACTGTTTTATCTCCCCAAGTTGAGGCCACTTCTTGTGTTTTTTATTTCTAAATGTCCTACTATACTCATCATTTGGGTTTTTAATATATTTATTCATCTTTTGGACCTTCCTATTTTCCCCCCTACTGCCGATCCTGTTCAGTAAGCGGGATGCCAATTTCCCCGATCTCCTGACCTTATAAAATTTCTCTGCCCCTCTCCATAATTCCCATTTGATGATCTACCATTTACAGTTCTATTCTGTGTCTAGTCTGAGCACATCTATTATTTTGTGTATTCGCCTGGACACGTCTGTTACCACAGAAGCGAAAAATGTGTCCCCGTTGGTGGCACCCCCAACAAACCACATTTGTGTTATTTGTGTTACCTACCATGTCTCTTACAGTATTTCTCACTCGTCTTTCTCTACCTTGATTATATACGTTACTGTTTCCTTGTAACATCTGTATATCTCCTTTTCTTCTTCTCCATCCATATCTATACTGTCCTACTTCCATTGGTTCTTCAATTCTATCCTCTGAACTACTACCTAACTCTCGTCCTACCCTCAATCTTAACCTTCTTCTCAAGCTTTCCTCTTGTATAGCTATATCTACAGCTTGTGACAACCTTGTAGGATTCTCTCTCATTAATTTAAATTTCAGTCCATCTGACCTAATCCCATCAACAAAAATCCCCACCAACATCCGTTCCACTTCCTCAGCTCGGACATTCTGACACAAAAATGACTCTTCGGCTAAATTGATCAACCTAACACTATATAGCTGCACACTTTCTGTAGTATTTTGTCTCGTCTATCGCAACACTGAGAATGCGTGTTAAGGGTCAGTAATCTCTGCATATTTGTGAGCTAGGTCGTCTTTGAATTGTTCCCAGGTTTCACCTCCTCCAGCTTCTAACTTTCTTCTTATATGATCAGAAACAGGACTTGCACTAGTTCTATAAGCCAAATTCTTTTTATCCTCATCTGTAGCGTTCACTAGATATGCATGTTTCTCAATGGATACAATCCATTTCTTAAATTGACTCGCCTGTCCATTAAACCTATCGACATCACTGACTACACTTTGCTGTCTTAACACCGAGTCTAACTTTGATATTGCCCTACCAACTCCACCTAGTACTTGTGAAAGATCTTGGGCTTCCATTCTAAAAAAATCTGAAATGGAAAATACAGCAGTACCAAACAATCCAATATATTAATATGTCCTAAATCAAGCAGTTGGAAATCTTAATCTAAAATTTAACTATACCTGTCATACTTATAGTCCTGTCGTTTGTCCAATCGAAAAAATTGAAGAAGTATGACACCCAATCGACAACTATTTAACGGTTGTTGTCCAATCGAAAAAATTGAAGAAGTATGACGCCCAATCGACAATTATTTGACGGTTGTTGTCCAATCGAAAAAAATTGAAGGAGTATGACGCCCAATCGACAATTATTTGACGGTTGTTGTCCAATCGAAAAAATTGAAGGAGTATGACGCCCAATCGACAATTATTTGACGTTTGTTGTCCAATCGAAAAAATTGAAGGAGTATGACGCCCAATCGACAATTATTTGACGGTTGTCTTCTTCTCTCGCAGGAAAAGAAAAGGAAGAGCCTCTGGATTCCTCACTTCAATCGATATTCTTCATGCCGCTGATTGTAGAAATGGAAAAACGAGCGTACTTGCAAGGTGTATCGCTTCAATCGTAGTCGGTGTCTTCTGACTTACTTTCACCGATAAATGGCTCTTCTAGTCGTCTTCATGCCGCTGATTATGCCCGACTGGATTTGAAATGACAACGATCGAGACAATAATCGATTGACTGATTGATTGATTGATTGATTGATTGATTGATTGATTTGTTGATTGATTGATTGGTTGATTGGTTGATTGATTGATTGGTTGAGCCGGCTCAATGTAAGCGTTGACCAACGACTCCGGACTTTATCTTCAGACAAGCAAGGTCACCTTCAATATACTTCAGACGATAACGGTTAAATCGACAGTTTCAGCAAGACCAAATTTCACGGCAGCATCTCTGGAACATCTATATGCTTCGAAAAGAACGAGCAGGTCAACACAGGATTCAACAATGACGATGGCTGCTCAGTTTCACCACTCGGAACATTATGCGTTGTGTGGCGGTTTTAACAACCATCAACCCCATCACAAAGACTTGAAAATACTACATAAGTTGTTCCTCCAGAGTGCAGGACTTCAACACAACCTTCCATGACTTCTGTTGACTTCTATATTCCAATTTGATTTATTTTATGATGACCCCGTGATCAGTAGTGGCCGCGACAGCACGATTCAGAAATCCTGGTCACGGCACCAAATCAGGTCATATCACAGTGTGTGAACATGGCCTAGCCGTAGATCGTTAGTGGCTGACATCAATATGACAAACTCCGCGTTGTAGTGTATAAAAGTTTTTATTGAGGAATCACATACATTTTACTGCTGCCGATGATAATACATACATGTTTGTTGTTCTTCCCATGGCCGAATCCCAAGTTGTTATTGTGATACCTAAATCCATTCGTGCTCACGCGTTCACTAACTTTATTTCCCCATTAGTTAATGAATGCTCAGCATTCATTAACTCTCTACTAACCTAAATCCCTTACTGTTATACCTGCACCCATCTTCTATTTGGCCTTCCTCTTCCTCTCTTCCCAGGCATATATCCCTCCATTATTGTTCTCAGGCACAGACATAGCTATTATATTCCTATATTCTTATTTAAACTATGAAGGTTCGTTCAAAACTCACCCCACAGCAGATAATCGTCAGTCCACAATCAAGATCCTTTTGGATCTTCACAGGGCCTGTCTACCCTCTCAACTGCGGCCTGGAAAAAAACAGTGGCTACGCTCGGCCGTGTCTGGGGCATGTTCGCCCATCTACTTGGTAGTGGCTCAGGGGTTTAAGTTCAAACCCTCTGCTGAAAATTAGACATCAGCATCTCTTCGGCCTAAGTTGTTCCCAATGTCAAAGAGGCGGGAACATGGCTTTACTGGGCTGTTATAGACACGCCAACACAACATCCCAGCATCCTATACATTTTCTTACCAGGGTATCAAGGGATAGTTGTCGTGTCCTCCTTTAAAGTGTCGTCCCTGGAGTGAGGAGAGTCAACACCCACATTATAATATTTTTTCCTATCAATATCCTGGAGAATCCACCAGCTTCCGTCCAACACACTCCATCAGCCCGTGGACACCTTTTCCTATCACTCTCTCATTGTCGTACTATGCCCCCTCTCATACTTCCCCAACGCAACATACTCAACAACTCTTGCTTCTAAAAATTAATAAAGATTAATTTATTAAAAGAAAAGTGTAACGTATATGAGACATGTATGCGAAGAAAATGTGTGTCGAGTCTTCTAATGTAAATGTATAGGTCAGCCTTCAAAGTTCAGGATCAGAGTCCACTCATCATGGCAAGGATTACACGACATCACACGAGTCAGTACAATAGACCTCACCAATTGCCGCTTCTTTTCCGCCAAACTTGTTATCCTCCATGAACTTGATAACCATGAAATCTGAGTCCCATTCGAAACTACAGTCCGGGAACACTATTAATGTTTGTTCTTAAGAAAACTGTTCCTAATAGTTTGTAGAAAACTGAGATCTCATAATTCCTGCACAGTATAAAAAAACAATAGAACACTGTCCCATGAACATGGCATTTGTCCTTCTTGCGAAATGTTCTATAGATTTCCTTATTTTCTCGTTATTGTCTTAACGTTATAATGTCCTTCATTATTATTCTGATGATCATATTGTTCTTGTCTTGTATCATCATAAAGGACTTTCACATAATCTGACCTCGCATGTAAAATCTGATCTTTTTCTATTATGATTTTGCCATCTTTGGTTTTTAGGCAACCTGTTGATGTGTGTGATCTTTTGTTAGTGATGTCATTAATTCTTGTGTGCATTAATTTGGTATTCTGGGTGTTGTGTTGGTTTTCAATTTCCTTGCAATTTTCCTCAGGCCATGTTTCTTTTGCCTCTTTGCATAGCAGTAGCTTCCTAATTTTCCTGTGAATCTCTTCGTATATTTCCTTGTTATTTTTGTTATTTCTTCTTATTTCCATGAGGTTTAAGATGTCTTCCATCATCCATTTCTTGCGCCCTATTATCTTTATTTTTGGGATTATCATTGTTGTTAGTGCAGATTCTTGACTGATTTCTTTTATATTTTCAATTGGTCACTGACGTCTTGAAATAATATTGCATTGCCATATCGGACAATGCATCGAATCTGTTCTTTACATCTACGTTGAATTTATCTTTTATCTCCTCACTCTTCAGCGCCTGTAGATCAAATTTTGCGTTTCTATTTGTATATTTGACTTTCTTTAAGTTTATATGTAAATTGCCTAAGATTAATCTATGGTTGCAGTAGCAGTCTGTACTTGGTAGGGGGACATAAACATCTAATTTTTTACAAGGGAGGTTACTAGAACTTGAAAAAGAAAATGGTATACCTAGCTATAATACCACTAACTAACATTATAATCTTTTACTTTTATTTGATAAATAAAACAGTTAATACCACAGTCACTTTTTGCAATCGTGAGTAGAAGAAAGCTATTAAAGTGTTTATACAACACTTGTGTAATCTTTTATTACTTACATTTTATTATCAACTTTTTCAATTCTACGTTTATGTTTAATTCATAAAACTGTACTTTTAATGATACGAGTCTAGGACCTTAAGAAACGTTGAGTTGCCTGTTTTTGTACAAAAAAACCCTTTCCCATGTGCCCCCCTCCCCTTGCTCATGGTTTGTGTTTGCCTTTGCTGATACCCACACCGGTTTGGTTCAAATAATTATCCTGCCTTTACCATCATTGCCCAGATAAGGGTGATGAAGGCATTGGTGGAATGAAACAAATTGGTGAGGAGATGGCAAGGGAAACAAAAATGTAAAGATTGTAAAAAAGTTTGTGCTAATACTGATGCTTGTTTTACTTTTTACAAAAAGTTTTTAAAAAAAAGAGGAAGGGAAAAAAATGAAAGAACCCTTACAAATATGACAAAAAAATAAGCAGGGAGAAAAAGAAAACCAACTCCTTTTACTTCTACTATTATTGAACATTGCATGCATATGAAAAAAAAAAAAAAAAGAAACAATAAGCAAGGAGAAAAAAGATAAACAACTCCTTTTTACACCTACGATATTATTTAACAGTGCAGGATGCAATTGTTATTGTATGTACCTGCCATGTTTTAACACCATTCCTAAGGAAATCATTAGCAAATGGAATCAGTTTTGGAAAATGTGATCATTATCATAACAAATTCTATTATTGTGTTTATTAGCATTGCTGTTATCACCCTTAGTAGTTTTTATTCCTTGTCATTATTATTATAAGATGTATTTCATGTAAACACCATTCCTAAGGTAATCAATTTAGCACATAAAATCACATGTTAAAACTATTATTTATTATCATTGAGTCTATCACTAGTCTCAGCACTGTTGTTATTCCTTGTCACTATGATATTTATTTATGTATTTGGTTGTTACTGTGCATTATTATCATTGTAATCACTATTAATATATATGGCTTTGTAAACGCGTATACAAACACATCCCCCCTCTCCCACCCTTTTGATACTGTGATTGTTGTCTCTGCCGCCACCCTCACCGTTTTGTTTCAGTTCTGCACCGCCATGTTTATCATCGCCGAGGGTGATGGTAACTTGGTAGGAGTTTTTGGAGCTGACAGGAGAGCGGGGCGGCAGGGGAAAAATAACAGCCCGATACCATCATGCTTTGGATTTAAAATATTTCCTTACAACAATGTCAATGGAGAAATGTTTAAATGTATAAAATATTTGTAATTTTTGCGCATATGTCACCTACACGCCCACATGCAACGCTCTGTAAAAACACGCACACAAATACTGAACACACAGTACGCATGTAACAACACAAACAATACAAATGCAACAACTACCCCTCCTGCATTGTAAACTAGGATACTCCTTGACAACCCCCCCCCCCCCCCCCACCTTTTCGATAATGTTTGGTTTTGATGCTGCTGCTGCCTTCACCGGTCGGTTCTAACAAGTTTTACTGCCATTTGCCTCATTACCAAGTGGTGATGATGGTATTGGTGGGGTTGGAGCTGACAGGTGAAAAGGTGGCAGAGGGGGAAAAAAATGGTATACTACCGTCCTGTTGTTGTTTGTACTCGTTTTTCTTTACCCCCCATTTCAAATGTAAAAAGGTTGAAACAAATGTTGTAAAAATTTGCGCATATGTCACCTACACTTCCACATGCAACGCTCTGTAACAACACGAACAATACAAATGCAAATGTTTCTTAACACTCAATAAAAGTTTAAAAAAAAAACAAAACTGTTTTTGTACATAATAAATGGGATATTTATGTATACGCTGAATTCGCAATGGACAACTTAACAAATTCCAATCTGTTTACGCGCGCTCTCTCGTTATCCCTCCCCCTCCTCTCCCCCTCCCCAACTCCCTCTCTCTCCCTCCCTCCGTGTTGACCGCGTTCCTGGTCTCAACCCACCCCACCACAAGCAAATCCTGGGCACTCGCGATTAAGTCGAGGGCTGTCATTCAGCAATAATTTTGATTCCACTTACAGGAAGTAAGCTTGCATGAGACTGCCTGCAGTGTAAAACGTGGGGCGGCTTTTGCCGTTTCGACCTTGACACCAACATTTCCTTTAATGTATATATCTTCGGTGTGGAAGAGAACGCGTGCTGTGTGTTGAAGGTTTATAAGCGTGTGAGAAAGATGGGTTTAGAATGAACGAGCGGAAGGAATCATCACCACACCATAGTCGTTGTTGTCTCCGTCATTATTATCACCATTATCATCACCATTACCATCACCACTATCATCATCATTATCATCACCATTATCATCACTATTACCATCAATCACGTTAGAATGGGATGACTGAAAGCGTACGCCATTATCATAACTGTATATGTATGTTTTTGTTTTCATTAACGCATATGACATAACACTAACAAACGGCAACGCTCTGTAATATACACAAACAAAGAAACACGCATTGCACCTTGTAAATATACATTGCTTTGTATAAAATAAACGTATTAAAAAAAAAAATGAACGAGGGGAAGGAACCACATCATAGTCGTTGTTGTCTCCGTCATTATCATCACCATTATCATCACCATTACCATCACCATTATCATCATCATTATCATCACCATTATCATCACTATTACCACCAATCAAGTTAGAATGGGATGACTGAAAGCGTACGTCATTATCATAACTGTATATGTATGGTTTTGTTTCATTAACGCATATGACATAACACTAACAAACGGCAACGCTCTGTAATATACACAAACAAACAAACACGCATTGCACCTTGTAAATATACATTACTTTCATTCAATTTGAACAAATAGCTTCTCTCTCTCTCTCTCTCTCTCTCTCTCTCTCTCTCTCTCTCTCTCTCTCTCTCTCTCTCTCTCTCTCTCTCAAATGCTGGTGCAATTACATTTGCTTAGAGAATATTTAAAATATCATAATAACATGATAGTAATGCCTTGAAGGGTGCCTCCTTCCCTCCGCTAGCCTATGGGACACCCTTGGGCAAGGTGGAGTACCCGTTTAGCTCCCGATCAGGTTTACGTGAAGCCATGGGTGCAGGTAGTGGATAAAGTTGAATAGCAGCCGACAGATAGTTGTAGGTTATGGTCTCCAGCTTCACGACGGAAGGCAGAGGATCTCTTTTTTGGGAGACATTGGCTACGGTCATCGACCAGTATGGTCACTGCTAGGAAGGAAAGCAATGGCAAACTACCTTCTTTACAGATGCCAAGAATATCATGTACTGCAGTCTTATCGATAATCAGAGAAACGGCGTAAATGGGTGCTCCATAGGAGCAGCCTCGCCCGGTAGGGTAGTCATGTGCACCAGGTGACTCCAGACCGCCATAAGGAGACTGAGTGCAAAAGAATATCAACATTGAAAGTAGGAACTTGGAATGTAAGAACTATGAGTGGGGATGGGAAATTTGATAACATTAAGAATGAAATGAGAAGATTAAATATTAACCTTTTAGGTGTACGTGAGACCAGATGGAAAGGAATGGGCATTATGACATCTGAGGAATATAGAATAATCTATTGTGATGGAGAGAAACAACAGCGAGGAGTCGCAATTATAATGGATACAGAGAGAGCAAAATCGATCAAAGGATATTGGACTGTATCAGACAGAGTGTTACTGGTGAATGAAATGAGAAGATTAAATATTAACCTTTTAGGTGTACGTGAGACCAGATGGAAAGGAATGGGCATTATGACATCTGAGGAATATAGAATAATCTATTGTGATGGAGAGAAACAACAGCGAGGAGTCGCAATTATAATGGATACAGAGAGAGCAAAATCGATCAAAGGATATTGGACTGTATCAGACAGAGTGTTACTGGTGAAGTTGAGTGGAAGACCTTTTGATATTAACGTCATACAAGTTTATGCACCAACAGCAGACAGTAGTGATGACAGCATCGATGAATTTTATAGTGATTTAGAGAAAGCCTTCAAGAAATGCAAGAATTCTGAAGTAACTATCATAATGGGTGACTTGATTGCCAAAGTTGGAAATCAACAGGACGGATGCATAGTGGGCAAGTATGGATTAGGGGAACAGAGTGAAAGAGGTTGCAGACTAGTACAGTGGGCAAAAGAACAAGATTTGATTATTGGAAACACCTGGTTTCAACAGCACCCAAGGAGATTATGGACATGGAGGAGTCTTGATCATAAGATTAGAAATCAGATTGATTACATCCTCATCACCAGAAGATTTCGAAATGTCTTAAAAGTGGCAAAAACTATACCAAGCACAAACTGCTACAGCGACCATAGATTAATCTTAAGCAATTTACATATAAAATTAAAGAACGTCAAATATTCAAAATTTGATCTACAAGCACTGAAGAGTGAGGAAATAAAAGATAAATTCAACGTATAGGTAAAAAACAGATTCCATGCATTGTCCGATATGGAAATATTATTTCAAGACGTCAGTGACCAATGGGAAATGTTAAAGAAATCAGTCAACCAAGCTGCAGAAAAATCCATCCCAAAAATAAAGATAATAGGAAGCAAAAAATGGTTGACGGAAGTCATCTTAAAACTCATGGAAGTAAGAAGAAATAACAAAAATAACAAGGAAACATATGAAGAGATTCATAGGAAAATTAAAAGCTATGCAAAGAGGCAAAAGAAACATGACTTGAGGAAAATTGCAAGGAAATTGAACACCAACACAACACCCGGAATACCAAATTAATTCTTCTTCTTCAGCTTTCCGAGCCATTGAGGTTCTTTGCTACAAATACAATCCGTCTCCATTCGTCTCTCTGGTGGACCTTCTCTTGCCAGTCGTTGATTCCAAGTGCTTGTAGGTCTGTACATGTATTATCTCTCCACCGCCTTCTTGGTCTGCCTCGGGGTCTACGGTCATTTATTTCCTGAGTGTAAGCGAGTGTTGTTTCCCTATTATCTTCCATTCTTTCTATATGCCCCAGCCATTGTAGTCTATTAGCCTTCATGATACCAGTGATTAGCGGGGACTTAAACAGATCATAAATGTCTTTGTTACTTCTTCTTTTCCACTCTCCACTTTGTGTATCCCTAATGGGTCCAAAGATGCGTCTTAAAATTTTGTTCTCAAAGGTTTGTAACAAGGCTTCGTCTCCTTTCGTTGTACTCCAGGTTTCAGAGCCATACAGCACAATTGGTCTGATCAGTGTTTTGTATATTGTGATTTTGGTGTTACGAGATAGCGCCTTTGATTTTAGTAGATGTTGTAGTGCATAGTATATCTTATTTCCAGAGTTGATTCTAGTTTGTATTTCTTCCCTTATGATGTTGGAGCAGTTGAAGATTGTACCCAGGTATTTGTATGTTTCCGTTCTTTTAATGGTCATATTATCTATTTGTATGTGGCCAGAGTTTTTAGCCATTCCGTCTCTTGAAATTACCATATATTCTGTCTTATCTTGGTTGATAACCAGCCCCATCTGTTGGGCTTTTTCCTTTAAGTGAGTCAATATTTCCAATGTCTTTTGTTCACTTTGCCCTATAATATCTATATCATCTGCATAACCAAGCAGCTTGGATGTTCCTCCAATATCACATTCCTCCTTTATCTTCCTTACAACTTTCTCTAGAGCCAGATTGAAGAGTAGCGGCGATAGTGCATCACCCTGTTTCAAGCCAGATGTTATTTGGAAGGGGTCTGATTTCCTGCCTTTATATGTTACTATATTATAAGTATCTTCCATGCATAGTCTGGTCATGTTGATTAACTTCCTTGGTATTCCAAATTCCTGCATAGCATTCCATAAACTATTCCTATGGACACTATCATAAGCCTTTTTAAAATCCACAAAAATGTTATGGAGATCTCTTTTATATTCCCAATGTTTCTCGGCTATTTGTCGTAAGATAAATATCTGATCTATTGTTGATCTGTTTTGTCTAAAACCCGCCTGGTAGTCACCTAATATGTCTTCTGAATATGGTTTTAGTCTATTTAGTAATACTGCGGATAGTATCTTATAGCTTGTGGACAGTAGTGATATTCCTCTATAATTTCCACATTGGAACTTGTCTCCTTTCTTAAAGATAGGTATCAATAATGACTCTTTCCAGTCATGGGGTAATTCTTCTGTCCTCCAGATTTTTATTATTAGTTCGTATAGCTTTAGATGTAATGCATGGCCACCTGCCTTTATAAATTCAGCAGCAATTCGATCAGTCCCAGTTGCCTTATTGTTTTTAAGTCGTGTGATTACATATAGGATTTCTTCAAATGTAGGTTCTTCAATTTGTGGTTCGCATGTTAGAACCTCTTCCTGTGGGAAAATGTTACTTGGAGCTTCACAATTTAGTAATTCAATAAAATATTCTTTCCATGTGTTGCACATTTCCTCATTGGTATTTATCATATTCCCATTTTTGTCTTTTAAACCATATGTGTTTTGTTGGTGCCCTCGTTTCATTGACTTCAGTTCTTTAAAAAATTTTCTGGATTCATTTTTCTGGTGATTAGTTTCCATATCTTTGATTATATTACTCATATATTCTCGCTTCTGCTGTCTGACTATTTTTGTAGCCTCTTTACATTCATTTCTATAATGCTCTTCCTTTTGGATGTTATTGATGTCATTTAACCATACATGTCTGGCATTCTTCTTCCTAATGACTGCTTCTTCACATTTTTGATTGAACCATCTGTTCTTTCTATGCGTGGTTAACACACCGAGACATTCTTCTGCGGTAGATTGAATTGTATTCTTGATGTTCAACCAAGTTTGGTCAACGCTTTCCTCCGAAGGGTTTTGCAGAGTTTCAAGTTTACATTTTATTTCATCTGTAAATTTCTCTTTGACTGTAATGTCTTGTAGTTTTTCTCTGTTATATGTTGGGTGTAATCTTTGTAATTTAGTATAGAAAGCTCTCTTAAGTTTTATTTTAAATTTTGCTCCAACGAGGAAGTGGTCACTGTGGCACTCAGCTCCTCTATAACTTCTGACTTGCTGTATGTTTGATGCATTTTTGTTGTTAATTAAAATGTGATCTATTTGATTATAGGTTCTCTTGTCACATGATTTCCAAGTTTGTTTGTGTATATCCTTTCTTTGTAGTCTGGTACTGCTAATCTGCAGTCCTTTGGCTTCTGCCAGGTTGATGACTCTCCATCCATTATCATTTGAAGATGTATGTAGGCTTTCCATACCGGCCACTTTTTTATTAGTTTGCTCTCTACCTATTTTTGCATTGAAGTCTCCCAGCACAATCAGGATGTCCTGTTTGGGGGTTTCTTCTATGACATCTTCCAGATCATTATAAAAGTCTTCTTTAATATCATCTTCTTTCTCTTCAGTAGGTGCATGCACATTAATCATCGTTATATTTTTCCATTTACCTTTTATTCGTAATTTACTAATCCTGTCATTAAAAGCTTTAAAGTTTAAAACGTTCCCCTATAACTCTTTTTTGATGACAAACCCTGTTCCTAATTCATGTTTATTTTGGGTGTTTCATCCATATATTATAATCATTCCATTTTGCTCTAAAGTACTCTATCCTGGCCACCTTATTTCTTGAATTGCTGTTATATCCATTTGATATTCAATCAGCTCCCGGGTTAGTTCTTCGGCCGCTCCAGCTCGATATAGTGTCCGTACATTCCATGTTCCAAATCTCAAAAGTCCTTTAACGTTCCAAGGTCGTTGTCCAGATAAGTCAGTCCGATATCGAGGCTCATGTATTTGTTTCGTAACAAAGAAAGGTTTTTACAAAGGTGGGGATGTTAACCCCCCGCTTCAACCCCCAGCCTGGAGGACCAGGGTGTTTCTCTTTGTCTGTTCTCTACCCTTTGACCTGTCCGGCTTGGGAGGCCCCGCTGGTAGCTATGCTACCGCCGGCATAGCTCTCAGGGTCATTGAGAAACTCAAGCTCCCCCACCACGACAAGGTGGAAACACCATCGGGGGAGAATACCAAATTAATGCACAAAAGAATTAATGACATTACTAACAATTAGCAGTTTTCTCCGTAACCTCGAATACTCTCGTGGTTGATGTGAACGCACGAAAATTAGAAGTGGTTCGAGTCGCGCCAGTGACTTATGAGAGTATGGTGCCGGTCGCTCAGAAAGTCGTGGCGTGCTGATGAGCGTAATCTAGCCTAGGAATCAACATACAGCTGAAAGATGCTGGTGTTGACCGCAATATCCTGAAACAGGATGGAAACGCGGGAAAAAAAACAACTAACAAAAGAACACACACATCAACGGGTTTCCTAAAAATCAAAGATGGCAAAATCATAACAGAAAAAAAATCAGATTTTACATGCGTGGTCAGATTATGTGAAAGACCTTTATGATGATACAAGAGAAGAACAGTATGATCATGGGAATAATAATGAAGGACCAGCAATTTTAAAGATGGAAGTTCAGAATGCTCTTAACCATATGAAAACCGGCAAGACCCCGGGTACAGATAACAATGATAACATCACAGTAGAAATGATCAATGCCTTAGAACAGGGTTCACCAAACTTTTTTCACGGCGGGCCGGATAACTGACAAAATAACCAGCGCGGGCCGGATACTCATTCTGTACAATACTTACGCCAATCTCCGTGGCGAAGGTCTTACGGACGCGGTTCGTAATCCCGTATACCCACGTTCGAAATACAACTGCGAGCGATTTGGCAGCAGACAACGTTGCGCTGGTTTTTACGCTATGTTTTGGGTGCCGGTCGTTCGAAAAGCAATGGTAAACTACTAAACATAAACTTGCCAAGACATCAACAACAGCAAACAATGCTGGTGTTGACTGACAACGTCCTGTAAAGGATATGCAACTTACTTTAACAACAATTGCAAGCTAGAACGAAAGCTCTGGGAAAAAAGACGAAAAACTAAGTTAATCATGGAACGGACGTGCATTGCTCACAAACAAACAAACAAAGACAACCAACATATTTGTATTTATTTACTAAACAAAGTTATCAAAGAAGGCGACGATAGCAACAAGATAGTTACATCAGACATATTGTACTGACATAAGCCTGGGTCATTGACAATGAGGTGAGTGACCGGGCATGAGAAAGAATGGAGATGAGAGTGGGAGACAGTAAAGTGACTGACCTGGCTATGAGAAAACAGCCAGTCCTGAGAAATAAAATAGTGAGGGTAGAGGAAAAACCCCTAGGGTGGATGGGGCGAGAGATAGTGTATTTGTTGTGTGAAGTCAAGGGACTTCAGGGGAGTTGAGTTTTAGATACCGAAGGAGTCGATAGTCCACGTAGAACTGTGTTGTGTGATTCTCCGAGCTGTGAAGGCAGGCCTAAAAACCCAGAGTGGGTTGCATCGTTGAGCAGTGGCTCCGACCCAATGTGTGGGTTGTATTGTGGGAGATCCAGCCGTGGATAGTAGGTGGACTAAATGTCTTGTGAATTTGAGATTCAGCAGGCCGTGAGAAGCCAGTGATGTGTGCTGGTTAAATTGTGAGGAGGATATTTATATTCTATGGATTACATTATTTCTGGATGTATAAACTATGTTCCGTCTGTCCGTCTTATTTCTGGAATAAATGATTATGTGCGCCAACTCAATCTTGTTTCATGACTGGTGAAGGTGCACTTCTGGGGTGAGTTGGATTAAGAGACAGTTAGATAGCTCAATTGACACACCATGAACATCGTTACCTAGACAACGACCATCACACGACAATAACACGCAAAGATCAACAAGAACATTGAACTTATCATGAGAACGACGTGTGACATCTGGGGTCTCTCCTGGCAAGAACGACGGGGATATACTGATAACTGGGAGCTTGTCGCTTAGTAAGGAGTATCTGAGAGCTCGTCCGATCAAGAAACCCATTGCATTATAGACATTGGTGTCATTCTGAGATATTTGTGGGCTCTTCGCTGAAAGACAGGAGTTATTATCTGTGACTTCGTTCCATCAAACTAGTCAGCGCGCGGGGAAAATACGCGAAAGAAATCACAAGCGAACAGACATTTCACGTCAAGTTCACTACAGGTGAATTGGATACCAACCATATCGCTAAAGCGAGCGGGGGTGTCAGAGAATTAACGCAGCACAGATCAACCGGAAGAGTCGATTACAGTGACGGGGAGTCACTAGTCACAAGCAGCGCACGTTAAGAAGACACGGCACAGATCAACTGAGAGAGGGGACTACTGTGACGTGGTTAGTCACTAAGTCACAAACAGCACGTTGGTAATGCGCGGCACAAAAGTCTGCGCGGCGAGACGGGCTGGATATCTGCTGTCGGTGATAAAGACAGGATTGAAAATTCAAAGATACTGACAGGTGTGTGT
This sequence comes from Cepaea nemoralis, assembly GCA_014155875.1. Taxonomy (NCBI): domain Eukaryota; kingdom Metazoa; phylum Mollusca; class Gastropoda; order Stylommatophora; family Helicidae; genus Cepaea; species Cepaea nemoralis. Next base: position 19,117 of record JACEFZ010025851.1, read on the forward strand.
GTGTGTGTGTGTGTGTGTGTGTGTGTGTGTGTGTGTGTGTGTGTGTGTGCTGAGGCAACGCACTGTGTTGTCGCAAGTTGACTGGTCAAGATTTGTCGACGCAGTTAATAGGACGGGTGGAAACAAGAACCCTACCGCCAGAATTGGGGAGGGTTAATGGTGGAAAGGGTGATTTTCCACGAAGTTAAAAAGAGCAGCCGTGTCGGGGCTGAGAGGTTGGGTGGAAAGTGTTTTTTGTATGACGGAAAAGTGTCCGGTCATTTTACAGACAGTCAGTGTGGATTATTGTGACAAAGAAGACTGAGGTACTGACTTGAGGTGTCCGGCAAGGTCAAGGTTGGGGACAGTGGAAAGTTACTGAGATTTTCCAGAGAACTGGATAAACAACTTGTTTATGAACAAAACAAGGTTGTTTTGAAAGAAAGCCAGACTTTATGTTTCGTCTTTGTTCAAGCCCTTTGTCATCATTATTCTGTTACGAGCAAACATTTTAACGTGGCGTCATCGCAACCATGGTCGTATTTCTTTGCCAATAAGGATCTATATATCCAAGTTTAAAGCGCTGAACATTGGCTGCCATTCTCCTTTTCCGTTTGGTGAATCTTGTCGGGTAACGGAAATCCATAACATTTATGATACAGCAAAGCACCATCTCCGCAACCAAAAGTAACAACATATCGAAAGAACACTTTGGATAATTATTATTACCGTCAACGTTTCCGACAGTTGGAACTGGTGATCACAACGCGAAATGACGTAACCACTCAACAAAACAACAAGTCGCTTTGAAATCTAGCGGTGTAGACATTTCGGAAAAGTTAACACAGATATTTCCAGCGGATTGCGAATAACTATTAAAACGAACAAAAACTTTTGTGACTGATTAATAAGAACTTTTGGCGACGTATTAATAAGTACATATTTGTCGGCCAACCATCTCAACATTTTTGTTTGCTCTCAGCGTTAACTGTCGTTATCGTTTGTGGACTTATATATATGGATATGTTTTACATGTAGTTGTTGATAGGCACTTTTTGCGATCTCTATCTACATCAGGATAGGCCTTGCAAAACGTGGATATTTCTAGTTCTTACGATATTTTTGTATGGAAAACGTTAATGAGTTAACGTGTCGTGCAGTGGCATTGGAGTCCTAACTAATATCTACAGACGCGTTGTCTGACGTCAGATCTGTGTATATTTTAAGTATATATTCTTTTTCTTTTTTCTTCTTTTCGTTATATTTACATATGATATTTGTTGTGGTCGGATATATGTTATTATTGTGATCTTTCGTCATGTCTGCTGTCTAGTGGTCTTTGTCAGTTTATATCTATATATTACGTGCACTGTGGTTGTTTCACACAAGCTTGTGGTTGTTACTGTGGTTTATTTCTTTGTGATCACCGTCTCCGTGTACTTCGCTTGTGAGTCTAGCGTTTATAGAAAACACTTACTGTTATCATCCATTTGTTTGTATATGTATTTATATGTATGTTTAACAATATTTCCAGAAATGTTATACAACTATTTGTTATAGATATATGCGAGGGAGGATATTTTCCCTCACTACCTAGTGCTTATAGAGTGACTGGGTGAGTACAGAGTGATACTTTAGCACTAAGAATTTACGTACACAGGGAGTGCTGGTGTACTTAGGGAAGTGACACAAAGACTAACAGCAGAGTCGTCACATTTATAGTTGGCTGATTGACAGCAACGTGTCCACAAGTACAAGATGCCTACTTTAATGGAATATATTGAAGCAGGTGAACGAATAGGCCTGAAAGGTAAAGAGTTACAGGAGTATGCCGAAGCAAAAGAACAAAAACAGATTGAAAGAGACCAAAGACAAGCTGAAAGAGAACAGAGACAGGAAGAAAAGGTAGCTGAAGACAGTCGTCTACAGGAAGTGAAACTAGCTGAAATGGAAAACAAGCGTCTACAGGAAGTAAAGGTAGCTGAAATAGAAAACAAGCGTCTACAGGAAGAGATAGAAACACAAATGAAAATGGAAATTGAGAAAGAGAAGATTAAGATGGAAGCTGAAATTGCTCTCAGAAAATTAGAACTATCTTCGAAAGGTCAAAGTGAGGAAAGCAGAAGACCGTCGCAGTCGTCACAGAGATTAAAACTGCCATATTTTACAGACCGGGACCAACTTGAAAATTATTTGGCCAGGTTCGAAGCATCAGCCAAAGCGTTAGGTATTCCAGAGAAAGAGTATGCGATGCGACTTGGCGAGTTTCTTACGGGTAAGGCTCTAGATACAATGTTTAATTTACCTGTGGAAGAAAGAAACAACTACACTATTTTGCGTCAACGTCTCCTCACAAAGTTCCAATTCACTGAGCATGGATATAGGACAAAGTTTAGACAGTTAGTGCCAGAGACAAGTCAAGATTTCACAGATTTTGCTAACACTGTAAAGAATACATTCAACAAATGGATGGAGCTCGCAGAAGTAGGGAAAGATTTTAATAAATTAGTAGATTTAGTGTTAAGAGACAAAGTATTAGCTTCATGTAATACCAACTTAGTAGCTTTCTTTGAGGAACGTAAGCCAAAGGACATAGACACAATGTCTCAGTTAGGGCAAAACTACATGACTGCACATCCTAACGTATCTATTGGGAAACTAATGAGTGAGGAAATAGTCTGTGCAGCGTACACTAAACAGGAACCAGAATCCAGTCATCAGACCAAGGGCGAAAAGTGTGGATTCAGCACAGAAAGGTGAGCAGCAAGAACTTCAAGATAATGGTTTCCGAGGAAACAATGTTGGTAGAGTAGGACGGTACCCATATAGAAGAGGGAATTTCCAGAGACGTCCAAATTATGCCGGATGTTGGAATTGTGGGAACTGGAGACACAAGGCAGCACAGTGTGATGCACAGCCAGCCAGTGAGCCAACAAGTAACGCAAGGAAGGAGATCATCTGTTTCAAATGTGGAAAGAAGGGGCGTGTCAGCCATCAATGTAGGATGAGAGAAACAGAGCACTCAAATGCAGCTGCAAGTAATTGAGACGCTGAACAATAAAGATTGTAGTGGGTGCAAACCTCTTTTTGAAAAAGACAGTCAGCCAGTCCTAATATGTGGTCATACAGTGAAAGCAGGATCAGCAGTGCATGAAGGAGGAAGTCTGAAGCTGCATCAGGGATTCGTCAATGATATACCAGCGTTAACAATTAGGGATTCCGGATGTACGTCTATCGGAGTTAGGAAAAGTTTAATAGATCCCTCGGATTATACAGGGAACAAGATTAGATGTATAACATTCAACGGCACAGTAGAGTTCTACCCATTAGCCATAATAACAGTAAAAACATCATATATCACTGGAAGAGTGACAGCGTGTGTTTTGGACTCACCAGTGGCTGATTTGATCATAGGAAATGTTATAGGAGTTAAAGATTGTACAGAAGAGGAAGTAGTTTATTGGGACCGAAAATATAGTGTAAGCAATAATGAGGTAGTTACCACAAGAGAACCTAAATTAGAGAGTATAGCTGAGGTAGAAGAGGCACTTGAAGTATCTGAAAATCCAAATTGACACCGCAAATGAACACGAGAAGTTGTGACGTACTCGAGAGATCAATAGACTCATCCAGCGCCAGAGAATACTTCAACAAGTTCCTATCTTTCTTGCGTATCTGTAGCATTACGTTCTCTCCAAGTTCTTCTGTTCTCCGCACAACTGAACTTGCCGAAAGGCTGATAGTTCCAAACAAATCCGCTTTCTCAGGACACAAGTCATTTGCTGCTTTGATCACACACACTCTTTAATGACGTTGCCATCAGTAAACGGTTTTCCTCGTTCTGCCATCTTATGCACTGTTTTGTAACTTGTACGAGTGACAGATTCATTTTCAGCAAATTTTCTCGTGAAGAGATTTCTTTACGTTTCAAAACCACGTTTAATGGTCTTATATTTCCCAGGGCGTAATTTTCCAGAAAACTTTTAATATGTTGATGGATGTTTTGTTTCGTAGTGACGCCGAAGATTGTACTCTTTCAAAACGGCAACACTTTCGCTGCATATTACGCAGCTGGTTTTCTGGTCCTTTGTTTCCACAAAGAAGAACTTTACTCCTCACTCGGCGTCCACTTTTCTTTTCCTACTAGCCATAATTAAGGGTGAAGTACACGGGATCTGAAAATGAAAAAGACATTACATTAGAAACATAATTAAAATCCTATTGAAACACAAGAAAAGCAGAGGACTAGGGATTTAATGCGGTGACTCATGCATCGTCGGCTCCAACCACAATGGAGCCGACGATGCATGTGTCACCGCATTAAAACCCTGCTTCTCAAATAGCTGTGTCAGACTTAGAATTGAATGCCAGCTAATCAACAATCTGGGATGCATCCACCCGACAGGAATTAATACTGTCGTGGACGCTACAGTATAACTGTGGCATCTTCCCCAATTGTTTACACTACCTATTACCGTGCTGTCCCCCCCCCCCGCGATATCTAGACTTAATTGTCCTCACATTTCTATGTTTCCATAGCAGACTGTTCACATATTTTTGGCTACTCAAATCCTTTTTGGCAACCCAATTTCAATTCTGCGCCACGCGTTTTCGCAGCTGGCCAAGTCACATTTTCTGCACCACATGGAATTATCAGGTTGTTCACTATAAGTGATAGGTCGTGTGTTTTTGTTTTTATCGTCAGCTATCTGTGTTGTCATTGACAAAGATTCTTAGAATCGAAACGTCTGTGTGTCGTATTGTATGCGTTCGTGTGTATTTTATCTTATTTTATTATTCATTTTTATATTTATTGAGTGCTTCTGATTTCGGATTTTTCACCTTTATTTCGTGACACGTGGATCTCCTTGTAAGGTATGTGCAACGTTTGTTAATGTTTAGTTCGTTTGTTCTCGCAGGAATTTAAAATACCTATTTGTTTCCATTTCATATTAATACAATACAAACAATCTCTCCATCAATAGAGAAGATATAGGATAAAGACTTATGTAGACGTGTGCCCGTGTGACTAGGTATGTAATGTGTCTTACCACCTATCCACATTCACCCTGTCTGGAACTTTCTCACTGTAATGTCACCAGCATTAATGAAATGTTTCTACCATAAATGTAATGGCACCATATATCCAATGGACGTCCTTCCATTAAAAGTCATCAATGTATACTTATATTTATTCCAATCAGTATGTCCCAACATGCAGGTACTCCGCTATGCCTGTGCCAATATGCAGGTACCCCTCTATGCATACGCCCTGTTATGCCTCCAGTTCATGTTGGTATTATGTATTACCCCGCTCGCTCCACCATTTAATGTCGCTTATTTTCCCGGGAGGAACATGGAATCAACAAGCACATCTTCTAGCTTATTATCTTTTGGGATTATTGAATGACTTCTGTCTACACTCCTCCCTTCTGTCTTCCCTTCCATATATATATTCCTTTCTCTCTCTCTATTATTCCTTCAACAAATACTCCGACAACAGTTTCTTTCAACGATTAATAAAATATTTATTAAATAAAACTATGTCTGGTGTATGGATGGACTGTGTAAGCGTAGTTGGTAGTGTATTCTATTGTTGGTGCAAGAATGAACTCGTAAGGTCTAGCCGCGGTATCACATCTCGCCCAGTCATTCTGCCAAACCACAGGACATCACATAAAACAGGACAGGTCTCATCCTGGATGTTCCGTATGCTTTAGCCTGAAGGTAAATCCGTTATTGAACGAAACAAAACTGTTCACCACTGGATCACCGTAAAGTAATAATATTCCAGTCAGTCTATGACTTCGCCCGAGTCTGTTTCATGAAATTAATTATCCAACACCGAAAAAACCACATCACCACAGTCCTGCCTATTGTCTCTAATGACTAGCAATGTTCTTACTTGTCTATTGTTTCTTCACTATGCGTACAAGACGTATGTAGTTTTATTTTGCTTTGCTTTCTGCAAACTTATCTTTCTTTTTCCATTATTACTTTGGTTATCTGGATATTCTTTACTTCTTTTTCAAAGTTCCTTTAAAGGTATATTTTATTTCGTATTTGACCCTGTCTTGGTTATTCCTTGGTTTATTGAGGTATTTGCTCTCCCCACAAATGAAATGCCTTGAGTTTATCAACAAAGCTTTTCCTGTACACAAGACGTATGTGTCTATCTTCTCTGATATATCCGGATGGGGATTGGAACCTGTGAGAAGTATAACATATCAAGTGATAGGCGTCTGCCACTTCATACTACTTATGCAAGTGTCCTTCTCCAGCCGTAGTGACAAGGCTTCCGAAGTAAACACCAACATAAGACATATGAATTCACCAAAGTCTAAACTATTCACTAATAGAAAGCAATGGTAAACGCTATGCACACACATCTATTTTCTTATGCTAAAACTATTACTCTAAGGTTATAATACCTTATATATACACTTATCATCCCGGAATTGAAATACACTAGCGAATAAAACACTAATATCCCATATTCTTTCAACCATTAGGGACGTGTATTTCTTTCCCCACTCAGGATGCATAGATCATTCAGCCCAGTTTGGAACACACACTAATCAAGAAAACCCAATTTCTACTATTTATAACGAGTGGCCCATCCTCCGTTATTGTTTGATGTTCATACCTCAACACTCGTCTCTTGATGTATCCTGCCCATCAAAAGGTGGTAAAATCACGTAGTGATTATTTGCTCGTTTCTTTCCGTTGTTACGCTGTTTCCCTGAGTTCCCCGTACGCTAATACTTCAAAGCATCCTAACTCGTTGATCGTTTTCTCCGTGCATTTTTCCCCCAACGCGATCTCCCCGGTTCCCGTGTCCGTACGATCCGATCGTCAGGCAATGAACTCTGCGAACACCTGTATCCTATTTTTATATTCGTCGGTCAATGATCTTTAATTTTTTTCTCCTCTCAGAATGAAGTACACAATGGTTAACCCTCCTCCTACATTGTATTTTGATATGTAAGTTATCAAGGAATCACTAAACTGCAGTTTTTCCGTGACAGCAGCCAAGAGGTCTCCGCACGTGTGAAGATCTCCTATTATTCTATACATAATATTTACATTTACATTGTATCACAACGTCTCGTGTTTCATAGTTATATCAAGCAAGTTCGAGTACCGACGGCGGGCAGGATGAAATGACGTCGCGGGCCGTAGTTTGGTGACCCCTGGTCTAGATCAATCGACACTCGTGGGTCATGTGGTCAGCAGCATACCATGACCTTTATCTCCTTGTACCCATTTTAGACTGGGGTGATCTGGGAACCCCGGTCATTGTGAAAAATCCACCCTGTGGTCACCTTGATGGCAGGCCAGCATCTGGTCATTACACTACGTTCTGTCCGTGCAGGAGGTGACTGCTCATGTGTTCTGCTTGGGATACAATCATTCTCGTCATTACACTACCGTTCTGTCCGTGCAGGAGGTGACTACTCAATGTGTTCTGCTTGGGATACAATCATTCTCGTCATTACACTACCGTTCTGTCCGTGCAGGAGGTGACTGCTCTACATGTGTTCTGCTTGGGATCAAATCATCTCTCTTTACGCACAGAGGGCGGAGGTTAACAAATACTGGCCTATTCAGTCACAATTAGATCAAGTAAATGCCGGCTATTAAAAGGCTCATCACACAAAAAACCAATAATCATGGTTATCCAACTGAATACTTGCCATCTTTTCAAGTGGGTAAATGTGAAAGTTAAAATGTTTGTTGCATATCCTTTACAGGACGTTGCAGTCAACCCCAGCATTTTTTGACTGATTTCTTGGCAAGATTATGTTCAGTAGTCTGCCATTGCTTTCTGAATGACTGGCACTCATACCATTTTACCCCCCCCCCCCCCACCCCCGATGTACCTCCACCTTGTCGCGGTGGGGGGGGGGGGGGGCGGCTTGCGTGTCCCAATGACCCCAAGAGCTAAGCAGACGGAAGCACAACTATGTGTCGGACTGGACTTGGGTTAGGGGCCAGACTAAGAAATTCTTGGCCCAAACACATAATCTAAGGCTCTCAGCTGAAGGATATGGTTGAACGCCTCTAAGCTATAAGCCCTCGGATGTGAGAGCTGGGCCGATACTCACCTACTGCAAAATGGAGATGAGATGCTGAGCACGCTAATGCTTGATACCTGTTCGAAGGCTCTCAGATGGGGGGTATGAGGGATCCCCGGATGAGAGGGCCTGGCCGTTACTCGCTCACTGATGCACAGAGGTAAGGTGCTGAGCCGGCAGCACATGTGGCCTACCTCGTGAGCGTTTACTAAAGGTGGAAAATGCGCCCCAGTCACACGCAATGGTTAAGATGAAAATCTATATCTATACTCATAGAGTGAGCGCAGACAACAAAGATTTACACAAAATGGAAAGCTTGGCTAGCGAATCCATTACGTGGAAGTCTGAAATGAAAGCTTTCTGAGTGGATTTCGCCCGCAGTCTGTCCATCCCTGGTTTGTGCTTGAGCGACCAGTGGCAAAAGAAATGCCCAATACATGGAAGTGAGGAATTAAAACAGCCATGAGCAGGATGTGGTAATTCCTCGGGTAAGCCCAGTCTCAGAGCAATATGTGCCGGCTCTGCAATTATGGAAGCCTCCTTGGATAGCGGTAAATGCCCATGGTCTGCCCCTGCCTTCCCTTGAGGGTTGACCGTGATGTCTCTGACTGTTCTACCTTGACCAGCTGAGATGTGGGTGACACCACAACAGTAAGAGTCTGATGTCCCTCGAAACCCGAGGAAGGCTAACCTCAGTAAAAAAATGCCTGCCGAAGTCGGATGTGTTGACATAAGGGTTTCGGCCCAAGGGTGCCTAACAGACACAGCGCAATTATATCTAAAAAAAACACTCCGGATGAACGCAACAGAAGAAGATACCATTGTATGAAAACCAATGCAAAGTGGTCTGCTTTCAAATCGCCCGCAGCTGTTTCGATGCGGTATGTGGGGTTACGAATTGCGCCACATAGCTCTGAAGAGTGATTATTTCTGTGTTGTGTGCCTGTAGAAGAGGGTAGTAATTTTCTCTAAACCCAGCTAACATTTCATTTATCTGATGTGAATCAACAGAGCAGAATTGTTTCTATACTTCATGGAACAGTCACGCAGCTGTTTGTAATAAACCAGAATAACTGAATCACCTCGTTTGCGTGGAGTGTACATAAATATCATAGCCCACATAAAATAAATAGTACCTGGAGCACTATATAAATTGCGTCACAAGGACATAAATACTAGTAGTAAATGTATTCAGCCACACAATATTATGGCGCTGTCTTTGTTAATATGTTTGTTATTATCTAAAAGTAATTATAACACTGACTAATAGATGCTTCAGTCATTGTACTGTTAGGTTTTGTATAAAGTTAGTGGTGTGCCCACAGCCCTAGCATATTTTGTATAAAGTTAGTGGTGTGTCCACAACCCCAGCATATTTTGTATAAAGTTAGTGGTGTGTCCACAACCCCAGCATATTTTGTATAAAGTTAGTGGTGTGTCCACAACCCCAGCATATTTTGTATAAAGTTAGTGGTGTGCCCACAGCCCCAGCATATTTTGTATAAAGTTAGTGGTGTGTCCACAGCCCCAGCATATTTTGTATAAAGTTAGTGGTGTGTCCACAGCCCCAGCATATTTTGTATAAAGTTAGTGGTGTGTCCACAGCCCCAGCATATTTTGTATAAAGTTAGTGGTGTGCCCACAGCCCCAGCATATTTTGTATAAAGTTAGTGGTGTGTCCACAGCCCCAGCATATTTTGTATAAAGTTAGTGGTGTGCCCACAGCCCCAGCATATTTTGTATAAAGTTAGTGGTGTGTCCACAGCCCTAGCATATTTTGTATAAAGTTAGTGGTGTGTCCACAGCCCCAGCATATTTTGTATAAAGTTAGTGGTGTGTCCACAGCCCCAGCATATTTTGTATAAAGTTAGTGGTGTGCCCACAGCCCCAGCATATTTTGTATAAAGTTAGTGGTGTGTCCACAGCCCCAGCATATTTTGTATAAAGTTAGTGGTGTGTCCACAGCCCAGCATATTTTGTATAAAGTTAGTGGTGTGTCCACAGCCCCAGCATATTTTGTATAAAGTTAGTGGTGTGCCCACAGCCCCAGCATATTTTGTATAAAGTTAGTGGTGTGTCCACAGCCCCAGCATATTTTGTATAAAGTTAGTGGTGTGTCCACAGCCCCTAGCATATTTTGTATAAAGTTAGTGGTGTGTCCCACAGCCCAGCATATTTTGTATAAAGTTAGTGGTGTGTCCACAGCCCCAGCATATTTTGTATAAAGTTAGTGGTGTGTCCACAGCCCTAGCATATTTTGTATAAAGTTAGTGGTGTGTCCACAGCCCCAGCATATTTTGTATAAAGTTAGTGGTGTGTCCACAGCCCTAGCATATTTTGTATAAAGTTAGTGGTGTGTCCACAGCCCTAGCATATTTTGTATAAAGTTAGTGGTGTGTCCACAGCCCAGCATATTTTGTATAAAGTTAGTGGTGTGCCCACAGCCCTAGCATATTTTGTATAAAGTTAGTGGTGTGCCCACAGCCCTAGCATATTTTGTATAAAGTTAGTGGTGTGTCCACAGCCCTAGCATATTTTGTATAAAGTTAGTGGTGTGTCCACAGCCCTAGCATATTTTGTATAAAGTTAGTGGTGTGTCCACAACCCTAGCATATTTTGTATAAAGTTAGTGGTGTGTCCACAGCCCCAGCATATTTTGTATAAAGTTAGTGGTGTGTCCACAACCCCAGCATATTTTGTATAAAGTTAGTGGTGTGTCCACAGCCCCAGCATATTTTGTATAAAGTTAGTGGTGTGTCCACAACCCTAGCATATTTTGTATAAAGTTAGTGGTGTGTCCACAACCCCAGCATATTTTGTATAAAGTTAGTGGTGTGTCCACAACCCCAGCATATTTTGTATAAAGTTAGTGGTGTGTCCACAACCCTAGCATATTTTGTATAAAGTTAGTGGTGTGTCCACAGCACTAGCATATTTTGTATAAAGTTAGTGGTGTGTCCACAACCCTAGCATATTTTGTCTAAAGTTAGTGGTGTGTCCATAGCCCTAGCATATTTTGTATAAAGTTAGTGGTGTGTCCACAGCACTAGCATATTTTGTATAAAGTTAGTGGTGTGTCCACAACCCCAGCATATTTTGTATAAAGTTAGTGGTGTGTCCACAGCCCTAGCATATTTTGTCTATTTGTGATTTACTAAGCAATTTTTATGTGCAGTAGTTTGCCATTGCTTTCTGAACGACCGATGCCCATGCCATCAAAATCAATACAAACAATCTGCTTCCAAATCATCTGCAGCCGATTTCAAACCACCAACTCGCAAGTCCACATGGCCGAATGGGTAAGAACCTGTGTTCTTAAACTTCCAGTATGCTGATGCCGAGCTTAGCGGTTCAACCCCTACACTGGACAGTTGGACTAAAATGTTGACCTGTCGTCCTTGGCGTGGGGACTTAAATTACAAGTACCTCTGAAGTCGGAATGGGTTCGCCTGATGGCGAGGGACACTGTTAATAGGGAAAGCTAATCCACACGCAAAATTCAGTCTATCACTACTATAAATAGTGTACATAGACTACGCTTGAGTTCAAATTGAGCAAGCGCAATAAAAGAAGAAAAAAACCATCAACTCAAATATGTCGGGGAATTGTGATGTGCATTCACTGCCATTAAGCCACAGCACATATAAATGTTCAATCAAGCAAATCTGAAAACCAAATATGTGTGAGGCAGGGCATGTCTTGGTTACCTATTTTTACAAAATACCAGGCGGTGGCCAGTAATGACTACAACAATGATGGCTACATGTCATTGTAACAATATGTTAAAATGTTAGCGCGCTTCCGTCCTCCAGGCAACACAAATGAACACTAACAATATTTGATCTTGCACATTTGTTGTTTATTCCTAAAAGCTAAATAGTTCAGACTAAAAACATATCCTGAATACGTAAAATGCAGATGGAGAAATGAAACCTGAATTTCACATCACAAATGAGTCTTCATGTAAATGCACATAAATATTATTGGCAAAAATGCAACTTGGTGACAGTTAGTCCTATTCAGAGATCCTGTGTGTCTGCTGTGGCTAAATCCGTTTGGACATCCAAAATTTCATGAAAACGGAGTGAACTGATTATAAAAGCGGAACAAGTTTTGATATAAATGGCAAAATTCATGATATGCAACGAATTCCAGGCATAGTAACTCTTTGATCAGAAAGTAACTTGTGACAATCTGAGAACAACTGAAACCTCAAGCAACAAACAGAACAGCACTGAGGAACTACACAAATGAGAGAATGCAGCAATCATAGCTAGCTAGTCAAAGGCTATCATCTGCTAAGAAGTGATATGTCGGGTTTGTCTCCCATCTTCTGCTTCTCTGTTGTTTAAATAAATTCTACACGAAGACCATCATATTAAACAGCAGTGCCTAACATGTTTTCCTTCACTGGGTATTAGTTAGTTAGTTAGTTAGTCGACAGATCATCCTCGTTGCACATCGGACCATTCAGTCCATAAGTGCTCGGATCCCCTCCTCAGCAAATCCCGCAGCGTGTAGCGGCTAACGACGCCAGTTCTGTGTTGGTTTATCAATCTTCTTTGGCTTCCTGCGTAGTGTTCTTGTTTGGCCACCCCTCTTTTAATTTGCTGCTCTCGCAGTCTGGACATTGTTGTAGATTCACAGTCATCACTTGGTTCTTGCAAAAGTCTCACTTCTCGTAGAGCATTCAGAATGTCAGCCTGGTCCATGGCGCGTCCGCCCTCAACAGTAGCCTCACCTGCGAGCTTGTCAGCCCGCTCATTTCCTTGTACTCCCGCATGCCCTGGCACGAAGATGAAACTAATCTTTGCCAGCCGAGACCGCTTCAGAGGCAGCAACCATTCTCTTCGGATCGACCCCTCCTCTATCCTCTTGATCATGTTCATTGAGTCGCTAAGGAAACAAGCCCTAGTGAATGTCTGTGTCTCGAGCCATGTTATTGCTTTACTTACTGCCATGACTTCCATGGTCAGGCTACTTGTGGTTTCAGTGGAAGCACCAGAGTCCTCCTTCACAATTCTCCCTCCGGCCCGAGCTGTAAAGGCCCATGAGCTTCTCACATGTCGGACGACCGACCCATCTGTGTAGATGACCGCGTCACTGTCTAGCGAATTCTCGAAATCAACGCTTGTACTTCAGCCTCAACAGCAGCCGGATTTTCTTGTCTGCATTTTCTATCTAGTTGGATGCAAACTGAAAAGGATGTGCAGAAGTCTGTTGGCACTTGCACCCACTCCTCGCCAGGTTCTAAGTCCTCAAGTGAACACACCTGTTGAAGAATGTCCTCGGCTTGACCCATCCACGACCGTCCTCTTTTTAACCTGCTGCCCTTCACCTTCCTAATTTCACTATGCAGTGGATGCTGTGTGTTTGCGTTAATTCTGAGGTAGGCACGTGCCCTGCAAACTTGCATTCTCTCTTCAATGGTTGGAAAATCAAGAAGGTAGCGCATCGCCCTGCATGCTGTATCTCTTGTACATCCAAGAATAATGCGCATAGCTTCATTCTGTATCCTTTCCATCCTTTCTATCTGCTTATGGCTGACAGTCAGGATTGCCATTGCATACTCCAAAACAGACATGACCAGCCCCTCGTACAGAAGACATAGATGGCGCTGCTCGCAGTTTGCTGCCGCCATCACCCGCATCGCTGCCAAACCCCGCTTGGCCTTTGTTATCACCTGGTCTATGTGCACATTATAAGCAAGGCTTCGATCAAACCGTATCCCCAGGTAATTCATTGCCTGCGTTCTTTCCACCGTCTCTGAACACAGCATTACAGTTGGTGTTGGATTGTTGACAATATGATTATTCAACGAGAACCAAGTCACTGTTGCCTTTGTTGGGTTGACCATTGCCCCAGCTTCATCACACCAAGTACTTATGCGATTGAGTTCGGTTTGTAGTTCCACAGCAACCTCCTCTCTATCCTTACCCTGACGATACACTAAAACATCATCGGCATATGACAATGTCCTGCCAGGTCCAGTGATCTGCTCACTGGTGATTCTCACTGTGTAGGCGTTGAACAGTACCGGAGATAATGGTGATCCCTGTGGTAGGCCAGGATATATTGTTGTTGGTTCCGAAGTCCAACTGCCACATCTAAAAACTACTTTCCGTTGGAAGAGCGCTGCAGCGATCCAACTAAGGAGGAATGGACTTACGTTTAGTTCAAGAAGCTGAAACATTAAAAAATCCAGTGGTACTCTGTTGTATGCGTCCTCAAGATCAATCGCTGCAGCAACGGTTTCAGTGCCTGAGTGGAAACCTTCATAGACATCGTGGGCAAAGACTGCTGCATTGGTCCAGGTTTCTCTTTTTGGACGGTACCCACCCAGGGTAGGTGGGAAAACACCTTGCCTCTCTAGTTGGCTTGATATTTTCCTGGCAATTACCTTCTCCAGCAGCTTGCCTATTGTATTCTGCATGGTTATAATTCGATATCCCTGAATTTTCTTGTGGTCTTTGTCAGGCTTCGGCAAGGGAATCAGATAGCTGTGTAACCATTCATCCTTGATGCTAGCACTCCCTATACTGTTGTTGTACATGTCTGCTAGTTTCTCTAGCTCATTGTCGGTACACCTATTTATGTCGTCGTATCTTATGCCATCAGGACCTGGAGCACTGTTTTTTGATCGTCGAAGCACAGCCTTGATTTCTTTCACTGTCACTGTGTCTTCATCCGAAGTGTTCTGGGCCTTGCATCTGTCTGAGGTGACCTCCTTGGCCAGATTCCGGCCTCCCATGTCTGTCTGGTTGCTCTGCTCAAGGTAGCGTTCAAAGAGGGCTTTGCCCTTGTCCTCGTCAGTCCTCTGCCAGATGAGGTCAGCACCTTGGAAGTCAGAAATGCTCTTATTCTTGACTACACCACTCATGCTTTTATGTAGTCGCCAGAACAATTTCAGTGACTTGTCTGTGCTTACTCTTTGACACACCTCTGCCCATTTTTCGCTTTTAACCACCGTGACCAGTTTTTTGAAATAGCTTACTTTTGTGTGCATCTCTCTTTCTAAGTGCAAGCAGGGACTAGGATGACCAGCTCTGTTCTTCTTGGCATTTTGCCATCTCCTTACAGCACTACGCTTATCCACCCAAGCCTTCTCCACCTCGAAACTCCACCACGGTGGCTGCTCCCAGCTTTTTTTCCTTTTCTTCCTGCCCTGAAACGTTCTGCGCTTGTCACGTCTTATTTTACTCACCACATCTTGCCCTGTACTGTCATACTGGAACGTCTTTACCTTTAGCTTGTGCTGCCTGGTTCTGCCTTTCTCCACCAATATGCTGCATGGGTGGTGGTCGCTGCCATGGTGTCCTAGGACACCCCATCTACACACTGTAGTGAGTGAAGGTGAAACTAGCGCCAGATCAATAGCACTGTCCTCATCGCCTGGACGGCTTGCTGTCCTGGTGACACAGCCACTGTTGATACAAACCAGGTCGATGGTTTCCAGTGCAGTCTCGAGCTCCTCCCCTTGTGTATTGGAGGAAGTGTTTCCCCATGATCTGCCTTTAGCGTTGAAGTCACCACAGAAAATAACATTTCTCTCGTGGCCTAATATGCCACTTAAGCACTGCCACTTCTGGGCGTCCACACTCGCATTGCGGGCATAAACATTAACCAACACGAATGGTATACTGGAATGAACTCTCAACGCCTGTATTTGTATATCGTCACTGTTCCAACTGGACATGTCTAGCTCTGACGCCACCATGCTGTCGCGAACGAGAATCGCCGTTCCCAGATGTCGTCTGTTATAGAAACATTTGAAGCCGGCAATTCGGAGTAGCTGATCGCCCAGTCTCGTCTCCTGGAGTGCTACAATGTCGTTCCTGTAAACTAGGGTTTCTAAAATAGAGCCCCGTTGTTTTACACTGGCACAGTTCCAATATAGAATACGGATGTTCCTGAGTCCTAGACGGTGACACTTGAGTCTAAAACGTCTCAAGCCACCGCGCTTACCTGGCTTCTTTTTCCCTGCGCGGCTACCACGCCGCTTCGGTATGTTGACTGCTGATCGTTCGGAAAACACACGTTGTTCCGCCATGTTGAAAAAACGTAAACACAGACTTTTGATTGAGAACCACACACGCTGCTGAAAATTCACTCAAGGATGGCTTCGCTCGATGCACGAACTCCGTAGCACCCGCGCAGATCTTGAGTAGAAACTCCTGGTTGGACTTCCGGTTTCAAGATGGCGACGGACGGTCGTGTTGTTTTGTGTTCGTTAACTTTTTCGCGTAAGGGATGGATTTATTCATTTCTTGCGTGTAATTGGTGTGCCAGGATGTAAAACCAGGAGTTTCTACTCAAGATCTGCGCGGGTGCTACGGAGTTCGTGCATCGAGCGAAGCCATCCTTGAGTGAATTTTCAGCAGCGTGTGTGGTTCTCAATCAAAAGTCTGTGTTTACGTTTTTTCAACATGGCGGAACAACGTGTGTTTTCCGAACGATCAGCAGTCAACATACCGAAGCGGCGTGGTAGCCGCGCAGGGAAAAAGAAGCCAGGTAAGCGCGGTGGCTTGAGACGTTTTAGACTCAAGTGTCACCGTCTAGGACTCAGGAACATCCGTATTCTATATTGGAACTGTGCCAGTGTAAAACAACGGAGCTCTATTTTAGAAACCCTAGTTTACAGGAACGACATTGTAGCACTCCAGGAGACGAGACTGGGCGATCAGCTACTCCGAATTGCCGGCTTCAAATGTTTCTATAACAGACGACATCTGGGAACGGCGATTCTCGTTCGCGACAGCATGGTGGCGTCAGAGCTAGACATGTCCAGTTGGAACAGTGACGATATACAAATACAGGCGTTGAGAGTTCATTCCAGTATACCATTCGTGTTGGTTAATGTTTATGCCCGCAATGCGAGTGTGGACGCCCAGAAGTGGCAGTGCTTAAGTGGCATATTAGGCCACGAGAGAAATGTTATTTTCTGTGGTGACTTCAACGCTAAAGGCAGATCATGGGGAAACACTTCCTCCAATACACAAGGGGAGGAGCTCGAGACTGCACTGGAAACCATCGACCTGGTTTGTATCAACAGTGGCTGTGTCACCAGGACAGCAAGCCGTCCAGGCGATGAGGACAGTGCTATTGATCTGGCGCTAGTTTCACCTTCACTCACTACAGTGTGTAGATGGGGTGTCCTAGGACACCATGGCAGCGACCACCACCCATGCAGCATATTGGTGGAGAAAGGCAGAACCAGGCAGCACAAGCTAAAGGTAAAGACGTTCCAGTATGACAGTACAGGGCAAGATGTGGTGAGTAAAATAAGACGTGACAAGCGCAGAACGTTTCAGGGCAGGAAGAAAAGGAAAAAAAGCTGGGAGCAGCCACCGTGGTGGAGTTTCGAGGTGGAGAAGGCTTGGGTGGATAAGCGTAGTGCTGTAAGGAGATGGCAAAATGCCAAGAAGAACAGAGCTGGTCATCCTAGTCCCTGCTTGCACTTAGAAAGAGAGATGCACACAAAAGTAAGCTATTTCAAAAAACTGGTCACGGTGGTTAAAAGCGAAAAATGGGCAGAGGTGTGTCAAAGAGTAAGCACAGACAAGTCACTGAAATTGTTCTGGCGACTACATAAAAGCATGAGTGGTGTAGTCAAGAATAAGAGCATTTCTGACTTCCAAGGTGCTGACCTCATCTGGCAGAGGACTGACGAGGACAAGGGCAAAGCCCTCTTTGAACGCTACCTTGAGCAGAGCAACCAGACAGACATGGGAGGCCGGAATCTGGCCAAGGAGGTCACCTCAGACAGATGCAAGGCCCAGAACACTTCGGATGAAGACACAGTGACAGTGAAAGAAATCAAGGCTGTGCTTCGACGATCAAAAAACAGTGCTCCAGGTCCTGATGGCATAAGATACGACGACATAAATAGGACAATTGTTCTCTATTGCAACTGTTGTCATTATATTTGTCTCTTTCTTATAATTGTGTATAATGTTGTACTTTCATTAACCTCCTCCAGACAATTGTTCTCTATTGCCACTGTTGTTATTATATTTAGGAACACTGTCTCTTTTTTATAGTTGTGTATAATGTTGTACTTTCATTAACCTCCTCCAGACAATTGTTCTCTATTGCCACTGTTGTCATTATATATAGGAACACTGTCTCTTTCTTATAGTTGTGTATAATGTTGTACTTTCATTAACCTCCTCCAGACAATTGTTCTCTATTGCAACTGTTGTCATTATATTTGTCTCTGTCTTATAATTGTGTATAATGTTGTACTTTCATTAACCTCCTCCAGACAATTGTTCTCTATTGCAGCTGTTGTCATTATATTTGTCTCTTTCTTATAATTGTGTATAATGTTGTACTTTCATTAACCTCCTCCAGACAATAGTTCTCTATTGCAACTGTTGTCATTATATTTAGGGACACTGTCTCTTTTTTATAGTTGTGTATAATGTTGTACTTTCATTAACCTCCTCCAGACAATTGTTCTCTTATTGCCACTGTTATCATTATTTGTCTCTTTCTTATAATTGTGTATAATGTTGTACTTTCATTAGCCTCTTCCAGGCAATTGTTTTTAGGCACTCAGGCCATCCAAGATGTTCGCAACAATCGTCTCAGAAACCAGATCCAACCTGCCTCCAAGCTCTTCCTAATTTGTTTGTTTACATTCCATGATTGACTGCCACAGAGCAGAACAGGTTCAGCATAACATTTCAGTTCTCTCTTTCTGACATTTAGTGAAAGAGATTTAATATACAAGATACTTTTTCATCTTTGTGAAATGAAGCTTCTGTTTGGCCTATTCTGCTCTTAATCTCTGCCACGTATTTTTCATCTGATGCTATGATTTCCCCCAAATATTTGAATTTATTGATTTGGTTGTGCTATAATTGCAATACCTAAATTCATAATTGATATATTTTATTCTTGTTGATTTTATGCTGGCTTTATTTTGCCGGGGTATAAGGAACAAAACATATTTTGTTATGACATTCCAGTTTTTAGTTGCAATGCTAAAATTCCTAGCATTCAAGGGTGCTGATCTTTCAGCTTATTGCAGTCAAAGTTTATGCTCATTGAATTGTGTGACTATATTTGTGCCGCATTTCTGTGAGCATAAATGACGGTTTTAGGTTGTTGCTTATGCTTCAGTCAGGGTGTTGTGATTTCTACTTCAGTAACTAATTTTGTTATTATTGTGAATATGTTGTGACTTGTGTTATTTACCTCAGTAATCCCGTAAATTTGTGTTTCCTGTTTCTTACAATTAACTGTTTAGATAAGCCATGATGATCGTAGCATTCCTGCATATACTGTGACAGATTGTTTATGTCTGTCCAATGATTCCACATAGCCACCACTCCCACCCACCCAACAAAACGAGTGTAGGTTAGCAACTAATTTGTCTTTCTTATTAGAATGTACCTATTGAGATGACAGTTTATTTATATGTAATGTCTCAAGAAAATCTTTTTTTGCAATGTCCCAAAAATATTTAAAACAAAATGGAAAATACTGAGGCAATTTATTGTACTTGTCTCAGTTTTGGCGCTGATCGCTTCCCTATGCATTACTGTACCTGTTATAAGTGCTTAATATATGAAGTGTGTGTACATGTATATCATGTCTGATTGGTTTAGAAGAACTGATTCTGGGTTTATCCAGTTTGAACTGCAATAAGGATAGTTTTGTTATAGTGCAAACAAGATTTACAGAGCAGTAAATCAGATGTTAGTGAAGTTGTTCTTGTATTCTTCATCTTTGATGTTGATTGTGTTGTCTGTGCAGGAAAGTTTTGATCCCTGGGCCAACATATCTGACTCCAGCTCTTCCATGGGTTGATCCTAGGTCGCCTTCCCTCAACTGGGCACATACTATACATATTCTGTTTGTAGGCAGGCATGTATTTAAAAACATTTTGCCAAAGCAGTGGCAGTGATTTCCAAGTGCCCAAGGGTCTTTAATGTGCACACCAAGGAGATTTAGAGTGACACCAGGATAACCTGAGAAATGGTCCTTCAGCCACTTTTTTGGACTAGGACGGATACTAACTTCCAATGTACATGGAACCCATTCCAAACATGTTAAATTGGTGCTACGGCACTAAATCTTGAAATAAACCAAACATGCCAGTTAACGTGGTTTTATTCATCATTAGCCAGTTTGTCAGAGGACACAGGGTGGTACGGTTACATTACAATAAACAAACATTTATGGCTTGGGTCTAATGTAAATTGAGAGGGGGCAGTTGGTGAAAAGAAATAAAAGATGGTTTCATTTCTGGAATCAATCGGGCCTCATACAATGGGTGCAATGATTTCTTTTGTGGATAAAAGTTGCTAAGGATGGGACTGGCTACTCAACCTTGTAATGCAGTGTGACATATTATATGTGAAGTTGTATTACCTGACATTCCATCCAGCTGCGGTATCTATCACAGATTACTTATACCTTACACAATGAGTGAATCAGCAAAAGTGGAAAGTGGAATAGATCAGCATTACAATAATGCAACCAGAAGTTATGGAATGAATGTTGTGGTTAGAAAGCCATTGTCAGCATACAAACTACAACATGACACTAATATAACTTTACAATTGCATATTATTTGCAGGTTTATTTTGTAGATAATTGTATATTCAGTAGTTTGCCATTGATTTCTGAATAAGTCGGTGTTCAAGTCCAGCTGAATGGTATAGGGAATAATTCAACAACGCCGCTCTGAGTGCATGGGAAGTTTTACAGTGAACGCTCTTATCCTTATGACCATATACAGCTCTACTGATATAATTACGTTAACAATAGATCAAATAAGGCACTTAGCTGAGGTTCTTTGTGTGCCCTTGGAAAAACATACGACACTAGGAACCCGACTGAGTGACTTTTTAATTATAGTTTTATCAGCGTTATTTTGTAGTTTTTTGTTGTATGTGTGTTGATGAATACTTGCTAGTTGCAACGGCCAGTCTGTAACTTGTAACTGTACTCTTGAAAAGCCGACCAATTCAACATTCCATTTGTGCTCATTCACTCATGTTTTTACAGCTTTGCTAGTTACACTTATTTGATTTCTTATCCTCACCTTACATGCACCTGAATTCTATCACCCCACTGACTTTGTCTGGTATTCATATTTTGCCATAACCTTACTGGTCTTGTGAGATTGCCTGTGTGGTCGCTAGCTATCCATTCAATGGATACTCACAATGGGCTCCATGAGCATCTTGTTAACAGATGCCATGTTTTGTAATGCTAGTGTTTGAATAGGGCAAGTTAGAAATTTGAATTAATGCACATCATATGTTACATAGAGAAACCTAATTCTGATGGGGTCTTCAATTACACTTCTTTGTTCATAATATTTAAGTTTCCATATGTTTTGAGTTTTGGATAAGTAATGTGTTGTTACTTTTAAATAGGGTGTTTATAAAGTCTCACTACACTTTGTATGTAGAACGGCTGTTCTACATACAAAGTGTAGTGAGACTTTACAAACACCCTGTACATGCAGATAATGGCTTCCCTGTATTCATTCAAGTGTTGTACAGTTGATGTGACAATTGATTTAATCTGCTATACATCTTTATGTATCTTGGAAGCAAAGGTGATAGCCAATCAGTCTGTTAATTATCACTATCTTCAAACAATTGGTTGTGGATGCCCTTGTACAGTTTGCAGTTGTTAGAAAGCTAACACATGTTATTGTTTTAAAATAGTTATCACAGTTGCAAATGGCTTTATTAACATTACTGCTTATTAATTGCTGAATAACTTGTACTTAAATTCACCTGGGTAATGTTTGATTTATTTGACTTGAAGGTTATTTTACTGCAATATTGACTACAATTGTTTAATTGTCTACATTTTGACTGTATTTGTTATTTTGGTGGCCCTTTTATTCCATTATTTACTGCCTCTGGATTTCTGAGGGGAAGTTTATTAAAGGGTGTCATGTGTCATCACGTGGACGTTTGTACTCAAAAGCTGATGGAGATCACTGATACAATACTGGTGTTATCAATTGTATCTAGCAGTAAAATACTGGTTCCAGATCACAGCACTTATAAAATCATGCTTTTATGAATCCTTTATTGAGCTGTGAAGTACCGACTGCAGATCACAGCACTTATAAAATCATGCTTTTATTAATCCTTTATTGAGCTGTGAAGTACTGACTGCAGATTGCAGCACTTATAATAAAATCATGCTTTTATGAATCCTTTATTGAGCTGTGAAGTACTGACTGCAGATCACAGCACTTATAAAATCATGCTTTTATGAATACTTTCGTGAGTTGTGAAGTACTGACTCCAGATCACAGTACGGACTGACTTGCTTTTATTCATCCTTTAGGTGGGTAAGAAACAAAAAAACGTGTCCCAAAGCAGGAACTACCTATGGGTCAGTCATGTGATGGCCCGTCACATTTTATAGTTGTGAAAGCACAGAAGAATAGGTGGCCAGTCTTTTCCCTCACTTAGCCAGATGATGAGTGCAGGTGTCGAACCCTCATCCTACCTGGCGCATGGCATTATCGGCATAGCTTCCTATCAACTACTCTAATGTGCCCACTCCTTTAGCTTTGTTCTAAATCATCTGGAGACAGTTGTAAGTCTCACTGGTATTGTGGTCATCTCAGCTATCAAAGGGATTCTAACAGAGGGGCTCTGTACAGAAGCACCAGTCTCTGTCGCAGAGTTGTCTTTACCTCTCCAAGCTGAGAAACCAGTGGGGTTTGTGGCACTGTTACGGAAGCTTACATCTGCGGACAGGCATGGCAATTAACCAAACTTGGAATGTCAAGGTCTTGGTCAGATCACATTTATAAATGAGAATTGGCACTTTCACAATTAAGTGATGTGTTCATTGGCAAATACACACAGGAAGTTCATTGAAATCATAAATGAGGACAGTGGAATGAAAGGAGATGAAATATGTTCAGAGATAGAAAGTAGGGACATGAAACCTAGCACTACACAAGATGAATACAAACAGCATGTGATTTATAAATGTGATCTTGACTCAATATTTGATAACTACAGGATCAGCTGTGGAGGTCTCAGCACCAGGTTTCACAACTGACCAAGACCTTGACATTCCAAGTTTGGTTAATATTCCAAGGATTGCCATGCCTGTCCGCAGATGTAAGCTTCCGTAACAGTGCCACAAACCCCACTGGTTTCTCAGCTTGGAGAGGTAAAGACAACTCTGCGACAGAGACTGGTGCTTCTGTACAGAGCCACTCTGTTAGAATCCCTTTGATAGCTGAGATGACCACAATACCAGTGAGACTTACAACTGTCTCCAGATGATTTAGAACAAAGCTAAAGGAGTGGGCACATTAGAGTAGTTGATAGGAAGCTATGCCGATAATGCCATGCGCCAGGTAGGATGAGGGTTCGACACCTGCACTCATCATCTGGCTAAGTGAGGGAAAAGACTGGCCACCTATTCTTCTGTGCTTTCACAACTATAAAATGTGATGGGCCGTCACGTGACTGACCCATAGGTAGTTCCTGCTTTGGGACACATTTTCTTGTTTCTTACCCACCTAAAGGATGAATAAAAGCAAATCAGTCCGTACTGTGATCTGGAGTCAGTACTTCACAACTCACGAAAGTATTCATAAAAGCATGATTTTATAAGTGCTGCAATCTGCAGTCAGTACTTCACAGCTCAATAAAGGATTCATAAAAGCATGATTTTATAAGTGCTGTGATCTGGAACCAGTATTTTACTGCTAGATACAATTGATAACACCAGTATTGTATCAGTGATCTCCATCAGCTTTTGAGTACAAACGTCCACGTGATGACACATGACACCCTTTAATAAACTTCCCCTCAGAAATCCAGAGGCAGTAAATAATGGAATAAAAGGGCCACCAAAATAACAAATACAGTCAAAATATAGACAATTAAACAATTGTAGTCAATATTGCAGTAAAATAACCTTCAAGTCAAATAAATCAAACATTACCCTGGTGAATTTAAGTACAAGTTATTCAGCAATTAATAAGCAGTAATGTTAATAAAGCCATTTGCAACTGTGATAACTATTTTAAAACAATAACATGTGTTAGCTTTCTAACAACTGCAAACTGTACAAGGGCATCCACAACCAATTGTTTGAAGATAGTGATAATTAACAGACTGATTGGCTATCACCTTTGCTTCCAAGATACACAAAGATGTATAGCAGATTAAATAAATTGTCACATCAACTGTATAACACTTGAATCAATACAGGGAAGCCATTATCTGCATGTACAGGGTGTTTGTAAAGTCTCACTACACTTTGTATAGAACAGCCGTTCTACATACAAAGTGTAGTGAGACTTTATAAACACCCTGTATTTAAAAGTAACAACACATTACTTATCCAAAACTCAAAACATATGGAAACTTAAATATTATGAACAAAGAAGTGTAATTGAAAACCCCATCAGAATTAGGTTTCTCTATGTAACATATGATGTGCATTAATTCAAATTTCTAACTTGCCTTATTCAAACACTATCATTACAAAACATGGCATCTGTTAACAAGATACCCATGGAGCCCATTGTGAGTATCCATTGAATGGATAGCTAG
This sequence comes from Cepaea nemoralis, assembly GCA_014155875.1. Lineage (NCBI taxonomy): Eukaryota > Metazoa > Mollusca > Gastropoda > Stylommatophora > Helicidae > Cepaea > Cepaea nemoralis. The sequence goes on from JACEFZ010025851.1 coordinate 43,742, forward strand.
CGACCACACAGGCAATCTCACAAGACCAGTAAGGTTATGGCAAAATATGAATACCAGACAAAGTCAGTGGGGTGATAGAGTTCAGGTGCATGTAAGGTGAGGATAAGAAATCAAATAAGTGTAACTAGCAAAGCTGTAAAAACATGAGTGAATGAGCACAAATGGAATGTTGAATTGGTCAGCTTTTCAAGAGTACAGTTACAAGTTACAGACTGGCCGTTGCAACTAGCAAGTATTCATCAACATACATACAGCAAAAAGCTACAAAATAACGCTGATAAAACTATAATTAAAAAGTCACTCAGTCGGGTTCCTAGTGTCGTATGTTTTTCCAAGGGCACACAAAGAATCTCAGCTAAGTGCCTTATTTGATCTATTATTAATGTAATTATATCAGTACGGTCATAAGGATAAGAGCGGTCACTGTAAAACTTCCCATGCACTGAGAGTAGCATTGTTGAATTATTCCCAATACCGTTCAGCTGGACTTAAACACTGACTTATTCAGAAATCAATGGCAAACTACTGAATATACAATTATCTACAAAATAAACCTGCAAATAATATGCAATTGTAAAGTTATATTAGTGTCATGTTGTAGTTTGTATGCTGACAATGGCTTTCTAACCACAACATTCATTCCATAACTTCTGGTTGCATTATTGTAATGCTGATCTATTCCACTTTCCATTTTTGCTGATTCCCTCATTGTGTAAGGTATAAGTAATCTGTGATAGATACCGCAGCTGGATGGAATGTCAGGTAATACAACTTCACATATAATAGGTCACACTGCATTACAAGGTTGAGTAGCCAGTCCCATCCTTAGCAACTTTTATCCCCAAAAGAAATCATTGCACCCATTGTATGAGGCCCGATTGATTCCAGAAATGAAACCATCTTTTATTTCTTTTCACCAACTGCCCCCTCTCAATTTACATTAGACCCAAGCCATAAATGTTTGTTTATTGTAATGTAACCGTACCACCCTGTGTCCTCTGACAAACTGGCTAATGATGAATAAAACCACGTTAACTGGCATGTTTGGTTTATTTCAAGATTTAGTGCCGTAGCACCAATTTAACATGTTTGGAATGGGTTCCATGTACATTGGAAGTTAGTATCCGTCCTAGTCCAAAAAAGTGGCTGAAGGACCATTTCTCAGGTTATCCTGGTGTCACTCTAAAACTCCTTGGTATGCACATTAAAGACCCTTGGGCACTTGGAAATCACTGCCACTGCTTTGGCGAAATGTTTTTAAATACATGCCTGCCTACAAACAGAATATGTATAGTATGTGCCCAGTTGAGGGAAGGCGACCTAGGATCAACCCATGGAAGAGCTGGAGTCAGATATGTTGGCCCAGGGATCAAAACTTTCCTGCACAGACAACACAATCAACATCAAAGATGAAGAATACAAGGAACAACTTCACTAACATCTGATTTACTGCTCTGTAAATCTTGTTTGCACTATAACAAAACTATCCTTATTGCAGTTCAAACTGGATAAACCCAGAATCAGTTCTTCTAAACCAATCAGACAGGTACAGTAATGCATAGGGAAGCGATCAGCGCCAAAACTGAGACAAGTACAATAAATTGCCTCAGTATTTTCCATTTTGTTTTAAATATTTTTGGGACATTGCAAAAAAAGATTTTCTTGAGACATTACATATAAATAAACTGTCATCTCAATAGGTACATTCTAATAAGAAAGACAAATTAGTTGCTAACCTACACTCGTTTTGTTGGGTGGGTGGGAGTGGTGGCTATGTGGAATCATTGGGCAGAGATAAACAATCTGTCACAGTATATGCAGGAATGCTACGATCATCATGGCTTATCTAAACAGTTAATTGTAAGAAACAGGAAACACAAATTTACGGGATTACTGAGGTAAATAACACAAGTCACAACATATTCACAATAATAACAAAATTAGTTACTGAAGTAGAAATCACAACACCCTGACTGAAGCATAAGCAACAACCTAAAACCGTCATTTATGCTCACAGAAATGCAGCACAAATATTGTCATACAATTCAATGAGCATAAAATTTGACTGCAATAAGCTGAAAGATCAGCACCCTTGAGTGCTAGGAATTTTAGTATTGCAAATAAAAACTGGAATGTCATAACAAAATATGTTTTGTTCCTTATACCCCGGCAAAATAAAGCCAGCATAAAATCAACAAGAATAAAATATATCAATTATGAATTTAGGTATTGCAATTATAGCACAACCAAATCAATAAATTCAAATATTTGGGGGAAATCATAGCATCAGATGAAAAATACGTGGCAGAGATTAAGAGCAGAATAGGTCAAACAGAAGCTTCATTTCACAAAGATGAAAAAGTATCTCGTATATTAAATCTCTTTCACTAAATGTCAGAAAGAGAGAACTGAAATGTTATGCTGAACCTGTTCTGCTCTGTGGCAGTCAATCATGGAATGTAAACAAACAAATTAGGAAGAGCTTGGAGGCAGGTTGGATCTGATTTCTGAGACGATTGTTCCGAAAATCTTGGAAGGCCTGAGAGCCTAAAAACAATTGCCTGGAAGAGGCTAATGAAAGTACAACATTATACACAATTATAAGAAAGAGACAAATAATGATAACAGTGGCAATAAGAGAACAATTGTCTGGAAGAGGTTAATGAAAGTACAACATTATACACAACTATAAAAAAGAGACAGTGTCCCTAAATATAATGACAACAGTTGCAATAGAGAACTATTGTCTGGAGGAGGTTAATGAAAGTACAACATTATACACAATTATAAGAAAGAGACAAATATAATGACAACAGCTGCAATAGAGAACAATTGTCTGGAGGAGGTTAATGAAAGTACAACATTATACACAATTATAAGACAGAGACAAATATAATGACAACAGTTGCAATAGAGAACAATTGTCTGGAGGAGGTTAATGAAAGTACAACATTATACACAACTATAAGAAAGAGACAAGTGTTCCTATATATAATGATAACAGTGGCAATAGAGAACAATTGTCTGGAGGAGGTTAATGAAAGTACAACATTATACACAACTATAAGAAAGAGACAGTGTTCCTAAATATAATAACAACAGTGGCAATAGAGAACAATTGTCTGGAGGAGGTTAATGAAAGTACAACATTATACACAATTATAAGAAAGAGACAAATATAATGACAACAGTTGCAATAGAGAACAATTGTCCGGAGGAGGTTAATGAAAGTACAACATTATACACAATTATAAGAAAGAGACAAATATAATGACAAAAGTTGCAATAGAGAACAATTGTCTGGAGGAGGTTAATGAAAGTACAACATTATACACAATTATAAGAAAGAGACAAATATAATGACAACAGTTGCAATAGAGAACAATTGTCTGGAGGAGGTTAATGAAAGTACAACATTATACGCAATTATAAGAAAGAGACAAATAATGATAACAGTGGCAATAAGAGAACAATTGTCTGGTGGAGGTTAATGAAAGTACAACATTATACACAATTATAAGAAAGAGACAAATATAATGACAACAGTTGCAATAGAGAACAATTGTCTGGAGGAGGTTAATGAAAGTACAACATTATACACAATTATAAGAAAGAGACAAATATAATGACAACAGTTGCAATAGAGAACAATTGTCTGGAGGAGGTTAATGAAAGTACAACATTATACACAATTATAAGAAAGAGATAGTGTTCCTATATATAATGACAACAGTGGCAATAGAGAACAATTGTCTGGAGGAGGTTAATGAAAGTACAACATTATACACAACTATAAAAAAGAGACAGTGTTCCTAAATATAATGACAACAGTGGCAATAGAGAACAATTGTCTGGAGGAGGTTAATGAAAGTACAACATTATACACAATTATAAGAAAGAGACAAATAATGAAACAGGGGCAATAGAGAACAATTGCCCGGAGGGGGTTTAATGAAAGTACAACATTATACACAATTATAAGAAAGAGACAAATATAATGACAACAGTTGCTAGAGAACTTGTCTGGAGGAGGTTAATGAAAGTACAACATTATCCCAAAATTATAAGAAAGAGACAAATATAATGCAACAGTGGCAATAGAGAACAATTGTCTGGGGGAGGTTAATGAAAGTACAACATTATACACAATTATAAAAAAGAGACAAATATAATGACAACATTTGGCAATAGAGAACAATTGTCTGGGGAGGTTAATGAAAGTACAACATTATACACAATTATAAGAAAGAGACAAATAATGATAACTTTTGGCAAAAAGAGAACAATTGTCTGGAGGAGGTTAATGAAAGTACAACATTATACACAATTATAAGAAAGAGACAAATATAATGACAACAGTTGCAATAGAGAACAATTGTCTGGAGGAGGTTAATGAAAGTACAACATTATACACAATTATAAGAAAGAGACAAATATAATGACAACAGTTGCAATAGAGAACAATTGTCTGGAGGAGGTTAATGAAAGTACAACATTATACACAATTATAAGAAAGAGACAAATATAATGACAACAGTTGCAATAGAGAACAATTGTCTGGAGGAGGTTAATGAAAGTACAACATTATACACAATTATAAGAAAGAGACAAATAATGATAACAGTGGCAATAGAGAACAATTGTCTGGAGGAGGTTAATGAAAGTACAACATTATACACAATTATAAGAAAGAGACAAATATAATGACAACAGTTGCAATAGAGAACAATTGTCTGGAGGAGGTTAATGAAAGTACAACATTATACACAATTATAAGAAAGAGACAAATATAATGACAACAGTGGCAATAGAGAACAATTGTCTGGAGGAGGTTAATGAAAGTACAACATTATACACAATTATAAGAAAGAGACAAATATAATGACAACAGTTGCAATAGAGAACAATTGTCTGGAGGAGGTTAATGAAAGTACAACATTATACACAATTATAAGAAAGAGACAAATAATGATAACAGTGGCAATAAGAGAACAATTGTCTGGAGGAGGTTAATGAAAGTACAACATTATACACAATTATAAGAAAGAGACAAATATAATGACAACAGTTGCAATAGAGAAGAATTGTCTGGAGGAGGTTAATGAAAGTACAACATTATACACAATTATAAGAAAGAAACAAATATAATGACAACAGTTGCAATAGAGAACAATTGTCTGGAGGAGGTTAATGAAAGTACAACATTATACACAATTATAAGAAAGAGATAGTGTTCCTATATATAATGACAACAGTGGCAATAGAGAACAATTGTCTGTAGGAGGTTAATGAAAGTACAACATTATACACAATTATAAGAAAGAGACAAATATAATGACAACAGTTAAAATAGAGAACAATTGTCTGGAGGAGGTTAATGAAAGTACAACATTATACACAATTATAAGAAAGAGACAGTGTTCCTATATATAATGACAATAGTGGCAATAGAGAACAATTGTCTTTAGGAGGTTAATGAAAGTACAACATTATACTCAACTATAAAAAAGAGACAGTGATCCTAAATATAATGACAACAGTGGCAATAGAGAACAATTGTCAGGAGGAGGTTAATGAAAGTACAACATTATACACAACTATAAAAAAGAGACAAGTGTTCCTATATATAATGATAACAGTGGCAATAGAGAACAATTGTCTGGAGGAGGTTAATGAAAGTACAACATTATACACAACTATAAGAAAGAGACAAGTGTTCCTATATATAATGATAACAGTTGCAATAGAGAACAATTGTCTGGAGGAGGTTAATGAAAGTACAACATTATACACAACTATAAGAAAGAGACAAACAGTATCCCTAGATATAATAGCAAGAGTGGCACTGGAAAACACCATGATCCATGGAAAGGTCATCGGAGGCAAAGGCAGACAGAAAGAAATGATGTTTGATGGTCTCAGATGATCAGTATAATTCATCCAGAAAACATTATGATGATGATGCTCATATTTAAAATGTGTCTGGTCACTTTTCCTGTATAAAGAACACTGCATTTAATGTATTTTACATGCTGACATCAGCAAGCTGACCCAGAACACAAAGCACCCAGACCTGTGGAGAGACATGTAACGCCTACGCAATGATGATGATGATGATGATGATGATGATGATGATGATAATATGATGCTCTGATAAAGTTAATAATCTTCTGTGGGATCCCGTATTGCCTCATCAGTTTCCAAAGATATGTTCTCAAACAAGTAACAGACACACATTTACACAGATAATGTACAGGCCAAAGTAAATACAGCAATTTCTTAAATATCCAGCAGTGATATTCAATAGTAGGATGCCAGACTTAACAAATGAACACATGGGATCAGAACCAATGCTCTTGCCTACGTGTTGTGTTGTGTGCAGAATATTACTCAAATATATGTCTGCACTGTTTCATAGCCAATTCCTTATTACATATTTTATAGTAAATTTTTTTCATGACAACATCCTTTGACAGTCAGCTCTGTTACGTAAACTCTATGGCCAAGTCTGTGCTGATGACCCCCTGGTCATTAGTTAATAATGCACCTTTCATGTGAGGAATGCAATGTCTACGTCTATGGCATTTCATGTGACAAGGTCACTGGTTTCCCCTCTCTGCATCATTATGTCCAGAGAAGCCACGGTGGAATACTAGTAAGTTAGTGCACTTACGTCATGATAATAAGTCAATGCACTTGCTTACCAAGATATTGGTGTAGGTCCATTTCTCTGTGACAGGATTCTTTTTTACAACCAGTATGTCTCTTGGGTTTGACCCATTGTCGTAAAATTAGTACTAGATAATTGTCAAAACTGTCTAGGAAAGACAGATGGCATGGAAAGAAACTGGCTACCGTATCTCATTATGTTGTGGCCTAAAATATGCAAAAGCCTAACACTCTAATGGCAGTAACTGCCATAGGGGTCTACCTTTAACTTCCAGTGTTCAGACTTCAGACATATCTTCTCCTTTGCGATCATCCGGAGTGTTTTTTCAGATGTGATTGCGGTGTGTCTGTTATGCGCCCTTGGGCCGAAACCCGTAGGCCAACACAACCGGCTTCAGCGTGCTTTTTTGACCAGGTAGCATTCCTGGGAGACTCTCACTGTTTGCGGTACCGTCCACAACCCAGCTGGCCACGTTGGAACGGGTGAAGACAACGGTCGTCCCTCAAAGGAAGGCAGGGACAGTCCATGGCATTTTCCGCCATCCAGGGTGGCTTCCATAATTGCAGGGCCGGCACATAGCGCCCTGGTCCTGGGCTCACCGAGGGAATCGTCACGTCCTGCTCATGGCTGCTTTAATTCCTCACTTCAATATATTGGGCATTTCGTTCGCCCCGGGCCGTTCCCGCACAGACCAAACTGGTCTGCAGTCAATATCCACTCAGCGAGTTTTTCGGACATGTGCTTGTCGTTGTGTCCGTCAGAGCTGTTCCAGACACGTCGGACATTCGGAAACTACCTAGTCAGAGCTGTTCCGAACAAGAGCGGCATTCGGAGACTAGGTAGCTGTTCCTAGCACGAGGGAAGACTAGTTAGAGCTTTTCCGGTCACGAAAGACATTTCACTCGGACGTAATTGCGTAGTGCCATTTTTATTTTGCCGCCCGTAGGCTGGCACTTCCGGCTTCAGCGGGCATTTTTGATGAGGTTAGCCTTCCTCGGGTTTCGAGACTCTTATTTCCACACAGCAAGCTTTTGCTTCGGGCTGCCACGTAATGGATTCGCAAGACAGGCGTTCCATTTCGTGTCAACGAGACAATTTTCCACCTTTGACTACACTCACTCCATGAGTACGGTTACAGACTTTCTACGGAACGTGCGACCGAGGTGTTTTTCCACCTTTTGTACTCGCTCACGAGGTAGGCTACATGTGCTGCCGGCTCAGCACCTTACCTCCGTGCGTGAGTAACGGTCAGGCCCTCTCATCCGGGGATACCTCATATCCCCCAGCTAAGAGCCATCGAACGAGTATCTGCGCCAAGCATGTAGCGTGCTCAGCACCTCACCTCAATTTTGATGTATGTTTGTGTCGGCCAGGCTCTCACTTCCGAGGGTTTATGGCTTAGAGACGTTCAGCCATATACCTCGGCTGGGAGCCTTAGAGGTTATGTCCGGACTGAGATTATTGGCATCGTTTGCCTGATTTTGACTGTTATCCTCAGTCTAACTGCAGAGCAGCAGGTTGTGTCTCTCTTAGTCTGGTCCCTATCCCAAGAGCTGTCCAATATGTAGTTAATATCCATCGGAACAGCGCTTGGGGTCAGAGGGACACTCAAGCTCCCCCACCACGGCAAGGGGGAGACACATCGGGGGAGCTTCAGACATATTATTCTAATCACAATATGTTTTGCTCTTTCGATAACCATATCTGAATACAATGTATACTGTTTGCTCATTTAAAAAAAAATATAATTAGCTTACAGACTTTTCAATGGTGCTTACATTATGGGCGGCAGGGTAGATGTATCCCCTACTAAAGTAGAAAGCACTGCCTGTCCCACAAAAGCCTGCAGGATACACTTGGGCGTCACCCATTAAGCCCCAATCTAACATGAACCATGGGAGCAGGTGAAGAATAAGCTTGAGAGCAGTCAACAGACAGTTGTTAGTTACTATCTCTAGTATGTTCTGGTAACTGACAAGAAGGAAAACAAATGGCAGACTACCTTCTTTATTGACAGATGCCTATTAAATCATGATTTGGGAATTCACAGAGTGTAAGGGCCGGATAACTGACAAAATAACGAGCGCGGGCCGGATACTCATTCTGTACAATACTTACGCCAAGCTCCGTGGCGAAGGTCTTACGGACGCGGTTCGTAATCCCGTATACCCACGTTCGAAATACAACTGCGAGCGATTTGGCAGCAGACAACGTTGCGCTGGTTTTTACGCTATGTTATGGGTGCCGGTCGTTCGAAAAGCAATGGTAAATTACTAAACATAAACTTGCCAAGACATCAACAACAGCAAACAATGCTGATGTTGACTGACAACGTCCTGTAAAGGATATGCAACTAACTTTAACAACAATTGCAAGCTAGAACGAAAGCTCTGGGAAAACAGACGAAAAACTAAGTTAATCATGGAACGGGCGTGCAGTGCTCACAAACAAACAAACAAAGACAACCAACATATTTGTATTTATTTACTAAACAAAGTTATCAAAGAAGGCGACGATAGCAACAAGATAGTTACATCAGACATATTGTACACATATCTGAATCTCACAAACTAAGCAGCAAAAGAGGATAGTGAGTTTTGTGAAACTGACGTGTGGCTTTCAAAATACCATCAATGTTTGGTTTGGAATTGCTGCATCCAATCAAGAGAATTGCTTTCAAATGTTCATCAGTCAATCTCATTCGATGTGGTGACTTCACAGACTTCCTTTTTGAAAATGTTAGCTCACAGACATATGTTGTTCCAAACAATGAATGTCATACCAGCGGCAAATTTCTTAAGTTTCGGAAACTCAACATCAGGTAAGCAGCGGTACTTCCTTCTCAATGAGCTCCAACTGTAATTCAACTGGCACACCATTAAGGTTACAATCAAACGGATTCTGGAACAGAAGGATGTCACTCTCAAATCTGTCAAGATCTGAAAATCTCTCCAAACTCATTGAAACAGTGAAAATGAGAAAGGTTTTCTCCTTCCAGTTGTGCTTCCAACAATGACAGATTTCTTCGAAATCCTTTGATGGTTCTGTAGAGATCATAGAAGAGGTAATCCTTTCCCTGAAGTTTCAAGTTCAGTTCATTCATATCGACCAAAATTGACAACTTTGACAGCCAGGTAGGATCTGACAGCTATGAATCAGCTTTATCTTTTTCAGTGAGGAAAACGTTTATTTCGTTTCGGAGCTTGTAAAAACGAAGCAGAACTTTACCGCAGCTGAGCCACCTGACTGATATGTGATAAGGCAAATCACGGAATTCAGAATCAATTTCTTCAAGAATAGCCTAGAACTGACGGTGAATGAGTTCATCTTCCCGAATGAAGTTCACAGCAGAAACTACTGGTTTCAGTACACAAGAAATATCTAAATCGTTTCCACAGAGTACTTGCTGATGTACGATGCAGTGTATGAACAGAGCGCCCGGAATGTGCAAATCTTCCAAGTGAGTCCTGATCTGCCCCAGCAGACCCTTCCTCACTCCAGTCATGTTTTTTTTCTCCCTTATCAACTGTAACACCTCGAAGCTGATTCCACCGAAGGTTATAGTATTGGAAAATTGTTTGCACTTCCACGAAAATGACTTTCCCAGTTGTTGTTCCATGCATGCTGCAAACGGACGCCAACTCTTCCGTTATCTGAAAATCCAAATTGACACCACAAATGAACACGAGAAGTTGTGACGTACTCGAGAGATCGATAGACTCATCCAGCGCCAGAGAATACTTCAACAAGTTCCTATCTTTCTCGCGTATCTGTAGCACTATGTTCTCTCCAAGTTCTTCTGTTCTCCGCACAACTGAACTTGCCGAAAGGCTGATAGTTCCAAACAAATCCGCTTTCTCAGGACACAAGTCATTTGCTGCTTTGATCACACACACTCTTTAATGACGTTGCCATCAGTAAACGGTTTTCGTCGTTCTGCCATCTTATGCACTGTTTTGTAACTTGTACGAGTGACAGATTCATTTTCAGCAAATTTTCTCGTGAAGAGATTTCTTTACGTTTCAAAACCACGTTTAATGGTCTCATATTTCCCAGAGCGTAATTTTACAGAAAACTTTTAATATGTTGATGGATGTTTTGTTTCGTAGTGACGCCGAAGATTGTACTCTTTCAAAACGGCAACACTTTCGCTGCATATTACGCAGCTGGTTTTCTGGTCCTTTGTTTCCACAAAGAAGAACTTTACTCCTCACTCGGCGTCCACTTTTCTTTTCCTACTAGCCATAATTAAGGGTGAAGTACACGGGATCTGAAAATGAAAAAAGACATTACATTAGAAACATAATTAAAATCCAATTGAAACACAAGAAAAGCAGAGGACTAGGGGTCACTGGTGAAGCTACAGCTCATCAAAGGTACATATACAGTTTATAGGTACCTTTGTGTAACCGCACAGAGATGATAGAGATAATAGCACAACGCCGACTGTTCTTGGGCCGTCGAAGAAGAGAGGAATAAGCAGACAAAGAGAATCTCATTCTATCTCTATGGCTAACAAGAAAAAACAACGATTTAGAGATATCAGAAGAAATTCAGATCAGTCTACAGGGAATCAGAATAATGTAATTATAAAGATACAGCAACATCTGATTAATAATGCCAATGCCCTAATATATAAAATTCATGATTAGATGCAATGACAAAATAGGCATCCCCATGAATAAACATACACATGATCATCATACACAGTACCATTGATATTCCATCACAGCTTGGGTAGTCATCCAACACAGTACCAGTGATATTCCATCACAGCATGGGTAGTCATCCAACACGGTACCAGTGATCCTCATCACAGCATGGATAATCATCCAACACTGTAACTGTAGCTTGCTACACAACACCAGCAATTATCAGACAACAAGATGGAAAAAAGGTCATTCATTCAGTAGCATGTCCTTTGCAGAACCTCGCTCCCATAACAACCTTCCAGAAAACCTCTCGATCATAAGCAAGATTTCCCGCTTCAGATACATCCATCTGGAGATCATCCGCCACATCCTGCACCCATCTTCTATTTGGCCTTCCTCTTCCTCTCTTCCCAGGCATATATCCCTCCATTATTGTTCTCAGGCACAGAAATAGCTATTATATTCCTATATTCTTATTTAAACTATGAAGGTTCGTTCAAAACTCACCCCACAGCAGATAATCGTCAATCCACAATCAAGATCCTTTTGGATCTTCACAGGGCCTGTCTACCCTCTCAACTGCGGTCTGGAAAAAACAGTGGCAACGCTCGGCCGTGCCTGGAGCATGTTCGCCCATCTACTTGGTAGTGGCTCAAGGGTTTAAGTTCAAACCCTCTGCTGAAAATTAGACATCAGCCTATCTTCGGCCTAAGTTGTTCCCAATGCCAAAGAGGCGGGAACATGTCTTTACTGGGCTGTTATAGGCACGCCAACACAACATCCCAGCATCCTATACATATTTTACCAGGGTATCAAGGGATATGCTACTCCATACTTGTCAGCGTGTTGGATGTCTAGGTATCTGAGCTCGGGCTCAAACAGGCAACAATAACTCCGTTAAATATAATATATAACATTTATTGTATGTAGGCATACAGTGCGTTGGCGCAGTGGGTTTAACAAGCCCGCACTGAGTTGCATATCACAGAGGTTTAACATCATCACACATGGTTATCACAAACATTCTAAGCAAACTATCTAGCATATGTCTATGAACCCAAATACACATGGGTCTAAACTACTGAGTCCCTCTAAGGCAGGCCCTGTTGCCTCTCCGATGTCCCGTCTGTCCTCTGCTGGTTCACACGTGTCGCAATCCGACACGGGTGGTAACTCTGTCCGAGTTCCTCGTGGACCCCGCAATAGGCGGGCCACATCAGTGTCCACGGGACAGTGGACTCACTGACCAGTCCTTCGAGAAGGTTCTGGATTACTCTGGCCTTCTAGGGTCTTACTTCTTTCCCTTGGGCGGGAGTTGTAGCCCTTGGCTAATATCTATTAACTCATGTTGGTTTACCGGATAATGTGGATAATGTGAGGCTGTGACAGGAGTCCCCCCTCTCCCCTGATTTGATGGGTTGTTATAGGGTAATTAGTTCTGCACTAATTCTGTCACAGAATCACATAAAGTCGGTATTTGTAGTTTGGTGGACAGTAACTTGGTAACCTACATATTGGCATCAACACTCATGTATTCTCCCATACACCACTTCTCTGATTTGGTGAAGAGATCTCTCTCTCTCTCTCTCCTGTGTCCTTAAAAATGCTTATCTGACCGAAGTAGCGTGACGTTTACTAGTTGTGTCTACAAACCGTCCTTCTCAAAGTATCCTACTGATACCAAGATAATTAACCTCTGTATTAGAGAGGATTAACAAGACTAAAGTCCTGGCTAATTAAGTACACCTTCAAATCTTGCTCTGTGTGTGCATTTCAATACACTTTTACTCTCGTATGTTGTATAATGCTAAATATGTAGTTACGTTGTTATTTTATCCCATCTGACTACATGTGTCCCTGTTGGCTTGTTAGTGTGTTGACTAATAAGTTGCTGCTTCTAATAAAGTGACTGCATTTTAATTGATAGTGTTCAGTTTTGAGTTTTGTGTAAAGTGTGTGCTGAATGTGTGGCTTATTTCCAAGCGTCACGAGTTGGGATATCCTTAATCATGAGTTACTCCAATGTGTGTAATGCATGATCAGGCATTCCAAGCAGTGGTGCTTAGATGTCGTATCCTAAATACTAAACTAAGAGTATTAAACTAACTACTAAACATGTATCAACAATTTAGACAAGTAATACAATTTACATGAAAGACGCAGACAAATTAAAATAAATACGTTTTGCGTAGAATTTGTCCGCTCAGTATATCGCTCTCTCATTTAATTCATTCACTCTGTCATTCACTCATCTTTCATTCAAAATAGTATTTGGTTAAAATATATAATTAAAGTTGAGGTAAGTGTTATTGCCCTTAGAAAAAACGGAATAGGCGATATTTTCCCTTTTAGATAATACGTACTTTTTGTACGATGACTCAAAAATGGGTTATAATTTACATAGAGAAAATTGCATAGAAAGGTTATTTAGCCTATGAATGGAAATACCTGTAATATTATGGTAGAAAATGTACAAATTACAGGTTAACGCATTTTATATACATAATTCAATGCAAATATAATACATATTTAATACTAAATTAATTAATTAACTAAGTAACTAAATCCAACGATGATGTGCGCGTTGTCCTCCTGTTGTTAGCGTGTCGTGCCATGAATGTTAAAAGTTAGTATGGCTGTCTCTTGAGTGTTGTAGTCGACGTAGTTCTGTTTCGGCTGTTTGCAAAGTCTCTTAGCAACAGCAAGTATGGAATGTTCTCAATGTCGAGTATCAAGTGTTCTTAATGCTTTCATGATCAATGTCAGTTCACTGGTTGAAATAATTTCACAGAAAATCTCTTGCTCGGATTGGTCCTAGAGCTTTGGTAATTGGTAGTATAGTTCTTAACGTTTCACGTTCGTGGGTGTTATACGTAACCTATTCACTGGGGTGTTATTACTTTTAAATGAAAGTTCTCTAGCAGGTGTAGAGTTACACTGTTATATGCCACAGACTAAAATATCACAGTTTCTGGTATGGCGAATGGTCGATGTGCCAAATGTTATTCTGCTGGCGCATTCGTTTGCCGCGATAAAATATCAGCTATAATGTTATCAGTGTCCTCTGATATGGCGGATTTCGAAGTCGAAATCTTGGAGAAGAAGACACCATATTTGTAAACGATGGTTCTTCGGAACACCTTGCTTAAGCACCAACAATGGCGAATTATCGGTGAGTACAACAAAGTGGACACCCAAGAGGAACTTAGATAATCTTAGCATACAAAATAATAGACTTAATGCCTCCAATTCCACCGTAGAATACCGGATCTCTGCCTTCTTCAGCTTACGGCTTACGTAGAGAATTGGGTGTCTCACTCCATCCACTTCTTGCATTAAACATCCTCCAATTGCGATAGCACTCGAATCTGTGGTCAAAATAAAGGGTAAATCTATGTTTGGTAATCGTAAGACTGGTGGATTAGAAAAAATGCATTTCAATCTGCATATTGCATCCTCTAAGCGAGTACTTTTACAAACTCTTGATGGATGATCTTGTGTCAACATATTAGAAAAAACTGATGTAAGTTCTGCCCAATTTGGTATAAACTTAGAATAATAGTTTATAAGACCTAATAAACTTCTAATTTGTTTCTTTGTGGTAGGAACTTCTAGATTGAGAATCTTCGAAACAATTTTATCATCTGTCAACAATTTGCCTTCAGAAATTCTATGACCAAGGAAGTCTATTTGTTTATAGCCTATTTCAACCTTGGAAGGTTTGATAGTAAGTCCAAAAAGAAAGATTTGGTTGAAGACTTGTTTGAGTGTAAGTAAGTGATAAGTCATATTAGAAGAATGAATGCATATATCATCAATATAAGCTTGGACGTCTTTAATTCCGTGCAATAGCAATCTAGTTAATCTAACAAATGTGGCGGGAGCGTTCTTGAGACCAAATGGAAGATATCTCCATTCGTACAAACCAAGAGGTGTTGCGAATGCTGTTATATGTCTAGAAGCAGGGTGTAGTGGTACTTGCCAATAACCTTTCGCTAAATCAACCTTCGAAAATAAGGATGATTGAGACATATTCAAAATGAGGTCTTCACAACTGCTCATTGGCTCCGCATCTGTTGTGGTTATCGTATTTAACTTTCTATAATCTATGCACAAACGAATTGTCTGGTCCTTCTTTTTCACCAGGTCAATCGGTGAAGAATATTGAGACATAGATTTCTGAATTATTCTATTTTTCTCTAAATCCAAAATTTCTTTGTCTAAATTTGCTCTATAATGTAGAGGAATAGAATATGGTCTACATTTGACCGGTGTCAGATCTGTCAGCACAATTGAATGTGTTATTTTGTCAGTCCGTCCAGGTATGTTAGAGAAGATAGATTTATACTCGTTAAGGAGAGTCAAAATGTCTTGTCGCTGCTGTTGTGTCAAAGTGTCAGAGATTTGTATGTCCTTTATACTACCGTCGTCAGTCATAATCGGTACTGGGATTTCAGTATTGTCTACGTCTGTCTGATTTATTACAGATGCTACTGTTTGTAAATTGTCCTCAATGTCATTGTCGTCGTCGTCGAGATTAATAGTTGTCAATATGTGGTCAAATTGGTCGTCGTTGTCGTTATCAAATATTGTCGGTAATGTACATATGTCTTCGTCGTTTTTGTCGTTGTAAGAGTGCGTCGTTAACGATGCTTCGTTTGTCGAGGTGTCATTCAGTTGGGTAATTGTCGTTTCGTTTCTGTCACCAGTTAGCTGCGTCTGCTCATTCGTGTCAGTGTCCTGTCTAGCATAGTATGGTTTTAACATATTTACATGGAATATTTTCAACTTTCCATTCAAAGAAATTTCGTAATCAACTTCCGAAATTCTTCTAACAATTTTAAACGGTCCCTGCCAAGAGGTTGATAGTAAATCTCTCTTGTCAGGTAGCAGTAGTAAAATATCCTGACCTGGTATTAATACAATTGTTTTTGCACCTTTGTTGGCGTACTGCCTGTACCTAAAACCTTTCTCCTGTAGTGATGTTCTGGCCAGTATACAGGAACGTATGATTTTGTCTCTGGTGTCAGTGACTAAATCATAGGTGGAAATGGGTAGTTGGATATTTACAGGTTGTGATATGATATCTTTGTAAATAGTGAGAGGTCCTCTTGGGTTCGCTCCATATATCAATTCGAAGGGTGAGAACCCTGTGCTTGCTTGCGGGACTTCTCTATATGCGAACAGCACCGTTGGGAGAAGTATATCCCAATCGGCTGGATTTTCAGCTGTCATTTTGGATAGCATATGTTTCAGGTCCCCATTTAGTTTCTCGCAGATACCATTTGCGGCCGGTCGATAGTGACTGGTGAAACATTGCTTTATGCCTAGTAACTTAGTTACCGATTGAGTGGCATTCGATATGAACTGGGTTCCTCTATCTGAAATTATTTTCTCCGGAAAGCCAAAACGGGAGAAAATATTTAACAATACGTCCGTCACATCCTTAGAGGAGATAGATTTTAATGGAATCATTTCTGGCCATCTCGTACATAGATCAATAAGAGTGAAAATATATCTATTCCCTTTACTTGAGATGTGGTTTAACGGACCTACCAGATCAACTGCCACGATTTGGAATGGCCTCGAGGCAGTTGTGGTTGATTGGATTTCTGCCGTAGGGTTTTTCCCCTTTTTCACCAGTTTCTGACATATATCACATGATCTACAATAGGTTTTTATGTCTAGGCAAAATTTCGGCCAATAAAACTGGGTCAGGACCCTAGCTCTAGTCTTTTCGTACCCCATATGACCTCCGAAAGGTGAGTCATGGGCTATCTTTAGTACTTTCTCTCGATGTGCTTGTGGTAACACTACTTGCTGTATCGTGGTCTGATTTGTTGTGTATAATCTAGTCAATACATTGTTCTGTAGCCTAAATGTCCACGATGCATTCTTAGTTAATTTTGGTTTAAGTCCTACTAACCTAAAATACTGTGAAAGTGTAGGATCTGCTTTCTGTTCATCTCCAAAATTAGTGATGGTAGTGTTTGGTGATACAATTTCTAGTGATTCCTGCAGTTGGTCAGTGTGGGTTTTGTGAGTTGTCTGTCGTGTTATTGCATTCGTGTGTTGTGTGTTTTGATTGCACATCTACAGGCTTGGTGATTTGTGGATCGCTGGCATCCTCAATTCGAGGTTTTAAATTGGTCGTATCACTGACAGATTCGACCGCCCCTGCATCGTACACCTCGGTGAATTCTTTCTGAATTACTTCATTGGTTGTCTCCCTTGTTCTTTTGGCAGATTGAGACAAGCATGAATGGTGTTTCTCTTTAGAATCGTTGTTTGGGTGCTGGATACCGTTTCTCTGCTCCCAATCTCTGATTTCCTTTTCAGAGCAAGGTCGTATGTTGGGCAGGTTCCCAAGTATAATATCAGCGACAGGATTTTCTAGGACTGCGCACAATACTAGTCCTGATATGAACGGTGTTCGAATTTCGACAAGAGCAAGGGGGTATTTCTCTATAGTGCCTGAGAATGTGCGACAAGTCACGTGTTTGTCTGTATAGTCTTTGTCGTTGATTAATGTTTTCTTAATCCCACAGAGCGTTGCGCCGGAATCACGAATTAATGTGCATTTTTTGTTATTTACAAACCCTGTTGAGAAATTTAGCTTGCCTGTAGATGACAAGGCAGCATTGGCCATTTCATTCGAAATAGGGATCATGTGGCCACATAGCAATGTTGTGTCAAGTTGGAATTTCATACAGGTGTTATACTTACTGTCTGTAATGGTGTCAATAATTTGCACAGCATTTCCTAGCTCACTCAAACTTTCGTTTTGATTGTCACACTCATTCAGTAATTCAATATCTTCGTCTGATGACGTTTCAACTAGTGCCGCATTGGCCTGTTTCAGTATCTTTCGGCCTTCACAAAACCGACTGTAGTGCCCAAAGCTACTGCAAAAATAGCATTTGACCGCTCTCTGGTACGCCTTTATCTTGTTTTTCTGCTTCTCCACGATCATTTTGAGATGGTGTGGATAGTTGGGCGATTTATCGCACATCGCGTATTCTTCGTGAGTCAAACTACAATATTGGCACTTAACTGGCTTCCTGGCATTCGAGCGTGGTTTAAACTTGCTTTCAGTTGGTTTCGAGTATCTAGCGTTTACAACAGCTGCTGTTTCGTTCTGACTTAGGTTTAATTGGAAAATATCTCTGTTCGCTGTGAAAAATGCGTTCCCCTTTGTCTCTACATCTTGAATACTTCTACAGTCCATTTGTTTCAAAAACTTAGCAAAAGGTGTTGGGATTGTACTAACTATTTTGTCAATAATAATGAGTTCTTTTAGTTTGTCATGGCTGTTGTTAGTTTTAGCTGAGTTAATCCACTTTGTGCACACATCCTGAACTGTAGACACGTAGTCTATGAAGGTTTGGTTTGGTTGTGGGGATAATTTAGCGAACTGTTGTTGGTAACCTGCAGTATCTAATGAGAAATGTTGGAGAATGCGTTGCTTTAAATAATCATAATCTTTTCTCATTTCCTGTGGCACTGTCTCTATTACCTTTAAAGGTTCCAGAGCTAAGTTTCTCATTAAAATAAATGCCCAATCTGATTTTATGATCTTATGGTAGGACATTAGACACTCAAAATTTTCCAGGTATGCACTGATAGAATCTCCTGAGCAGAATGCTTTAACGAGGCCTTTATACTTATTATATTTCTGTTCCTCCTCCTTGCTTCTCAGTTTATTTACAGATATTTCTACGTTGGAATCAATTTCCATCTGCTTTAATCTGATTTGTGTATCAGCATTCAATTGGGCTAATTTGGCCGCCGCCTCAAGCTCCATTTGCTTTTCCTGAGCCTGCAGTTGCATCTGCATTTTTTTCTCTTCTGCCTCATTTTGCAGTTGTATCTTCTTCTCTTCTCTTTCTATCGCTCTTTCTTCACGGGCAATGTTCTCTGCGTGCGTCTTCTGTGCCCATTCTGACAGTTTATCTTCTTTATAACCCAATTTCATACCTTGCTCAATACATTTTTCTAACGTAGACATCTTGTCTTTTACTTGTTGGTAATTTCACTGAAGTTAAATCCCTTAGAAAAATGTTGGGGAGTAGTAAATTTAGTTATCTCCCTTAATTATTACATGCGCAAATACAAATGCAAAGTTATGTTGTTTACAAGGTCATGAATATACATACAAAACAATGCAAAGCAAAAATGTTACATGGATGGATGGTGATAAGTACCGCTTAGGGTTGCAATGGGCATGATATGAAACTTATCTTATATTCCCAGAACTTGCGAATGTTGTCTTGTACTCTCGCCACTGTTGGAAAGGTTACATAGGTTACACACACCAAAATTCGCGGAACAATCTGCTCGTAGAATGAGAAAACATTAGTAACAGTCAAAAAATGTCACAGTCATGTCAAAATAGTTGATAGTATTAACATCATTGAGAGACTAGCTGCAGAGGGACTCATATTAATACTAGTTCATCACTAGATAGATGCAAATTTGTTAAACTTGTACAGAAATCAATTTGATATCATTAATTCAATTTTTACTTGGCAATCAATAGCCGTCTGAACGTAAAGCTTGTGCCAAAACCGGAGATTAGCCCCCAAAAAGCCTGTCAGCGTGTTGGATGTCTAGGTATCTGAGCTCGGGCTCAAACAGGCAACAATAACTCCGTTAAATATAATATATAACATTTATTGTATGTAGGCATACAGTGCGTTGGCGCAGTGGGTTTAACAAGCCCGCACTGAGTTGCATATCACAGAGGTTTAACATCATCACACATGGTTATCACAAACATTCTAAGCAAACTATCTAGCATATGTCTATGAACCCAAATACACATGGGTCTAAACTACTGAGTCCCTCTAAGGCAGGCCCTGTTGCCTCTCCGATGTCCCGTCTGTCCTCTGCTGGTTCACACGTGTCGCAATCCGACACGGGTGGTAACTCTGTCCGAGTTCCTCGTGGACCCCGCAATAGGCGGGCCACATCAGTGTCCACGGGACAGTGGACTCACTGACCAGTCCTTCGAGAAGGTTCTGGATTACTCTGGCCTTCGAGGGTCTTACATCTTTCCCTTGGGCGGGAGTTGTAGCCCTTAGCTAATATCTATTAACTCATGTTGGTTTACCGGATAATGTAGATAATGTGAGGCTGTGACAATACTCTTGTAGAGTCGCGGCAGGCGGCTTCATTTGGTAATAGAATATATCTCATAATAAGGTTCGCAAAATTTATAAATAGGGCCACCTAAATAAACAACTTAGTGCAGCCAGGAGGTCTTCACACGTGTGGAGATCTCCTATTATTCTATACATAATATTTACATTTAAATTGTATCACAACGTCTCGTGTTTCATAGTTATATCAAGCAAGTTCGAGTACCGACGGCGGGCCGGATGAAATGACTTCGCGGGCCGGATCCGGCCCGCGGGCCGTAGTTTGGTGACCCCTGGTCTAGGTGATAGGAATGAGAGAGATGACGATTAATAGGCGAAGTGAGTAGGACAAAATCTGGTCTGCCACAATCAAGGCATGCATGCACTTATTTTTGCACTGGCGAAAGGCCGTGCAAGCTTATGGGGCTTATGTTGACAAATATTACAAATAGTTCTCCCCCCCCCCCCCCCCACTCTTCCTCCGTCCTCTCTCTCTCTCTCTCTCTCTCTCTCTCTCTCTCTCTCTCTCTCTCTCTCTCTCTCTCTCTCTCTCTCTCTCTCTCTCTCTCTCTCTCTGCTAAATGCTGATGCAATTACGTTTGCTTAGAGAATATTTCAAATATCATAATAACATGATAGTAATGCCATGACTGATCACTACACTTATGTTCAAGCATTCTGCGGAAATATTTTTTTTTCGCTTATCCTATTTACATCGCTGTCAACAACAGAATTTTACCGCTGTTGTTGATGTCTTTGCAAGATTACGCACAGTATTTTGCATTACTTACTGAGCGACAATCTCAGATACCCCTGTAAGTAACTAACGCGACCCGATTCCCTGCCGAATCTCGCACAGCTGTTTCCTTACATGTGGATATACGGGATTACGGAGAAAATCGTTAACACCTTCGCCAGGGAGACCGGCTCCGCGGAATTGCTAGATATCTAAAAGAAAAACAACCCGACAAACAAAATTGATGGTCCTTCATTATTATTCTGATGATCATATTGTTCTTGTCTTGTATCATCATAAAGGACTTTCACATAATCTGACCTCGCATGTAAAATCTGATCTTTTTCTATTATGATTTTGCCATCTTTGGTTTTTAGGCAACCTGTTGATGTGTGTGATCTTTTGTTAGTGATGTCATTAATTCTTGTGTGCATTAATTTGGTATTCTGGGTGTTGTGTTGGTTTTCAATTTCCTTGCAATTTTCCTCAGGCCATGTTTCTTTTGCCTCTTTGCATAGCAGTAGCTTCCTAATTTTCCTGTGAATCTCTTCGTATATTTCCTTGTTATATTTGTTATTTCTTCTTATTTCCATGAGTTTTAAGATGTCTTCCATCATCCATTTCTTGCGCCCTATTATCTTTATTTTTGGGATTATCATTGTTGTTAGTGCAGCTTCTTGACTGATTTCTTTTATATTTTCAATTGGTCACTGACGTCTTGAAATAATATTGCATTGCCATATCGGACAATGCATCGAATCTGTTCTTTACATCTACGTTGAATTTATCTTTTAACTCCTCACTCTTCAGCGCCTGTAGATCAAATTTTGCGTTTCTATTTGTATATTTAACTTTCTTTAAGTTTATATGTAAATTGCCTAAGATTAATCTATGGTTGCAGTAGTAGTCTGTACTTGGTAGAGGGACATAAACATCTAATATTGTTACAAGGGAGGTTACTAGAACATGAAAAAGAAAATGATATACCTAGCTATAATACCACTAACTAACATTATAATCTGTTACTTTTATTTGATAAATAAAACAATTAATACGACAGTCACTTTTTGCAATCGTGAGAAGAAAGCTATTAAAGTGTTTATACAACACTTGTTTAATCTTTTATTACTTACATTTTATTATCAACTTTTTCAATTCTACGTTTATATTTAATTCATAAAACTGTACTTTTAATGATACATCAATATAACACATGCAATGGTTCCCCTCTGTGGGGAAACAACATTTTTTTACTGGCCTCTTAAGGCCACCCACAATTTTAAAAATATTTACTTACATTAACGGCGAAAGATCTTGGAAGTCTATGGGGTTTATGTTGATAAATATGTTTAGAGGAAATGTCATTTATGTTTGTAAATTTCATTCAATTTGAACAAATAGCTCTCTCTCTCTCTCTCTCTCTCTCTCTCTCTCTCTCTCTCTCTCTCTCTCTCTCTCTCTCTCTCTCTCTCTCTCTCTCTCTCTCTCTCTCTCTCTCTCTCTCTCTCTCTCTCTCTCTCTCTCTCTCTCAAATGCTGGTGCAATTACGTTTGCTTAGAGAATATTTAAAATATCATAATAACATGATAGTAATGCCTTGAAGGGTGCCTCCTTCCCTCCGCTAGCCTATGGGACACCCTTGGGCAAGGTGGAGTACCCGTTTAGCTCCCGATCAGGGTTACGTGAAGACATGGGTGCAGGTGGTGGATAAAGTTGAAGAGCAGCCGACAGATAGTTGTAGGTTATGGTCTCCAGCTTCACGACGGAAGGCAGAGGATCTCTTTTTTGGGAGACATTGGCTACGGTCATCGACCAGTATGGTCACTGCTAAGAAGGAAAGCAATGGCAAACTACCTTCTTTACAGATGCCAAGAATATCATGTACTGCAGTCTTATCGATAATCAGAGAAACGGCGTAAATGGGTGCTCCATAGGAGCAGACTCGCCCGGTAGGGGTAGTCATGTGCACCAGGTGACTCCAGACCGTCATAAGGAGACTGAGTGCAAAAGAATATCAACATTGAAAGTAGGAACTTGGAATGTAAGAACTATGAGTGGGGATGGGAAATTTGATAACATTAAGAATGAAATGAGAAGATTAAATATTAACCTTTTAGGTGTACGTGAGACCAGATGGATAGGAATGGGCATTATGACATCTGAGGAATATAGAATAATCTATTCTGATGGAGAGAAACAACAGCGAGGAGTCGCAATAATAATGGATACAGAGAGAGCAAAATCGATCAAAGGATATTGGACTGTATCAGACAGAGTGTTACTGGTGAAGTTGAGTGGAAGACCTTTTGATATTAACGTCATACAAGTTTATGCACCAACAGCAGACAGTAGTGATGACAGCATCGATGAATTTTATAGTGATTTAGAGAAAGCCTTCAAGAAATGCAAGAATTCTGAAGTAACTATCATAATGGGTGACTTGATTGCCAAAGTTGGAAATCAACAGGACGGATGCATAGTGGGCAAGTATGGACTAGGGGAACAGAGTGAAAGAGGTTGCAGATTAGTACAGTGGGCAAAAGAACAAGATTTGATTATTGGAAACACCTGGTTTCAACAGCACCCAAGGAGATTATGGACATGGAGGAGTCTTGATCATAAGATTAGAAATCAGATTGATTACATCCTCATCAACAGAAGATTTCGAAATGTCTTAAAAGTGGCAAAAACTATACCAAGCACAAACTGCTACAGCGACCATAGATTAATCTTAAGCAATTTACATATAAAATTAAAGAACGTCAAATATTCAAAATTTTATCTACAAGCACTGAAGAGTGAGGAAATAAAAGATAAATTCAGCGTACAGGTAAAAAACAGATTCGATGCATTGTCCGATATGGAAATATTATTTCAAGACGTCAGTGACCAATGGGAAATGTTAAAGAAATCAGTCAACCAAGCTGCAGAAAAATCCATCCCAAAAATAAAGATAATAGGACGCAAAAAATGGTTGACGGAAGACATCTTAAAACTCATGGAAGTAAGAAGAAATAACAAAAATAACAAGGAAACATATGAAGAGATTCATAAGGAAAATTAAAAGCTATGCAAAGAGGCAAAAGAAACATGACTTGAGGAAAATTGCAAGGAAATTGAACACCAACACAACACCCGGAATACCAAATTAATGCACAAAAGAATTAATGACATTACTAACAATTAGCAGCTTTCTCCGTAACCCCGAATACTCTCGTGGTTGATGTGAACGCACAAGAATTAGAAGTGGTTCGAGTCTCGCCAGTGACTTATGAGAGTATGGTGCCGGTCGCTCAGAAAGTCGTGGCGTGCTGATGAGCGTAATCTAGCCTAGGAATCAACATACAGCTGAAAGATGCTGGTGTTGACCACAATATCCTGAAACAGGATGGAAACGCGGGAAAAAAAAAACTAACAAAAGAACACACACATCAACGGGTTTCCTAAAAATCAAAGATGGCAAAATCATAATAGAAAAAGATCACATTTTACATGCGTGGTCAGATTATGTGAAAGACCTTTATGATGATACAAGAGAAGAACAATATGATCATGGGAATAATAATGAAGGACCAGCAATTTTAAAGATGGAAGTTCAGAATGCTCTTAACCATATGAAAACCGGCAAGACCCCGGGTACAGATAACAATGATAACATCACAGTAGAAATGATCAATGCCTTAGAACAGGGTTCACCAAACTTTTTTCACGGCGGGCCGGATAACTGACAAAATAACGAGCGCGGGCCGGATACTCATTCTGTACAATACTTACGCCAAGCTCCGTGGCGAAGGTCTTACGGACGCGGTTCGTAATCCCGTATACCCACGTTCGAAATACAACTGCGAGCGATTTGGCAGCAGACAACGTTGCGCTGGTTTTTACGCTATGTTATGGGTGCCGGTCGTTCGAAAAGCAATGGTAAATTACTAAACATAAACTTGCCAAGACATCAACAACAGCAAACAATGCTGATGTTGACTGACAACGTCCTGTAAAGGATATGCAACTAACTTTAACAACAATTGCAAGCTAGGACGAAAGCTCTGGGAAAAAAGACGAAAAACTAAGTTAATCATGGAACGGGCGTGCAGTGCTCACAAACAAACAAACAAAGACAACCAACATATTTGTATTTATTTACTAAACAAAGTTATCAAAGAAGGCGACGATAGCAACAAGATAGTTACATCAGACATATCGTACACATATCTGAATCTCACAAACTAAGCAGCAAAAGAGGATAGTGAGTTTTGTGAAACTGACGTGTGGCTTTCAAAATACCATCAATGTTTGGTTTGGAATTGGTGCATCCAGTCAAGAGAATTGCTTTCAAATGTTCATCAGTCAATCTCATTCGATGTGGTGACTTCACAGATTTCCTTTTTGAAAATGTTAGCTCACAGACATATGTTGTTCCAAACAATAATGTCATACCAGCGGCAAATTTCTTAAGTTTCGGAAACTCAACATCAGGTAAGCAGCGGTACTTCCTTCTCAATGAGCTCCAACTGTAATTCAACTGGCACACCATTAAGGTTACAATCAAACGGATTCTGGAACAGAAGGATGTCACTCTCAAATCTGTCAAGATCTGAAAATCTCTCCAAACTCATTGAAACAGTGAAAATGAGAAAGGTTTTCTCCTTCCAGTTGTGCTTCCAACAATGACAGATTTCTTCGAAATCCTTTGATGGTTCTGTAGAGATCACAGACGAGGTAATCCTTTCCCTGAAGTTTCAAGTTCAGTTCATTCATATCGACCAAAATTGACAACTTTGACAGCCAGGTAGGATCTGACAGCTATGAATCAGCTTTATCTTTTTCAGTGAGGAAAACGTTTATTTCGTTTCGGAGCTTGTAAAAACGAAGCAGAACTTTACCGCAGCTGAGCCACCTGACTGATATGTGATAAGGCAAATCACGGAATTCAGAATCAATTTCTTCAAGAATAGCCTAGAACTGACGGTGAATGAGTTCATCTTCCCGAATGAAGTTCACAGCAGAAACTACTGGTTTCAGTACACAAGAAATATCTAAATCGTTTCCACAGAGTACTTGCTGATGTACGATGCAGTGTATGAACAGAGCGCCCGGAATGTGCAAATCTTCCAAGTGAGTCCTGATCTGCCCCAGCAGACCCTTCCTCACTCCAGTCATGTTTTTTTTTTCTCCCTTATCAACTGTAACACCTCGAAGCTGATTCCACCGAAGGTTATAGTATTGGAAAATTGTTTGCACTTCCACGAAAATGACTTTCCCAGTTGTTGTTCCATGCATGCTGCAAACGGACGCCAACTCTTCCGTTATCTGAAAATCCAAATTGACACCACAAATGAACACGAGAAGTTGTGACGTACTCGAGAGATCAATAGACTCATCCAGCGCCAGAGAATACTTCAACAAGTTCCTATCTTTCTCGCGTATCTGTAGCACTATGTTCTCTCCAAGTTCTTCTGTTCTCCGCACAACTGAACTTGCCGAAAGGCTGATAGTTCCAAACAAATCCGCTTTCTCAGGACACAAGTCATTTGCTGCTTTGATCACACACACTCTTTAATGACGTTGCCATCAGTAAACGGTTTTCGTCGTTCTGCCATCTTATGCACTGTTTTGTAACTTGTACGAGTGACAGATTCATTTTCAGCAAATTTTCTCGTGAAGAGATTTCTTTACGTTTCAAAACCACGTTTAATGGTCTCATATTTCCCAGGGCGTAATTTTCCAGAAAACTTTTAATATGTTGATGGATGTTTTGTTTCGTAGTGACGCCGAAGATTGTACTCTTTCAAAACGGCAACACTTTCGCTGCATATTACGCAGCTGGTTTTCTGGTCCTTTGTTTCCACAAAGAAGAACTTTACTCCTCACTCGGCGTCCACTTTTCTTTTCCTACTAGCCATAATAGGGATCTGAAAATGAAAAAGACATTACATTAGAAACATAATTAACATCCTATTGAAACACAAGAAATGCAGAGGACTAGGGGTCACTGGTGAAGCTACAGCTCATTAAAGGTACATATACAGTTTATAGGTACCTTTGTGTAACCGCACAGAGATGATAGAGATAATAGCGCAACACCGACTGTTCATGGGCCGTCGAAGAAGAGAGGAATAAGAAGACAAAGAGAATCTCATTCTATCTCTATGGTTAACAAGAAAAAACAACGATTTAGAGATATCAGAAGAAATTCAGATCAGTCTACAGGGAATCAGAATAATGTAATTATAAAGATACAGCAACATCTGATTAATAATGCCAATGCCCTAATATATAAAATTCATGATTAGATGCAATGACAAAATAGGCATCCCCATGAATAAACATACACATGATCATCCTACACAGTACCATTGATATTCCATCACAGCTTGGGTAGTCATCCAACACAGTACCAGTGATATTCCATCACAGCATGGGTAGTCATCCAACACGGTACCAGTGATCCTCATCACAGCATGGATAATCATCCAACACTGTAACTGTAGCTTGCTACACAACACCAGCAATTATCAGACAACAAGATGGAAAAAAGTTCATTCATTCAGTAGCATGTCCTTTGCAGAACCTCGCTCCCATAACAACCTTCCAGAACACCTCTCGATCATAAGCAAGATTTCCCGCTTCAGATACACCCATCTGGAGATCATCCGCCACATCCTGCACCCATCTTCTATTTGGCTTTCCTCTTCCTCTCTTCCCAGGCATATATCCCTCCATTATTGTTCTCAGGCACAGACATAGCTATTATATTCCTATATTCTTATTTAAACTATGAAGGTTCGTTCAAAACTCACCCCACAGCAGATAATCGTCAATCCACAATCAAGATCCTTTTGGATCTTCACAGGGCCTGTCTACCCTCTCAACTGCGGTCTGGAAAAAACAGTGGCTACGCTCGGCCGTGCCTGGGGCATGTTCGCCCATCTACTTGGTAGTGGCTCAGGGGTTTAAGTTCAAACCCTCTGCTGAAAATTAGACATCAGCCTATCTTCGGCCTAAGTTGTTCCCAATGCCAAAGAGGCGGGAACATGGCTTTACTGGGCTGTTATAGGCACGCCAACACAACATTCCCAGCATCCTATACATTTTTTACCAGGGTATCAAGGGATATGCTACTCCATACTCTTGTAGAGTCGCGGCAGGCGGCTTCATTTCGTAATAGAATATATCTCATAATAAGGTTCGCAAAATTTATAAATAGGGCCACCTAAATAAACAACCTAGTGCAGCCAGGAGGTCTCCGCACGTGTGAAGATCTCCTATTATTCTATACATAATATTTACATTTAAATTGTATCACAACGTCTCGTGTTTCATAGTTATATCAAGCAAGTTCGAGTACCGACGGCGGGCCGGATGAAATGACGTCGCGGGCCGGATTCGGCCCGCGGGCCGCACTTTGGTGACCCCTGGACTAGGGGAACAGAGTGAAAGAGGTTGCAGACTAGTACAGTGGGCAAAAGAGCAAGATTTGATTATTGGAAACACCTGGTTTCAACAGCACCCAAGGAGATTATGGTCATGGAGGAGTCTTGATCATAAGATTAGAAATCAGAGTGATTACATCCTCATCAACAGAAGATTTCGAAATGTCTTAAAAGTGGCAAAAACTATACCAAGCGCAAACTTCTACAGCGACCATAGATTAATCAAGAACGTCAAATATTCACCAAGAAACACACAATTTGATCTACAAGCACTGAAGAGTGAGGAAATAAAAGATAAATTCAACGTAGAGGTAAAAAACAGATTCGATGCATTGTCCGATATGGAAATATTATTTCAAGACGTCAGTGACCAATGGGAAATTTTACATCAGTCAACCAAGCTGCAGAAAAATCCATCCCAAAAATAAAGATAATGGGACGCAAGAAATGGATGACGGAAGACATCTTAAAACTCATGGAAGTAAGAAGAAATAACAAAAATAACAAGGAAACATATGAAGAGATTCATAGGAAAATTAAAAGCTATGCAAAGAGGCAAAAGAAACATGACTTGAGGAAAATTGCAAGGAAATTGAACACCAACACAACACCCGGAATACCAAATTAATGCACAAAAGAATTAATGACATTACTAACAATTAGCAGCTTTCTCCGTAACCCCGAATACTCTCGTGGTTGATGTGAACGCACGAGAATTAGAAGTGGTTCGAGTCGCGCCAGTGACTTATGAGAGTATGGTGCCGGTCGCTCAGAAAGTCGTGGCGTGCTGATGAGCGTAATCTAGCCTAGGAATCAACATACAGCTGAAAGATGCTGGTGTTGACCGCAATATCCTTGAAACAGGATAGAAACGCGGGGGAAAAAATACTAACAAAAGAACACACACATCAACGGGTTTCCTAAAAATCAAAGATGGCAAAATCATAATAGAAAAAGATCACATTTTACATGCGTGGTCAGATTATGTGAAAGACCTTTATGATGATACAAGAGAAGAACAATATGATCATCGGAATAATAATGAAGGACCAGCAATTTTAAAGATGGAAGTTCAGAATGCTTTTAACTATATGAAAACCGGCAAGACCCTGGGTACAGATAACAATGATAACATCACAGTAGAAATGATCAATGCCTTAGAACAGGGTTCACCAAGCTATTTTCACGGCGGGCCGGATAACTGACAAAATGACGAGCGCGGGCCGGATACTCATTCTGTACAATACTTACGCCAAGCTCCGTGGCGCAGGTCTTACGGACGCGGTTCGTAATCCCGTATACCCACGTTCGAAATACAGCTGCGAGCGATTTGGCAGCAAACAACGTTGCGCTGGTTTTTACGCTATGTTATGGGTGCCGGTCGTTCGAAAAGCAATGGTAAATTACTAAACATAAACTTGCCAAGACATCAACAACAGCAAACAATGCTGGTGTTGACTGACAACGTCCTGTAAAGGATATGCAACTAACTTTAACAACAATTGCAAGCTAGAACGAAAGCTCTGGGAAAAAAGACGAAAAACTAAGTTAATCATGGAAAGATCGTGCAATGCACACAAACAAACAAACAAACAAACAAGCAAACAAAGAAACAAAGACAACCAACATATTTATATTTATTTACTAAGCAAAGTTATCAAAGAAGGTGACGATAGCAACAAGATAGTTACATCAGACATATTGTGCACATATCCGAATCTCACAAACTAAGCAGCAAAAGAGGATTGTGAGTTTTGTGAAACTGACGTGTGGCTTTCAGAATACCATCAATGTTTTGTTTGGAATTGCTGCATCCAATCAAGAGAATTGCTTTCAAATGTTCATCAGTCAATCTCATTCGATGTGGTGACTTCACAGACTTCCTTTTTGAAAATGTTAGCTCACAGACATATGTTGTTCCAAACAATGATGTCATACCAGCGGCAAATTTCTTAAGTTTCGGAAACTCAACATCAGGTAAGCAGCGGTACTTCCTTCTCAATGAGCTCCAACTGTAATTCAACTGGCACACCATTAAGGTTACAATCAAACGGATTCTGGAACAGAAGGATGTCACTCTCAAATCTGTCAAGATCTGAAAATCTCTCTAAACTCATTGAAACAGTGAAAATGAGAAAGGTTTTCTCCTTCCAGTTGTGCTTACAACAATGACAGATTTCTTCGAAATCCTTTGATGGTTCTGTAGAGATCACAGACGAGGTAATGCTTTCCCTGAAGTTTCAAGTTCAGTTCATTCATATCGACCAAAATTGACAACTTTGACAGCCAGGTAGGATCTGACAGTTGTGAATCAGCTTTATCTTTTTCAATGAGGAAAACATTTATTTCGTTTCGGAGCTTGTAAAAACGAAGCAGGACTTTACCGCAGCTGAGCCACCTGACTAATATGTGGTAAAGCAAGTCACAGAATTCAGAATCAATTTCTTCAAGAAAAGCCTAGAACTGACGGTGAATGAGTGCATGTTCCCGAATGAAGTTCACAGCAGAAACTACTGGTTTCAGTACACAAGAAATATCTATATCTTTTCCATAGAGTACTTGCTGATGTACGATTCAGTGTTTGAACAGAGCGCCCGGAATGTGCAAATCTTCCAAATGAGTCCTGATCTGCCCCAACAGACCCTTCCTCACTCCAGTCATGTTTTTTCCCCTCATCAACTGTAACACCTCGAAGCTGATCCCACTGAAGATTGGAAAATTGTTTGCACTTCCACGAAAATGACTTTCCCAGTTGTTGTTCCATGCATGCTGCAAACGGACGCCAACTCTACCGTTATCTGAAAATCCAAATTGACACCACAAATGAACACGAGAAGTTGTGACGTACTCGAGAGATCAATAGACTCATCCAGCGCCAGAGAATACTACAAGTTCCTAGCTTTCTCGCTTATCTGTAGCACTATGTTCTCTCCAAGTTCTTCTGTTCTCAACACAACTGAACTTGCCGAAAGGCTGATAGTTCCAAACAAATCGGTTATCTCAGGACACAAGTCATTTGCTGCTTCGATCACACACACTCTTTAAATGACGTTGCCATCAGTAAACGGTTTTCCTCGTTCTGCCATCTTATGCACTGTTTTGTAACTTGTACGAGTGACAGATTCATTTTCAGCAAATTTTCTCGTGAAGAGATCTCGTTACGTTTCAAAACCACGTTTAATGGTCTCATATTTCCCAGAGCGTAATTTTCCAGAAAACTTTTAATATGTTGATGGATGTTTTGTTTCGTAGTGCCGCCGAAGATTGAACTCTTTCAAAACGGCAACACTTTCGCTGCATATTACGCAGCTGGTTTTCTGGTCCTTTGTTTCCACAAAGAAGTACTTTACTCCGCACTCGGCGTCCACCTTTCTTTTCCTACTAGCCATAATTAAGGGTGAAGTACACGGGGTCTGAAAATGAAAAAGACATGACATTAGAAACATAATTAAATTCCTATTGAAACACAAGAAAAGAAGAGGACTAGGGGTCACTGGTGAAGCTACAGCTCATCAAAGGTACATATACAGTTTATAGGTACCTTTGTGTAACCGCACAGATATGATAGAGATAATAGCACTGTGACTAATCGTCCCTGGAGGAAAGTGGACTCGACAAGCACATCTTTAATATCCTTCTACTATTGGGAGTATTGAATGACTTTTGTCTACACTCCTCCCTTCCGTCTTTCATACACTATATCTCTCTCTTTCTCTCTCTCTCTCTCTCTCCTTCATAACATACCATGACAACAGTTTCTTCCAACAATTAATAACCTGTTTATTGTTGAAACCTATGTCAGTTGTATGTATTGAATGTGTATCTGTAGATGTTAGTGTCTGCTAATGTGAGTGCAAGATAGGACTTTTAGACGTTAGTCTTCGTAGTTTCTCTAGCATATTCAAACGGCCAAAACATCGGACATTACACATAGAGTTGGAACGGTCTCACCCTGGATGCTCCTTTCCGGCTTGAGTCTGGACTTAATCCAATTATGGAAAACAATTGTCAATGTTTTATCATCAGAAACATAATCCAATAAAGGTAAGTCCCTGAAGTTCAGATATGTCCTGTTTTGGAAGTTAGTATAGTCCACCACTGAATACACATCATCACTGTATATAAATGTCTATTTCTATGTTAAATGTTCTCGTGTTCTTCAATGTTTCTTTTAGGTGATTACCCAATTGCACTATATTTTAGCCTATTTGCTCTGCTTGAATAAAGGTCTTTCCCTGAAGTTCACCAAAACATATTTCTTGCCATTCGTTATGTCACCCCCTCTTATTGACTGTTTAGGTTGAATTTGCTATTGTGACATATTTTCACTGCACCTGTGAAGTGACTGATTAAAGTGACAGTTCTTTCCTTTATTATCAACACGGCTTTCTCTGTACAAGAGACGTACTGGTTTATCTGCTTTGATATGTCAGGCTGTGTAGTGGAACCTGGGTAATAAACATTAAATCAGATGATTTAAGTCTGCTTCATATTACTGTTTATGTGATTGTCTTTCTCCAGCCGTAATGAACAGCTTCCGAAAGAATACTCTGACATAAACAGCAGAATTCACTAAAGTCTAAACTATTCACTAAATAGAAAGCAATAGTAAACCCTAAGCACAAACACATATTTCCCTATGCTAATATTACTCTAATATTAGTGTTACCTTATATATATAGAATTAATGTAAGTCCCCGAATCGAAATTATCCGCACATAAGCACTCTATCCCATTATAAGGGAGGATATTTCTTTTCATTTACAGGACACATAAATCCAGCTTTCCGTCCAGTTTGGTAGCACACTAAATATAAAACCACTTTTCTACTATTTATATTGAGTGTCCAATCCATCCGTTGATTGTTTGATCTACAATCACATTTGCCGTAAGTCCCCACATCAAACGTCTGTGAATTCACGTATTGTTAATTGCTCGTTTCTCTGAGTTCCCCTTACGCTAATACTTCAAAGCCTCCGACCCCGTTGATCGCTTTCATAGTTCATTGCTCGTCGCACTTCAAAGAGATTACACCGTCTTTCTGTTCCCCGTTCCGATGTATTCGTGTCTCTCTCCCGTCGGCCGATACGAGCGGCAGCCACTGACCTCTGTGAGCATCTGTTCCTGATAATCGGTCAATAACCTTCCATTTATCCTTCTCTCAGATTGAACGACATCGATTGTTAACCCTTCTCCTATATTGCCATTAATGTTACATTCAATTCTATCTGGGAATCACTAAACTATCATCATTCTGTGACATAGGCCCCCTCTTAAGAGAGTTGACCGCGTCGACTCTTCTTCAATGTAGTTTTGATTCCTATGATCCACCATCCTATTCCTCTTCCCCTGAAGTTGGATGTCTAGATAAGAAATCGCTCCTACATTATCCTTACCCGAGATGTATTCCACTGTGAAGTTGTCCTGTTGCAGCAACAACGTCCATCACATCCACCGTGCGTTGAGCTTCTCTGAAGTAGCTATGAACATCACGTGTTGATGATATGATTGGATCCTCACATGGATCAGCACCTCATTCAGTAGGCGACCTCATAGACACCCTACCCTACTACTCATGATCACCATTAGTGTTGGCACATCGCCCCTGTACGTGCAGTCGACCTCCTTTCGACTGGCGTAAGCGATGGCTCACAATACAGACGGATCGTCCCATCCTTACTGTAACACTGTTTCCATATTCTCTTGGTTTCCCCCGGCTTTGCCTCTGGGGATGTTCCACCTCGTCCGCGTTGGACCGAGTCGTCTTTCCCAAACCTCCTGGACTTTTGCTTCCAGGACCATCTTGGGCGATATTGTATCTGGTCAGCCAATCTTCGGTTGGAGTCCTGGGTATTTCTCGCCTTTCCCGCCGTTACCCACCCCTTCTGAACTTGGTTACTATTGAAGGTTTCACTCTTGTCCTTTCCCTGACGTGTGATTTCCCTCCTCCTTTCGTTGGGTAAATCTGACCTATCACGTACTGTCCCATAGGCCCTCCTATGTTGTACTGGCGATCTCTGGTCTTCGTCTGGACTGGTAACCTTTGTCCCAATGGCTGCCATCACCATAAAGTGCGAAGCTTTGCTCACGGATCTCTCCTCATATTTCCTAATGAGATGTCTAGGGAGATTTTTCTGCTCTTCCCCGATCCGGATTTTGTAGATGTTCTTGGACACAACCTTTTCCACAGGATAAGGTCCTTTCCATCCTACTTGTAGTATATTAGTCTCTTCTGGACCCCATACTTCCACTTTGTCTTCCACCTTAAGAGCTAGTTTCCTCTTAATTCGCTTGTTGGATGGTGCTTTCTGGCACTCTGAACAAGACTTCACTAACCGGCATACATCTCCGGTCATTCCTGGCCAGCAATAATGGCCGGAAATTTTCTGCTAATGTCTCTCTGACACCCATATGTCGATTCTCGGCTATGATGTGTCCACTCTGAAGAATGTGAGGACGGTGGGTCTCTGGAACCACCCACTGCTCGTGCAGATTGTCTCCCCTCCCAGCTCTCCGATAGAGTAGTCGATTCTTCAGAAAGTACTGTCCCCGTTCTGGTGGCTCAGCACTTCTTTGCAGCTTCCTGTAGCAAGGACTGCAACGTAGTATCCTTCCTCTGGGCAGTATGCAATTCTCCTATCTCTGAGTTGTCGCATAGTGTCTCTGCCTCTTTTTCCTTCCCTTGAAATCCACTGGCTACTGTTCCCTGGTGGGCTGGCTGTTTGGGCATCCCCAAAAAGACATATTTCGTGCCAATGATCATGGGAAATAAGGAGTCAGATAATACAGCAGCTGGAATAATGCCCGTGACGTACCTGGATTTAATCTCCACCTTGGCGATTGGCAGCGTCATGGTAACAGCACTCCTCATTGCCGGCTGTATTTCTATGGTCTCCCCTGTAAGTTGGTCTGGGCTTACCAGGCTGGCGTCTATCACAGCTTCCCCATCCAAACCGGTATCGTAGAGACAAACAACCTGCTGGCCATTGACTTCAATCAGTTCGACCACAGGTGGCCTCTCTTGGTCCGGAGTGTCTTCCATCTCCTTGACCGTTTCCTTGCCTTCCTCTTTTGATTCCTCGAGGTTGGTTATGCAATTGGCGTCTTCTGCCTTGCATCTGCAGTCCACAGTATTATGTGTTTTCGACCGGCAGTGTGTGCACCATTTTCCCTTCCAAGGTTTCCGTGTGTCCTTTTTGTTCCTAGCTCCTTCGCCGACCTCAGCCTTGTCTGTGATCACCGTCGTAGGAGTCACTTTGCATGCTGCGAAGTAAGAACTTTTAGGTTTCGATCTGCAGTCCTTCGTGTTATGAGAGGGCGACCTGGCATATCGAACACCACTTCTCGGACCACGGTCGTTTCGCTGAAGAATTCGAGGTGCTCTGGTTTCCTTCCTTCACCTTCTCTGAACTCTCCATTGACGTCTTTATATAAGGTTCCACTTTTTCTCCTTCCCAGTTTTTAGGTTTCTTTTTCTCTTGTTTCTCCTGACCTTTGGTTTGTGTACTTAGTTCTTTAGCTTCCCCATGGACTTCTACGAATCTTTCCGCCAGCTTATTCACAACATCCAGCCGTTCCGCCCCTTGTTCTCCTAAAAATGTCTTCAGTGGTTCTGACATTTGCTGTCGCATCTGATCGACCACCATGAGCTCTTCCAGACTCTCATAGTCCCGCTTGAACTCTGCCAAGTCCATCCATTTCTGGAGATATGATTTCAGCCTCAGACTGTAGGCGGCGAATAGCTCTCCCGGCTCTCGTCTAGACGATCTAAACTTCTTCCGATACGTTTGTGCTGTGATGTCAAAATGCTTCATCAAAGCGGCTTTTAATTCCTCGTAATTATTTTCCTGTCCTGGTGGTAAGCGTGTGTACACCTCGAATCCCGAACCTATTAATCCCTGGGATAATTTAAGAGCCCATCTGCTCCTATCCAGCCCCATAGCGACTGACATTGCTTCAAAGCGAGAATGCGTACTGGTCAAAGCGTTCCTTAGACTGATCATAGACAGCTAAGGGAAACTTCATGGCATGGTACCCATGTCCAATCATGTGGGTTGCACCAGGTGAAGAAGAACTTCCTTCCACTCCATCTATTTCTCCCTTAGTTTGTGTCTTGAGTTCTAGCTCTTTCATGCGGTATTCATGTTGTCTTATCTTTTCAGCCTCTTCCATTTCCAATTCTAGTCTCTTGGCCTCCTTTCGATCTTCCCTTTCTTCTTGACGAAATTCTCGCTCCCTTTCCTGTATGTAATCAGTTAGTTCCGAACCAGCTAAACCAATTGCCTCCCCGTTGGCCCTTAGTTCTGCTGTAGTTACTTTAGGAGTTGCCATAGTTAAGAATGTAAGTCAGCCGGCTGAGTAAAGACACCTTAAAGCAGTAAGAAGTACTCACTATAAACAGATAATCTACCTAGAACCTATATCATTTATCTATGTCTATCTAATATTATTAATCAACGACACCACACAGTACATCACAACCACTCTCTCATCCACAAGAGGAGATATAGGATAAAGACTTATGTAGACGTGTGACCGTGTGACTAGGTATGTAATGTGTCTTACCACCTATCCACATTCACCCTGTCTGGAACTTTCTCACTGTAAAGTCACCAGCATTAATGAAATGTTTCTACCATAAATGTAATGGCACCATATATCCCATGGACATCCTTCCATTAAAAGTCATCAATGTATACTTATATTTATTCCAATCAGTATGTCCCAACATGCAGGTACTCCGCTATGCCTGTGCCAATATGCAGGTACCCCTCTATGCATACGCCTTGTTATGCCTCCAGTTCATGTGGGTATTATGTATGTACCCCGCTCGCTCCACCATTTTATGTGACTAATCGTCCCTGGAGGAAAGTGGACTCGACAAGCACATCTTTAATATCCTTCTACTATTGGGAGTATTGAATGACTTTTGTCTACATTCCTCCCTTCCGTCTTTCATACACTATATCTCTCTCTTTCTCTCTCTCTCTCTCCTTCATAACATACCCTGACAACAGTTTCCTCCAACAATTAATAACCTGTTTATTGTTGAAAACTATGTCAGTTGTATGTATTGAATGTGTATCTGTAGTTGTTAGTGTCTGCTAATGTGAGTGCAAGATAGGACTTTTAGACGTTAGTCTTCGTAGTTTCTCTAGCATATTCAAACGGCCAAAACATCGGACATTACACATAGAATTGGAACGGTCTCACCCTGGATGCTCCTTTCCGGCTTGAGTCTGGACTTAATCCAATTATGGAAAACAATTGTCAATGTTTTATCATCAGAAACATAATCCAATAAAGGTAAGTCACTGAAGTTCAGATATGTCCTGTTTTGGAAGGGAGTATAGTCCACCACTGAATACACATCATCACTGTATATAAATGTCTATTTCTATGTTAAATGTTCTCGTGTTCTTCAATGTTTCTTTTAGGTGATTACCTAATTGCACTATATTTTAGCCTATTTGCTCTGCTTGAATAAAGGTCTTTCCCTGAAGTTCACCAAAACATATTTCTTGCCATTCGTTATGTCACCCCCTCTTATTGACTGTTTAGGTTGAATTTGCTATAGTGACATATTTTCACTGCACCTGTGAAGTGACTGATTAAAGTGACAGTTCTTTCCTTTATTATCAACACGGCTTTCTCTGTACAAGAGACGTACTGGTTTATCTTCTTTGATATGTCAGGCTGTGTAGTGGAACCTGGGTAATAAACATTAAATCAGATGATTTAAGTCTGCTTCATATTACTGTTTATGTGATTGTCTTTCTCCAGCCGTAATGAAAAGCTTCCGAAAGAATACTCTGACATAAACAGCAGAATTCACTAAAGTCTAAACTATTCACTAAATAGAAAGCAATAGTAAACCCTAAGCACAAACACATATTTCCCTATGCTAATATTACTCTAATATTAGTGTTACCTTATATATATAGAATTAATGTAAGTCCCCGAATCGAAATTTATCCGCACATAAGCACTCTATCCCATTATAAGGGAGGATATTTCTTTTCATTTACAGGACACATAAATCCAGCTTTCCGTCCAGTTTGGTAGCACACTAAATATAAAACCACTTTTCTACTATTTATATTGAGTGTCCAATCCTCCGTTGATTGTTTGATCTACAATCAAATTTGCCGTAAGTCCCCACATCAAACGTCTGTGAATTCACGTATTGTTAATTGCTCGTTTCTCTGAGTTCCCCTTACGCTAATACTTCAAAGCCTCCGACCCCGTTGATCGCTTTCTTCGTTCATTGCTCGTCGCACTTCAAAGAGATTACACCGTCTTTCTGTTCCCCGTTCCGATGTATTCGTGTCTCTCTCCCGTCGGCCGATACGAGCAGCAGTCACTGACCTCTGCGAGCATCTGTCCCTGATAATCGGTCAATAACCTTCCATTTATCCTTCTCTCAGATTGAACGACACGATTGTTAACCCCTCTCCTATATTGCCATTAGTGTTACATTTAATTTTATCTGGGAATCACTAAACTATCATCATTCTGTGACAGTAATGTAAATCGTTACAGAGCTGGTTTCTTTGTTGCTTGTTTGCAGGAGTGTTCCTGCTATGACACTTCCATTGACTGCGACGATCGGTACCTGAAGACAATCCCACAGAGAAATATCAACTCAAACATTTACATGGGGGATCTTGATTTTGACGTAAGTGTTCTTCTTCTTCTTGTTCGTCTCTTCTTCTTCTTTAATCTTATGCTTCTTCTTCTTTGTCTTCTTCTTTGTCTTCTTCTTCTTCTTCTTCTTCTTCTTCTTCTTCTTCTTCTTCTTCTTCTTCTTCTTCTTCTTCTTCTTCTTCTTCGACAGTTGTCCGTTTTGTTGCTGACATCAGCGACCATCACTCTCCAAACCTCTCTGGTTTGGTCACCAAAGCTTTTGAATGTTTGTAGTGTCTAGCTTTCACTTCAACATATGTGTGTTTCTATTACAAAATGGAACTGTTTGATATACTGAATGCCAACAGAGCGGCAGGGCGATTTAATGAATGAAGTGATGATTCTGATTCTGCAAAATTGACCAAATTGCAAGTAAAAGTCAAAATGGGCAAAGCCAGACAAGAGCTCTGTGCTGGGGCAAACAAGAATAATCAACCAACACAGACCTGCAGTCTACGACAACTACATTCTAAGGGAGATTGTTACGAGGAGATCATATCACGTATAGACTGAATCGTGTCATGTGCAGCGGTGGTAATTGAACGACTAACTAATCAACATCTACTTCTTTGCATTGTTTCTATGGATGCGATATAAAAAAACATGTAAAAATGTTTATAAGTTAATTTCATTTCCTTTCCATGACATCGCAGTCAACCCCAGCATTGTGTTGGCTGTTTCTGATTTCTTAGCAAGTTTACGTTCAGTAGTTTACCATTGCTTTCTAAACGACCACAACCTATACCACTGAGTGAAAACCAATGCAAGACGAATTTAATTAAAGTGACCATAGAATATGATTTGATTTGTCCTCGATCACTTCCGTAGCATACGGATACCTCCATAAGTGCTATGATCTCTTCCCCTAACCTTTTACCCTAGATCATACAAGAAGATCCGTGACACAGTGAATAAATTCCGTAGCAAGCACAAGGTAGCAAAAGTGTGTATATCATATCTCCTTATGAAGGAGGTCCTGTGCTAAACGCAGCCTGGCGATGTTATTTTAATTCCGCGTGTGAAGCGGATTGGAACGCAAGGACAGACCGGCAGGCAAGCGCGTTAACCACTGTGCCACTGGAGCTCCATTCTAAAGTTGACTGTTACCATAATGAATTTATTTATATTGTCACCAGAATAACCAACTGACAACCATTCAGGCTGGAAGTCTACCCGCAAACCTTTCGTCGCTGTCTTTGGATCGTAACCCTATCAAAAGCATAGATGACTCCGCCCTTGACGAGTCCATCAACACATTACAGTCAATCAGTTTATATGGGGCTTCCTTTACCCAACTTCCCGCCGCCTTTTTTCATTTAAAACAGCTGACCGACTTGAATATATACGAAACAAATATTCTGTTTTGGGACAATAACGCCATGATGAAACTTGGTGCTACGTTACAATCCTTGAGCATGGACACAGTCGGATTAACTGCATGGCCTGTCTGGCTGAAGTCCTTTTCACACTTGACTGAATTAGGTATAACTGGCTGTGCTATCTCCTCACTGCCAGACGATGCTTTCGACATGGTTGCTAATACTTTAAAAGGCCTGGCACTGTCAAACAACAACTTAACCAGAGTTCCAAAAGCACTATCAAAATTAACTGTCCTCTCGACTTTAGCACTTGAGCAAAACAAAATCACTGATATCACTTGGCTTCCGCAGTTGACCAGCCTAACTGAAGCTAACACTGAGCGATAACAGGATATCAAATTCTATCCAACTAAGCTCCGCTATACGTTTTTACTCTAATACTCTATACAACTTTGGCATCGATAAAAACTTCCTGACATCCATACCTGATATGTCATTCCTGACACTGATGACAGCTTTAGACTACACCAACAATCATATTTCAGATCCGTACTCGGGCGCTAGTCCCTGGAAATCTCACCGATCTGAATCTGGAGAACAATCTTTTGCCATCTATTCCCCGTGTTTTTAAAACCATGCAGTCTGTGTCCTACCCTGGATCTTACCTATAACCGTATACTTTCTCTTCAAGGAACAGACTTTCCAACTTCCGTGACAGAAGTTGATCTTGGACACAACTTAATAACAGAGTTAACTGACACCAGTTTTCCTCCAAATAGTCCCATACAGTATTTACTTCTACCATATAACCCATTATCCAAGATTTCTCAATCGGCATTTCAAAACCTGCCTCAGCTTCGAGAACTGAACATGAAATACTCCAAGCTGACCAGGCTACCTCTCGGGATTGCGGCACTGGACAATTTAATATTAATAGATGTTTCCGGTAGCGCTGACCTAGTTTGTACCTGCCTGGAGAAGGGTTTAGAATCCAAGATCGCATCATTGATGCCTGACAAAGTTGTTGGCGATTGTGGGAAAACCAGCCTGTACATGTTCTTTAAAGAGTTGAGTCCTGATTGTCCTGAAGTCTGAGGAAGACATTCAAACCTACAAAATGTGATGGACTTATCACATCACAAACCTATCACATCACAGACCTATCACATCACAGACATATCACATCACAGACCTATCACATCACAGACCTATCATATCTCAGACCTATCACTATCTCAGACCTATCACATCTCAGACCTATCATATCACAGACCTATCATATCACAGACCTATCACATCACAGACCTATCATATCACAGACCTATCACATCACAGACCTATCACATCACAGACCTATCACATTGCAGATCTATCACATCACAGACCAATCATATCACAGACCTATCTCATAACAGATATATCATATCATAGACCTATCATATCACAGACATATCACATCACAAACCTATCATATCACAGACCTATCATATCACAGACATATCACATCACAGACCTATCACATCACAGACATATCACATCACAGACCTATCATATCACAGACCTATCACATCACAGACATCATATCACAGACCTATCATATCACAGACCTATCAAATCACAGACCTATCACATAACAGACCTGTCACATCACAGGCATATCACATCACAGACATATCACTTCACAGACATATCACATCACAGACCAATCATATCACAGACCTATAGCTGTCCCTCATCCTGGACATTTTGTTAAGTAAGTGAAATATTAATGAAAATATAAACGGTTTGAATAAAAATAACACATATATCTATGTCACAAAGTTTAGGATTTTATTTCTTTTTTTGTTGTTTTAAACGTACGTGAGAACTCAATGCGACTTAAATGTCGTGATCAAAACATTTTAATGATGTATAGCATGTCTTGTATTTTATTCTCCTTTGACATAGTAAGTTAGAACTCAAAGAGACATACACTTCATAATCAAAACAGAAATGACTAGTTTTAATCTCATTTTAAATAGTAAGTCAATCATTCATTCAGTAGCATGTCCTTTGCAGAACCTCGCTCCCATAACAGCCTTCCGGAAAACCTTTCGATCATAAGCAAGATGTTTCGTGTCTGATACACCCATTTGGAGATCATCCGCCACATCCTGCACCCATCTTCTCTTTGGCCTTCCTCTTCCTCTCTTCCCAGGCATATACTCCTCCATTATTGTTCTCTCCAAATTTTCGTGACGTTTCAAGTGATCAACATATTTCAGCTGTCTTTGTTTTGTCGTCAACCTTCTTCAATATTCAGTATAGATACATTTGGTCTTTTCTTTAACCAAGATATTTTTAAAACACGTCTATAACTTTTAAATTCAAATGCTTTTATGCGCTGTTTAGCATGTTTAGTAAGTGTCCAGGTCTCACTGGCGTACGTTGCAATGGGAAAGATGCATGCTCTTAAAAATCTAATTTTTGTAGTTCTGTCAGTCCCACTCCATAATTTATTCAGTTGTTTTAGTCTTTGAAGAGTAATTGATAGTCGTCGTTTAATTTCTTTCATTGTGTCACCGTTGTTGGTAATAAATGACCCAAGATATTCAAAATTGTCCACCACCTCCAATTTTTCCTCATTAACATATATTTCTTTCTCCCTGGTAGTTTTATCT
Source organism: Cepaea nemoralis (assembly GCA_014155875.1). Classification (NCBI taxonomy): domain Eukaryota; kingdom Metazoa; phylum Mollusca; class Gastropoda; order Stylommatophora; family Helicidae; genus Cepaea; species Cepaea nemoralis. The sequence goes on from JACEFZ010025851.1 coordinate 87,038, forward strand.
GTATGCATTATCTTTGTTTTTGCTATGTTAAGATATAAGTTGTGATTTTCACTATTCAATTATGTTGAGCTGTTAAGTTTTCTATACCATTCTGTGTTGTGGATACTGTATCATCAGCATACCGAATCTCCGGTATGTCATGACCACCGATATTTAGGGCATCATATAGCTCCCTGTTTATATCATCTCTTAAATTTTTCATTATATTTTCGTCGTACAGGTTAAACAAATAGTGGGACAGCACACATCCCTGACGGACTCCTTGCTTGATCTCAAACCAGTCTGATGTCTCGCCATCTATTCTAACCGCTGCTTGTTGGTCTAGATAGTACATTCTTATGAGTTGTATTGCATGTGATGGAAAGCCCATATTCCTCATGATTTCCTAATGTTTCTGATGTTGTACACAGTCAAATGCTTTTGAATAATCCACAAAACATGAGAATAGGTTTACATTAAATTATCTGCACTTCTCTATTATTAAACGCATGTTGAGAATGTGATGTCTTGTTCCTCTTCCTTGTCTATATCCAGCTAGAACCACATTAATTTTTTCTTCCATTTTCTTACGAAGTCTTCCCATTATGATTTTTAGTAGAATTTTACTTGCATGGCTGATTAGGGCAACAGTTCTATAGTTGGTGCATAATTTCAGGTTGTCCTTTTTTGGTATTGGAATGAAAATAGTTCTCTTATAATCTGTTGGCCAATTACAGCTCCATATCTTTTTACATAATGCTTGATAGATTTGTATGCTTTCTTCTCCTCCCGCTTTAATTAGTTCAGCTGGTATATCATCACATCCAGGTGATTTACCATTCTTCAGGTTCTTTATTGCCCGTGCAATTTCATCTAATGAGGATTCAGGTTCTGTCTCTGCTTTCATTGGCTCATGTATCTCATTCATAGCCTCACTGTCACTCATATAATACATTCCACTGCAGTATTCCTGCCATCTTTCTAGAATTTGTCTAGATTCTGTTAAGATATTTCTCATCTTGTCACAGATAACATTCAATTGAGGTTGAGCATTTCTTGTCAATAACTTAATTTTTTTTTTAACATTTCGTAATCTCTTCCAGCATATGATAGTGCTCTAATCTGGTACAGCAATCTTGTATATATTGGTTTTTGTAATTTCGTGTATTCTTTCTTATTTCTCAAGTTAAAGATTTATACTTCACACTGCTGTTATCGGATTCACATCCTTTCTGTTTCTGTTCACAGCGTTGTTTTATTAATTCTAACGTGTTTGATGTAATCCATGGCTTAAATTGATTTTTCTTGGTCGGAATTAAATCTTTGGCTGCAGTGATCAAGATATCTCTAAGCCAGTTCATCAGGTGTCATTTCCTCTTGTACAGACATCAAGACCCCAAAACGATTCCTAACTTCTACGTTGTATGCATCTGGTATTTTTGTGAGATCAAAACGAAGTGGCCTTGATCCTCGGGTAAGCTTTTTGTTTTTTAATTTCAGATCTGCTTCTAATAACTGATAATCTGTATCACAGTCTGCACTTTGTAGGGTTTTTTGCAGATGTTATGCTTGATCTCCGCCTTCTTTGTATTAAAATATCATCTATCTGATTTTTGGTAATACTGTCCGCGAACTTTCATGTGAAGAGTGTTTTTGGTTGTTGTTTAAATAGTGTGTTGGCTATCTTTAATTCATTTTCTGTGCAAAATTCAATTAACTTGTCACCTGCATCATTTCTATTTCCCAATCCAAATTTTCCTAAAACGTGTCTCTCATTTTCAGTTCTTCCTGTACCTACTTTTGCATTAACATCTCCCATTATTATTGTTATATCATTATTGCAAATCTTATTTAATGTGTCTTGCAATGTGCTGTAAAAATCTTCAATTTTGTCCTCCTCTGCTGTTGAAGAGGGTGCATATGTCTGTATGAGAGTTGTGTTTTTTGGACGGCCTTTAAGTCTGATAGTGATGTTATCACCAACTGGGTTATATCCCGTTAAAGCTTTTGCAGTTGTTTTATCTAAACAAAATGCCACTCCACTCTGGCCTCCGACGTTTCTACCAGAATAAATGAAAAGTCTTCCATTTTCTGTTGTAAAATGGCCCTTGCCTCTCCAGCGATGTTCACTAATTCTTAAAATTTGAATATTTAACCTCTCAATCTCATCACATACTACTTAAAGCTTCCCCTCATACAGACTTCTCACATTCCACGTTCCTATTCTCACTCTGTTTCTTAGTCTGACACAGGGGATTTCTTTGGTAACACAGTCAGGAATAACCCCGTCATCACGATTACTAGTACTGGTCCCTGCATCACACTCTTCCCCAGTGTTATCTGATCTGCCTGGCCTGGGGGTCTCACCACCATATCTCTTTCTTATTATGTTTTCTTTCATGGTTATTATGGTTTCTTGGCAAGTTTTGCAAAAGGTAGTTTGCCATTGCTTTCCTTTTGGGCAGTGACTGTACTAGTCGGTGGCCATAGCCATTGTCTTTACTGATGAGATCATCTGCCTATCGCCGCAGAGTGCAGTCCATAACCAACAACAATCTGTCGGCTGTTCTCGCACGCCATCCACCACCTGCTTCCATGGCTTCACGTAATCCTGATTGGGGGGCTAAATGGGTACTCCACCTTGCCCAAGGGTGTCCCGTAGACTAACGGAGGAAAGGAGGCGTCTTACATCTCCTTTGATAGGGGATACCCCGACCCCGCTAATAGTAAGTGAAGCTCAAAAACGATATGATCAAAACTTTATAAGCTGTGTAGCAAATGTTGATTTTATTAAAATTTTAAATAGCAAGTGAGAAATCAAAGGCACATACATCATGATCTGAACTCCATTATCATATAGGAATGCTTGGATTTAATTCCCATTTGAAATATCAAGTGAGAACTCAAAGACTCATAAACTTCATGATCAAAATTCCATAATCCTATAGCAATACTTGGATTTTAAATAGTAAGTGGTCACTCAAAAGTGACAAAACTTCCTAATATACATAGCAATGTTTGGATTTAAATTCTATTTGAAATATCAAGTTAGAACTCAAACGTCGTGATCACAGCGTCAAAATAATATGTAGCATGCTTCAATTAAAAATCAAAGATATGGAGCATCTGTTAGGACCTTTTTCCCAGGACACTCTGGTGTCGTAGGAAACAAGCAGACAGACAGACTGACTGATTCTGCTCCTTTGGGTGGGGTACTGGCCAGAACCCTTTTGGGGGCGTGAGTATAGTGTAGAGAAACATACAAATCATCATTTCCCGGAGAAAAGGATTCGAAAGAGAGTGACCAGAGGATCTGATCGACATGCAGAACTCTGAAGACAAAGTACTACAGACACATAATAAAACTGGAACTAGTTCTAGTAGTATTGGGAAATAAGCTGACTATTGAAGATACGGATGGAACATCTATGGGAATATCCTGTGTGATGTGATCTCAATTCTTGACTCATCTCAGCTCAGCTCAACTCAGCTCAGCTCAACTCAGCTCAACTCAACTCAGCTCAACAACTCAGCTCGATTAAACTCAGATCAACTTAACTTAATTCAGCTCAACTCATCCCAACTCAACTCAGCTCAACTCATCCCAGTTCAGTTCAACTCAGCTCAACTCAGCTCACCTCATTTAGGGCATCATATAGCTCCCTCAACTCAGCTCAACTCAGCTCAACTCAACTCAGCTCACCACAACACAGCTCAACTCACCTCAACTCAACTCGGCTAAACTCAACTCAACCCAGCTGTGGAAACTGTTGATATACTTCCAGTTTTAAACAGTAAGTGAGAATTCAGGGCAGCATTAGCGTCCGGAACAAAACAGAGCAATTCTTATACCAACTGATCGTTAAACCTGATTCACTATGTTTTATCAGATCTGTTTACTGTAGGTGACTGCGCTATATAAATAAGTTTTTGTTTGTCTTTCATTTTTTTCATGTTGCATATCCCTTACAGGACGTCGCAGTCAACACCAGCATTTTTCAGCTGATGTTGATGTACTAGACAAGTTTTACGTTCAGTAGTTTGCCATTGCTTTCTGAACGACCGGCTCACATACCATGGTAAGTTACCAGCGCGGCTCGATCCGCTGCCGAATCTCGCAGCTGCTGTTTTTCCCCACATGGATATACGGTATTACGAACAATGTCGTCAACTCCTTAGCCAGGGAGCCGGCGTAAATAAGTACGGGAGGTGTATTTCTCTTGGAATGTCAACAGGTAGCACCTGCAGTCTATTAAACAGTAAAGCTAATTAACTCCTTTCCCCGTCTTAGGGCGTTTTGAGTAAATGGTGCTAGCCGCATATATTTTATAGACCATTAGACACTCGATGAGTGTTTCAATATCATATGGCGACCTTTACTTCCCAGAACATCTCCAGGTACCTGGTTTAGGCTGGATGATATGGGAGTATGTTTTAAAAAAATAACACCGAAACAAAACAAGGATTTGAACGCATGACTACCAGGGAGACAGCAAGCATGCTATCCACTGTGCCACCATAGCTGTCACCAATAATCTATACTCTGGGAGTTTATTATTTATGTAAGATCTGTCCAACAAGAAATCAATATTGAAGAAGATTGGTTGCTACAACAAACAAAACAATGAAATATCGTGGACATGTAAAATGACTTAAAAGTCTAAAAAGATAATTATGGAAGGAAGTGAACACGGAAGCCGGAGAAGAAGCAGATCTCAAGGTAGACGGATTTAAACTGTGTTTAATACTTTACACATGAGGTAACAGGGACAGTATAGCTGGCTTATGATAGAGAGACAATCGGAAAGACTTACTGACCGCGTTAGTTGTGTGATTTGATATACACATAATTAATGCACTGCAGCGTCAGCAGTGTGATTCTAATATACACAATTTGAATCCTCGTTTGTGTTTGCTCGGAACGGATAACCTGATATTATGACCAAAACATCAGAGAAAATCGGAATAATAACGGATCATATCAAGTGCAATGAACTGTGTCTTTGCATCGGGCCAATAATCAATACGACCAATGAAGCATACTACGTAAAAGTGGCTACTGCAGAAGGACAAGCGGGACTTAAGATAGAAAAGAAGTCGTAAACACTGGTA
>JACEFZ010025852.1:0-82555 GCA_014155875.1 Cepaea nemoralis
ATCCTATATGTGATACATGTCTGATCCTATATGTGATACATGTCTGAACAAACATCCTATATGTGATACATGTCTGAACAAACATCCACTATGTGATACATGTCTGAACAAACATCCTAAATTTGATACATGTCTCACCAAACATCCTATATGTAATACATGTCTGAACAACCATCCTATATGTGATACATGTCTTGTCAAACATCCTATATGTGATAAATGTCTGAACAAACATCCTATATGTGATACATGTCTGAACAAACATCCTGTATGTGATACATGTCTCGTAAAACATCCTATATGTGATACATGTTTGAACAATCATCCTATATGTGCTACATGTCTGAACAAACATCGTATATGTGATACATGTGTGAACAAAAATCCTATATGTGATACATGTCTGAACAAACATCCAATATGTGATACATGTCTGAACAAACATCCAATATGTGATACATGTCTGAAAAAACATCCTAAATGTGATACGTGTCTCACCAAACATCCTATATGTAATACATGTCTCTCCCCCGATGTGTCTCCACCTTGACGTGGTGGGGGAGCTTGCGTGTCCCATAGACCCCGTTTGCTTGCCGATGGGTGAAAAATTACATATCGGACAGCTTATGGGATAGGGACCAGACTAAGAGAGACACAACCTGCTGCTCTGCAGGCATAGACTGAGGATAGCAGTCAAAATTTAAATGAGGTGCACAAAGGCATAATTTCTTGGTCCGGACAAATCTCTTAAGGCTCCCTGTTGAGGGCTGTGGCTGAACGCCTCTAAGCCACAAACCCTCGGATCTTAGAGCCAGGCTGATACCCGTCTACCGGAAAATAGAAACATGATACTGAGCAAGCTACATGCTCAGGTCTGATACATGTCCGAAGGCTCCCAGCTGGGGGATATGAGAGTTTCCCGGATGAAGGGGCCTGGCCGTTTCCCGTTCACTGCTGCACGAAGGTAAGGTGCTGAGCCGGCAGCACATGTAGCCTACCTCGTGAGCGAGTACAAAAAAGTCAGAAAAGTGCCCCAGTCGAAGGGTTACGGAAACTGTCTGTATCTAACTCATAGAGAGTGTAGACAAAAGTGGAAGAATGTCTCATCAACGCGAAATGGAACGCACGGCGAGCGAACCTATTGCGTGGTCTGAAGTCACAAGCAAAAGCTTACCGAGTGGATGTCACTCGCAGTCTGACCGCTCCTGGTGTGTGATTGAGCGATCAGTGGCAAATGGGATGCCCAACACATGGAAGTGAGGAACTAAAGCAGCCATGAGCAGGACGTGGAAACTCCTTGGGTGAGCCCAGTCTCAGAGCAATATGTGCCGGCTCTGCAATTATGGAAGCCTCCTTGGATAGCGAGATAATGCCCATTGTCTGCCCCTGCCTTCCCTTGAGGGCAGACCACGATATCGTTGATCGTCCTATCTTGACCAGCTGAGATGTGGGTGACATTACAACAGTCTAACGTGTCTCGAAACCAGAGGAAGGTTAACCTCACTAAAAAATGCCCGCCGGAAGTCGGAAGTGTCGTACTACGGGTGGCAAACTAAAAATTGACACTACGCATTTACGTCCGAGTGAAATGTCTCGTCCGAATGTCTCCCGTGCTAGGAACAGCTCTGACTACCTAGTTTCCGAATGCCGCTCTTGTTCGGAACAGCTCTGACTAGGTAGTTTTCCGAATGTCCGCCGTGCCTGGAACAGCTCTGATGGGTACAGGGACAAGCACATGTCCGAAAACTCGCTTAGTGGAAACCTACCGCAGAGCTGACTGGTTTGTGCAGGAACGGCCCAGGGCGAGCGAAATGCCCAATATATTGAAGTGAGGAATTAAAACAGCCATGAGCAGGACGTGACGATTCCCTCGGTAAACCCAGCACCAGAGCGTTATGTGCCGGCTCTGCAATTATGGAAGCCACCCAGGATGGCGGAAAATGCTATGGACTGTCCCTGCCTTCACTTGAGGGATGGCCGTGTAGTCTTCGACTGTTCCAACTAGACCAGCTGAGATGTGGACGGTACCACAAAAGTGAGAGTCTCCCAGGATTGCTAACCTGGCCAAAAATGCACGCTAAAAGTCGGATGTGTTGGCCAGGGGGTTTCGACCCGAGGGTGCCTAACCAGACACACCGCAATCACATCTGAAAAAATCACTCCGGATGAACGGAAAGAAGAAGAGAAGAATACATGTCTGAACAAACATCCTATATGTGATACATGTCTTGTCAAACATCCTATATGTGATACATGTCTGAACAAACATCCAATATGTGATACATGTATGAACAAACATAATATATGTGATACATGTCTGAACAAACATCCAATATGTGATTGTAGCATGATGTCTTCAGACGTTCGCATCCCCAGTCCATTTTCATTTCTCAATACTCAGTAGTTAACCACGTAAGCCGTCTTGATACCCTAACTAAATATAGAATCGTAGATTCTAGATCGAGAGAGGGTAGATGAATGGTGGGGTCTCAATTTCATTGGGTAACCCTTGGGCTGGTAACGCTCCTTAATACATAATTAGCCCGCCAGTCGAAGCCTTGATTCCATCCCGTAAGGACGTGTTCAAGATGCAGTGGTAAAATTTGCCCAAAAGCATTCTTTAGGATGTGGTCATCTGCACTCCAGAGAATGAGGAAGATGGGGGAGGCCTTTCAATTACCAGGACAACTCCAGGGAAGTCCTGAGCTCTAGCTTCAACTCCAGCTGAAAAATAAGACTCCATAAAGTACCACATGAACAACAGGTTGCAAATGGTCAGCCTGAATCCACTAATTCTGGCCTATACAGATGGCACTGAAGAAAAGTCTTGATTAAAAGCCTAAAACAGGGATACTCTCCAATTTTGTAAAAGCCCAGGCTATATCTTCAAGATAAATTCAAGAAGAAACCTTAAGAGGAGAGATTACCTGGTCTTCAGCATGTCACTACTGGCTAAGAGTGGACATCAATGTGTACCTGGAGATTACCATACCTCTCCTCAAAACCATATCTTGAGGAGTATTCCAGCTTAATATTGGCTGAAAGGCTAATGGAGAAGAAGTATAATAAATAGAGCAAATTCTCAAAATGGATTAGTGATAATTAAGTGTGGTGATTTAGTTACATCAGATCCTGTTTGTGGGAGATAGACTGGCAGAGAAGAATGATGGGACATAATAGTTTTAGATCTTCATCTACTGAAAAGTAAAACTAATCCCAAATTATCAACTTTGCGAACAGTCTACTCACCCTTCGGAAGGACATGTTTGTCACTTGCTTCGGACTAGTCAAAGTGGGGAATAGCCTGAACTGGAGAAACATTATGGGGAAACTGCAACCTGAGACATTCCCAACATCCTTCATAGGTGCTAAAAGACGGTACACGGATCAGTATAGCAGTGTCTCCCTATACTTGTGCCCGGCTATAGGTTTATCATGTGTTTTCCTCATTTGACGGTTGGAAAAGTGATAGCATGATTAAAGTGTTGTGGTGTAGGATACTCTTAGATGGAAGGAGGAGGGTTTGTTTTAGATTGATGTTTCTGTGGGGATATTGAGTGAGGTGTTTGGGTTTTCATAGATAATGTCACTATAATTTGCATATAAACTTATATTTGAGATGTAAATTGTTGGCAGAATATGAAGCCTGAGTCTTCACTTGACCTCATCAGACATTAATAAAGTATTAGTTGTAAGAGAACAGTTTTGAGATATATGTCCCTGTGGTTGTCTTGTCCAACTGTTGTCAAGCATCTTCATGGTGACTGTTACTCTACTGTTGTGGTTGGTTACAGAGATTGTGAAAGTTCTGTGTGGTTGTTGTCAAGTATCTTCCATGATGTATGACTTGTCTAATCTGTTGGTGTGATCATTCCTTTGTGAATGTTTGTCCAACTGTTGTCAGATCTTCTCATGTTGTCTTGTTCAACCAGTGTAAAATACAGTTGTTGTTATGTTCACTACAATGGTACAATTGTCAATGTGATCATTTGTCCAAGTGTCTTGTGTCACTTGAAATAAATAAGTAGAGATCAAACATGAGGTTGGCGACCAGAGCACAGTCAGCTGGAAGATGAGAGAACTGCTTTCATTGGTTACTGTGGCTAACTGCCAAGATCTATATATATATATATATGGCCTAGAAGAGAAATCATCTATAAATAATTCTGTGTAGAACTTAACTTAGGTCTAATTTCTCACAGTGGGGGTACTCGATGAGCCAAAATTCTGAATGGTTCCTATACAAGGGTTATGCGAGAATAAATATCAATACCTCTAGACAACACTTGCTGTTACTAACCTGTATCTTTTATAGAGAGATATACTTTATAGAACTTCACTCATTGGAACTTCTGTAATTCTCTATAAACCCACAAAAAAACCTCACATTGATACATGTCTGAACAAATATACTATATGTGATACATGTCTGAACAAACATCCAATATGTGATACATGTCTGAACAAACATCCTATATGTGATACATGTCTGTAACAAACATCCAATATGTGATACATGTCTCGTTAAACATCCTATATGTGATACATGTCTAAAAAAACATCCTATATGTGATACATGTCTGAACAAACATCCAGTATGTGATACATGTCTGAACAAACACCCAATATGTGATACATGTCTTACCAAACATGATATATTTGATACCATCCATCATATGCCATGCCGGTAAGCGTGGGCGGTCATGTTCTGCCATCTCACTCGATCACCAGAGTCGTGGATCAGCTCCGTGTTTCTGTCTCGACCATGCCACAAGGCCAAGCCATCCAGGTACTTGCTTCTAGGTCTTCCCCTTGGTCTGTTCCCCTCGATCTTGCCAGTTGTCACCAAGTTCTCCAGATCATTTCTTCTCATAACATGCCCAAACAATTGTGACTGTCTACGTCTAATGTCTCTAATCAGTTTACGATCTTCATTTGTTTCTTGTAGAACTTGTTCATTGGTCTTTCTGGCTGTCCATGGTATTCTTTGCATTTTCCTCAGAAACCATATTTCTACAGCCATCAGATGTTTTTCAGCCTGACTGCTCATTGTCCAAGCTTCACATCCATATAAGAGTACAGGTTCTATGTATCCCCTCAACACTCTTTTTCTCGTTTCAATTGACATCTTTTTATTGCTCAGTATGTTTTTCATCTTGCTAAAGGCTACTTTTGCCATGGCGATTCTTGTTCTAATCTCTTCAAGGCATCTCCCATCAGATGTTATTACTGTTCCGAGATAATTGTACCTATTCACTTGTTGAATATGTGATACATGCCTCAGCAAACATGCTATATGTGATCCATTTCTCACCAAACATGCTATATGTGATACATGTCTCACCAAGCATCCTATATGTGATACATGTCTCACCAAACATCCTATATGTGATACATGTCTCAGGATCCTCGCCGATGCAACGGAGTTCGTGCATTGAGCTGAGTTTCTCCAGACTCAGGTTTGAGTTAGGAGGAAAACGGAGCACTTATGGGTTAAACCGTGTGCCGTGATGTTGATCCAACGACTAAACTAAACTAAACTATACATGTCTCACCAAACACCATACACCCTGATCAAAGTGGAACAGACTAGATGAAAGCCAAAGCACATTACTTCAGTGAGATCTATGCCAGGTCAGATAACATCACGTGATCAAATATTAAAGTCCAGATATCTAAACCACTTTCACTTGCGTGACCTTGGCCTTGCAGTCAAGACCCGAGCAGTGTCTACGTCAACGGAGCGGAAATTTATCTGTCGGTGTGACATCACACAGCTCACTCACTATTTCTGAGATGACAAATTAATCGCCAGCGTTCGGTTGCTAAATATAAACTTCCGGTTTCTAGCATCCTGGATCGCTGGCCAATGGGACACACCTAATTTTATACACCATGTTCTTCTGAAGTGAACCGTGCAGTGATAAATATAGGCCGTGTGGGAGTATAGGGCACGTGACAGCTGTAAATAGTGGTCTCAAGTTTAAATATAGTCAGAGCTAAATGGGTACATCTGTCACATGCATGTCGTGCGTGGAGAAGAATGCATCAGTATAAAACTGTGTGATATGTGATTGGGGCTGTAGAATAAAGATGAGTATCTGCGATCAGAGCATAAATATACAGGTGAAACAGTGGGAGGTGGTGTTGGGACGTACAGGTGAAACAGTGGGAGATGGTGTTGGGACGTACAGGTGAAACAGTGGGAGGTGGTGTTGGGACGTACAGGTGAAACAGTGGGAGGTGGTGTGGGGCTTGGGCAGGTGAAAACAGTGGGAGGTGGTGTTGGGACGTACAGGTGAAACAGTGGGAGGTGGTGTGGGGCTTGGGCAGGTGAAAACAGTGGGAGGTGGTGTTGGGACGTACAGGTGAAACAGTGGGAGATGGTGTTGAGCGTAGAGGTGAAACAGTGGGAGGTGGTGTTGGGACGTACAGGTGAAACAGTGGGAGGTGGTGTTGGGACGTACAGGTGAAACAGTGGGAGATGGTGTTGAGCGTAGAGGTGAAACAGTGGGAGGTTGTGCTGGGACGTGTACAGGTGAAACAGTGGGAGATGGTGTTGGGACGTACAGGTGAAACAGTGGGAGGTGGTGTTGGGACGTACAGGTGAAACAGTGGGAGGTGGTGTGGGGCTTGGGCAGGTGAAAACAGTGGGAGGTGGTGTTGGGACGTACAGGTGAAACAGTGGGAGGTGGTGTGGGGCTTGGGCAGGTGAAAACAGTGGGAGGTGGTGTTGGGACGTACAGGTGAAACAGTGGGAGATGGTGTTGAGCGTAGAGGTGAAACAGTGGGAGGTGGTGTTGGGACGTTGACAGATGAAACAGTGGGAGGTGGTGTGGGGCTTGGGCAGGTGAAAACAGTGGGAGGTGGTGTTGCCACGTGTACAGGTGAAATAGTGGGAGGGTGTGTTGGCATGTGGACAGGTGAAACAGTGGGAGGTTGTGTTGGGACATGTACAGGTGAAATAGTGGCAGGTAGTGTTGGGACGTACAGGTGAAATAGTGGGAGATGGTGTTGGGACGTGTACAGGTGAAATAGTGGGAGGTTGTGTTGGGACGTGTACAGGTGAAACAGTGAGAGGTTGTGTTGGGACGTGTACAGAGTTACTTAATTATGAACAGGTTCAATGTATTATCAGTGGTGTATCAAACAGACTGATTTTTCCGTTTTAACCGGATAAAGCGATTTGCTAGTTTGTAAGCGGACAAATTGATTTGTCAATTTGTAATCGGACAAAGTGATTTGTCAGTTTGTAATAGGGCAAATTTTCTTTCAATGTTCATCCCGGTAGGAAAGTTGAATGTCAGTGCTCACTCCGCTTTACTGATATCCTGCATTGAACTCTGTTGGCTGGCTGGCTGGCTGCTGATTGGTTGGAACTTGAGAGAGAGAGAGAGAGAAAGAGAGAGAGAGAGAGAGAGAGAGAGAGAGAGAGCGAGAGAGAGAGAGAGAGAGAGAGAGAGAGAGAGAGAGAGAGAGAGAGAGAGAGAGAGAGAGAGAAAGAGCCATTGGGATTTCACGTCTGTGGATAGGCACCATGAAAGGTTATGTTTTAGCGCTTCACACATGGAGCGACATAGACTAGACTATGTGATTCAACACTGCACACATGGAGCGACAGAGACTAGACTATGTGATTCAACACTGCACACATGGAGCGACAGAGACTAGACTATGTGATTCAACACTGCACACATGGAGCGACAGAGACTAGACTATGTGATTCAACACTGCACACATGGAGCGACAGAGACTAGACTATGTGATTCAACACTGCACACATGGAGTGACAGAGACTAGACTATGTGATTCAACACTGCACACATGGAGCGAAAGAGACTAGACTATGTGATTCAACACTGCACACATTCAGCGGTAGAGACTAGACTATGTGATTCAACACTGCACACATGGAGCGACAGAGACTAGAATATGTGATTCAACACTGCACACATGGAGCGACAGAGACTAGACTATGTGATTCAACACTGCACACATTCAGCGGTAGAGACTAGACTATGTGATTCAGCACTGCACACATTCAGCGATAGAGACTAGACTATGTGATTCAGCACTGCACATATGGAGTGGCAGAGACTAGACTATGTGATTCAGCACTGCACACATTCAGCGGTAGAGACTAGACTATGGTATCGTCAACCGACTCGGCTAAATTTGATCGGATGATTGATCAGTGTTCAGTTTGGTAAACTCATTTGTCAGTTTTGGAGACGGGAAACTGATTTTTTCAGACTTCAGCCGGACAAATTTATTTGCCATTTTTTTTCGAACAAATTTGGTTTGTTGTTGATTCAGTGGATTAACTGTGTGGTTTGTTTATTGGATTAACTGCGTTGTGTATTTGTTGGATTAACTGCGTTGTTTGTGTTCAGCGACGCAGCTTGAGGTATCAACGTTCGTCTAATATATACTCTATATGTGTATTAGTTCAGTACTTTAAGTGTTGCCTCTCTGGTAGCTTAACTGTTGCCTCTCTGATTGCCTTAAATGTTGGCTCTCTGATTGCCTTAACTGTTTCTTCTCTGGTTGCCTTAAATGTTGGCCCTATTTTCTTCCATGTACAGTTGAACATTCTATCCGGTGCTGCCTGTTACCTTCGCCGTAGAAACTATACCGGCTACCACACACTGTAGCCATAGATACGATACCGGCTACCACACACTGTAGCCATAGATACGATACCGGCTACCACACACTGTAGCCATAGACACGTTACCGGCCACCACACACTTCATAGTCCCTCTGTCGTGTTTCCACCTTGTGGAGATAGAGGGGCCTGCGTGTTCCTATGACCCCAAGAGCTATATCGACGGAAGCACAGCTACTGACGGGCCGCCCGTGTCGGACAAGTCAAGGGATACACACCAGATGAAAAGAGGCACAAACCTGCTGCCTTGTAGGTAGACTGGGGACAGTTGTCACAGTGTTGGATCACTAGGGGATCTAAACTCGGGCTCAAACAGGCAACAATAACTCCGTTAAATATAATATAGCAACATTTATTGAACTTAGGTATACAGTGCGTTGGCGCAGTGGGTTTTAACAAGCCCGCACTGATGAGTTGCATATCACAGAGGTTTAACATCACACATGATTATAACAAACATTCTAAGCAAACTATCTAGCATATGTCTATGACCCTAAATACACATGGGTCTGAACTATTAAGTCCCTCTAAGGCAGGCCCTGTTGCCTCTCCGATGTCCCGTCTGTCTCTGCCGGTTCACACGTGTCGCAATCCGACACGGGTGGTAACTCCGTCCGAGTTCCTCGTGGACCCCGCAATAGGCGGGCCACATCAGTGTCCACGGGACAGTGGACTCACTGACCAGTCCTTCGAGAAGGCTCTGGATTACTCTGGCCTTCGAGTGTCTTACTTCTTTCCCTTGGGCGGGAGTTGTAGCCCTTCGCCAGTGTCTATTAACTTATGTTGGTTTACCGTATAATGTGAGGCTGTGACAACAGTCAAAGGCCAGGGAAAGCAAACTGGAAGAAAAACTCCACGAAAGCAGGACAAAACAATTCACTGACTATGATACAGCTCACAGGAGGAGACAGATGGGAGTCAGTTGTGGAGTATAAGAAGACACAGATCAACGTTATGGTGCACAGTTGTACAGCTTTTGTCGATTGTGCTGCTGTTGTTGCTGTTGTTGTTGCTGTTTGTGTGTATATACCAATATATTAGAGTGGGACTGTCTGGTGTCACGTGACCAGTTCCCTTCACTACAGGCTTCGCTTTCCCCTAAAATAACTCAAACATAATAAATGTTTTCGGACAGCACACACCTGGATGAGGTGGCGTATCTCGGCTAGACAACGCCCAATGTGGAACTCTGGTCAACAGTGACCACAGAGTCAAAGTTCTACAACGGAACCAGCTCATAATTATTAGGTACATACAATAGATTGCATGATTTATTGCCTGGGATATTTCGCTTCATCTCGTCAGGTACAGAGGCATAAATAACACACCATAAACTAAAGCCTCCCCCGATGTGTCTCCACCTTGACGTGGTGGGGGAGCTTGCGTGTCCCATCGACCCCATTTGCTTGCCGATGGATGAAAAACTACATATCGGACAGCCTATGGGATAGGGACCAGACTAAGAGAGACACAACCTGCTGCTCTGCAGGTATAGACTGAGGATAACAGTCAAAAGTTTAAAAGGTGCACGAAGGCAGACGTTTTGTGGTCCGGACAAAACTCTTAAGGCTCCCTGTCGAGGGCTGTGGCTGAACGCCTCTAAGCCACAAACCCTCGGATCTGAGAGCCAGGCCGATACCAGTCTACCGGAAACTCTTAAGGTTCACTGTCGAGGGCTGTGGCTGAACGCCTCTAAGCCACAAACCCTCGGATCTGAGAGCCAGGCCGATACCCGTCTACCGGAAAATAGAAACATGATACTGAGCAAGCTACATGATCAGGTCTGATACATGTTCGAAGGCTCTCAGCTAGGGGATATGAGAGATTCCCGGATGAAGGGGCCTGGCCGTTTCCCGTTCACTGCTGCACGAAGGTAAGGTGCTGAGCCGGCAGCACATGTAGCCTACCTCGTGAGCGAGTACAAAAAAGTCAGAAAAGTGCCCCAGTCGAAGGGTTACGGAAACTGTCTGTATCTAACTCATAGAGAGTGTAGACAAAAGTGGAAGAATGTCTCACCAACGCGAAATGGAACGCACGGCGAGCGAACCTATTGCGTGGTCTGAAGTCACAAGCAAAAGCTTACCGAGTGGATGTCACTCGCAGTCTGACCGCTCCTGGTGTGTGATTGAGCGATCAGTGGCAAGTGGGATGCCCAACACATGGAAGTGAGGAATTAAAGCAGCCATGAGCAGGACGTGGAAACTCCTTGGGTGAGCCCAGTCTCAGAGCAATATGTGCCGGCTCTGCAATTATGGAAGCCTCCTTGGATAGCGAGATAATGCCCATGGTCTGCCCCTGCCTTCCCTTGAGGGCAGACCACGATATCGTTGATCGATCTATCTTGACCAGCTGAGATGTGGGTTACATTACAACAGTCTAACGTGTCTCGAAACCAGAGGAAGGCTAACCTCACTAAAAAAATGCCCGCCGGAAGTCGGAAGTGTCGTCCTACGGGTGGCAAACTAAAAATTGACACTACGCATTTACGTCCGAGTGAAATGTCTCGTCCGAATGTCTCCCGTGCTAGGAACAGCTCTGACTACCTAGTTTCCGAATGCCGCTCTTGTTCGGAACAGCTCTGACTAGGTAGTTTTTCCGAATGTCTGTCGTGCCTGGAACAGCTCTGACGGGCGCAACGACAAGCACATGTGCGAAAACTCGCTGAGTGAATACCTTCTGCAGACCTGTCTGGTTTGTGCAGGAACGGCCCGGGGCGAACGAAAAGCCCAATATATTGAAGTGAGGAATTAAAGCAGCCATGAGCATGACGTGACCATTCCCTCGGTGAGCCCAGTATCAGGGCGTTATGTGTCGGCCCTGCAACTATGGAAGCAACCTAGGATGGCGGAAAATGCTATGGACTGTGCCTTCCTTCTCTTGAGGGATGACCGAAGTCCTCGACTGTTCGAACTTGACCAGCTGGGATGTGGACGGTACCACAAAAGTGAGAGTCTCCCAGGATTGCTAACCTGGTCAAAAATGCACGCGAAAGCCGGATGTGTGACCAAAGGGTTTTCAACCCAAGGGTGCCTAACGCACACCGCAATCACATCTAAAAAAAACACTCCGGATGAACGAAAAGAAGAAGAAGAAGAAGAAACTAAAGCAATAAGATAACTCATTCAAGCAGAAATATACAGCACACATATTCACACAGTCAGTTGAATTGCCTAGCACGATAATATATCTTATTGCTTTAGATTATGGTTGTGATTTCTGCAGTATGTACCCACCGAGAGGAAACGAACTATGCCAGGCAATAAATCGTGCAATCTATTGTTTGTATCTACTAGCCACCGTCCCAGCATACAAGATTCTAGCTACTCTACTACCGCCCCAGCATACAAGATTATAGCCACTGTAATACCGCCCCAGCATACAAGATTATAGCCACTGTAATACCGTCCCAGCATAAATGATTATAGCCACTGTACTACCGCCCCTGCATACAAGATTATAGCCACTGTACTACCGCTCCAGCATAAATGATTATAGCCACTGTACTATTCGATTCGATTTCACCATTACCCCTTATTTTTTACCCCTTTTATTGCTGGAAGTCCAGGTGGATATTTTAAATAAATCCTGGTCCTCGCCGGGGCCTGAACCCGGGACCTCCAGCACTCTAGGCGGACACCATACCTCGAGACCACTCAGCCCCCCAAAATAGATTCCCAAGGGGAAAAAATGGTTACACTCTGTAATCACGACAGTGGTCAGTCATGTGTGGTCACACTCTATCCTCACGACAGTGGTCAGTTATGTGTGGTCACACTCTGTCCTCACGACAGTGATCATGTGTGGTCACAATCTGTCCTCACGACAGTGGTCATGTGTGGTCACACTCTGTCCTCAAGACAGTGGTCATGTGTGGTCACACTCTGTCCTCACGACAGTGGTCATGTGTGGTCACACTCTGTCCTCACGACAGTGGTCATGTGTGGTCACACTCTGTCCTCACGACAGTGGTCATGTGTGGTCACACTCTGTCCTCACGACAGTAGTCAGTCATGTGTGGTCACACTCTGTCCTCACGACAGTGGTCATGTCTGGTCACACTCTGTCCTCACGACAGTGGTCATGTGTGGTCACACTCTGTCCTCACGACAGTGGTCAGTCATGTGTGGTCACACTCTATCCTCACGACAGTGGTCAGTTATGTGTGGTCACAATCTGTCCTCACGACAGTGGTCATGTGTGGTCACACTCTGTCCTCACGACAGTGGTCAGTCATGTGTGGTCACACTCTGTCCTCACGACAGTGGTTAGTCATGTGTGGTCACACTCTGTCCTCACGACAGTGGTTAGTCATGTGTGGTCACACTCTGTCCTCACGACAGTGGTCATGTGTGGTCACACTCTGTCCTCACGACAGTGGTCATGTGTGGTCACACTCTGTCCTCACGACAGTGGTCATGTGTGGTCACACTCTGTCCTCACGACAGTGGTCATGTGTGGTCACACTCTGTCCTCACGACAGTGGTCATGTGTGGTCACACTCTGTCCTCACGACCGTGGTCAGTCATGTGTGGTCACACTCTATCCTCACGACAGTGGTCAGTTATGTGTGGTCACAATCTGTCCTCACGACAGTGGTCAGTCATGTGTGGTCACACTCTATCCTCACGACAGTGGTCAGTTATGTGTGGTCACAATCTGTCCTCACGACAGTGGTCAGTCATGTGTGGTCACACTCTATCCTCACGACAGTGGTCAGTTATGTGTGGTCACACTCTGTCCTCACGACAGTGGTTAGTCATGTGTGGTCACACTCTGTCCTCACGACAGTGGTCAGTCATGTGTGGTCACACTCTATCCTCACGACAGTGGTCAGTTATGTGTGGTCACAATCTGTCCTCACGACAGTGGTCATGTGTGGTCACACTCTGTCCTCACGACAGTGGTCAGTCATGTGTGGTCACACTCTGTCCTCACGACAGTGGTCAGTCATGTGTGGTCACACTCTGTCCCCACGACAGTGGTCAGTCATGTGTGGTCACACTTTGTCCTGACGACAGTGGTCATGTGTGGTCACACTCTGTCCTCACGACAGTGGTCAGTTATGTGTGGTCACACTCTGTCCTCACGACAGTGGACATGTGTGGTCACACTCTGTCCTCACGACAGTGGTCAGTCATGTGTGGTCACACTCTGTCCTCACGACAGTGGTCAGTCATGTGTGGTCACACTCTGTCCTGACGACAGTGGTTAGTCATATGTGGTCACACTCTGTCCTCACGACAGTGGTCAGTTATGTGTGGTTACACTCTGTCCTCACGACAGTGGTCATGTGTGGTCACACTCTGTCCTCACGACATTGGTTAGTCATGTGTGGTCACACTCTGTCCTCACGACAGTGGTTAGTCATGTGTGGTCACACTCTGTCCTCACGACAGTGGTCATGTGTGGTCACACTCTGTCCTCACGACAGTGGTTAGTCATGTGTGGTCACACTCTGTCCTCACGACAGTGGTTAGTCATGTGTGGTCACACTCTGTCCTCACGACAGTGGTCATGTGTGGTCACACTCTGTCCTCACGACAGTGGTCATGTGTGGTCACACTCTGTCCTCACGACAGTGGTCATGTGTGGTCACACTCTGTCCTCACGACAGTGGTCATGTGTGGTCACACTCTGTCCTCACGACAGTAGTCATGTGTGGTCACACTCTTTCCTCACGACAGTGGTCAGTCATATGTGGTCACACTCTATCCTCACGACAGTGGTCAGTTATGTGTGGTTACAATCTGTCCTCACGACAGTGGTCATGTGTGGTCACAATCTGTCCTCACGACAGTGGTCATGTGTGGTCACACTCTGTCCTCACGACAGTGGTCAGTCATGTGTGGTCACACTCTGTCCTCACGACAGTGGTTAGTCATGTGTGGTCACACTCTGTCCTCACGACAGTGGTTAGTCATGTGTGGTCACACTCTGTCCTCACGACAGTGGTCATGTGTGGTCACACTCTGTCCTCACGACAGTGGTCATGTGTGGTCACACTCTGTCCTCATGTGTGGTCACACTCTGTCCTCACGACAGTGGTCATGTGTGGTCACACTCTGTCCTCACGACAGTTGTCATGTGTGGTCACACTCTGTCCTCACGACAGTGGTCATGTGTGGTCACACTCTGTCCTCACGACAGTGGTTAGTCATGTGTGGTCACACTCTATCCTCACGACAGTGGGTCATGTGTGGTCACACTCTGTCCTCACGACAGTGGTCATGTGTGGTCACACTCTGTCCTCACGACAGAGGTCAGTCATGTGTGGTCACACTCTATCCTCACGACAGTGGTCAGTCATGTGTGATCACACTCTATCCTCACGACAGTCGTCAGTCAGGTGTGGGCACACTGTCCCCGCGACAGTGGTCATGTGTGGTCACACTCTGTCCTCACGACAGTGGTTAGTCATGTGTGGTCACACTCTATCCTCACGACAGTGGTCAGTCATGTGTGGTCACACTCTATCCTCACGACAGTGGTCAGTCATGTGTGGTCTTACTCTATCCTCACGACAGTGGTCAGTTATGTGTGGTCTTACTCTATCCTCACGACAGTGGTCATGTGTGGTCACACTCTGTCCTCACGACAGTGGTTAGTCATGTGTGGTCACACTCTATCCTCACGACAGTGGTCATGTGTGGTCACACTCTGTCCTCACGACAGTGGTAATGTGTGGTCACACTCTGTCCTCACGACAGTGGTCATGTGTGATCACACTCTGTCCTCACGACAGTGGTCAGTCATGTGTGGTCACACTCTGTCCTCACGACAGTGGTCAGTCATGTGTGGTCACACTCTGTCCTCACGACAGTGGTCAGTCATGTGTGGTCACACTCTGTCCTCACGACAGTGGTCATGTGTGATCACACTCTATCCTCATGACAGTGGTCATGTGTGGTCACACTCTGTCCTCACGACAGTGGCTCAGTATGTGTGGTCACACTCTATCCTACACGACAGTGGTCAGTATGTGTGGTCACACTCTGTCCTCACGACCAGTGGTCAGTGTGTCACACTCTATCCTCACGACAGTGGTCAGTATGTGTGGTCACACTCTGTCCTCACGACAGTGGTCATGTGTGGTCACACTCTGTCCTCACGACAGTGTTCATGTTCGTGTGGTCACCACCTCTGTCCCTCACGACAGTGGTCATGTGTGGTCACACTCTGTCCTCACGACAGTGTTCATGTGTGGTCACACTCTGTCCTCACGACTAGTGGTCATGTGTGGTCACACTCTGTCCTCACGACAGTGGTAGTCATGTGTGGTCACACTCTGTCCTCACGACAGTGGTCCGTAATGTGTGGTCACACTCTTTCCTCACGACAGTGGTCATGTGTGGTCACACTCTGTCCTCACGACAGTGGTCAATGTGTGGTCACACTCTGTCCTCACGACAGTGGTCATGTGTGATCACACTCTGTCCTCATGACAGTGGTCATGTGTGGTCACACTCTGTCCTCACGACAGTGGTCATGTGTGGTCACACTCTGTCCTCACGACAGTGGTCATGTGTGGTCACACTCTGTCCTCACGACAGTGGTCATGTGTGATCACACTCTATCCTCACGACAGTGGTCATGTGTGGTCACACTCTGTCCTCACGACAGTGGTCATGTGTGGTCACACTCTATCCTCACGACAGTGGTCATGTGTGGTCACACTCTGTCCTCACGACAGTGGTCATGTGTGGTCACACTCTATCCTCACGACAGTGGTCATGTGTGGTCACACTCTGTCCTCACGACAGTGGTCATGTGTGGTCACACTCTATCCTCACGACAGTGGTCATGTGTGGTCACACTCTGTCCTCACGACAGTGGTCATGTGTGGTCACACTCTGTCCTCACGACAGTGGTCATGTGTGATCACACTCTGTCCTCACGACAGTGGTCATGTGTGGTCACACTCTATCCTCACGACAGTGGTCATGTGTGGTCACACTCTGTCCTCACGACAGTGGTCATGTGTGATCACACTCTATCCTCACGACAGTGGTCATGTGTGGTCACACTCTGTCCTCACGACAGTGGTCATGTGTGATCACACTCTGTCCTCACGACAGTGGTCATGTGTGGTCACACTCTGTCCTCACGACAGTGGTCATGTGTGATCACACTCTGTCCTCACGACAGTGGTCATGTGTGGTCACACTCTGTCCTCACGACAGTGGTCATGTGTGGTCACACTCTATCCTCACGACAGTGGTCATGTGTGGTCACACTCTGTCCTCACGACAGTGGTCATGTGTGATCACACTCTATCCTCACGACAGTGGTCATGTGTGGTCACACTCTGTCCTCACGACAGTGGTCATGTGTGGTCACACTCTATCCTCACGACAGTGGTCATGTGTGGTCACACTCTGTCCTCACGACAGTGGTCATGTGTGATCACACTCTATCCTCACGACAGTGGTCATGTGTGGTCACACTCTGTCCTCACGACAGTGGTCATGTGTGGTCACACTCTGTCCTCACGACAGTGGTCATGTGTGATCACACTCTGTCCTCACGACAGTGGTCATGTGTGGTCACACTCTGTCCTCACGACAGTGGTCATGTGTGATCACACTCTGTCCTCACGACAGTGGTCATGTGTGGTCACACTCTGTCCTCACGACAGTGGTCATGTGTGATCACACTCTATCCTCACGACAGTGGTCATGTGTGGTCACACTCTGTCCTCACGACAGTGGTCATGTGTGGTCACACTCTGTCCTCACGACAGTGGTCATGTGTGATCACACTCTATCCTCATGACAGTGGTCATGTGTGATCACACTCTGTCCTCACGACAGTGGTCATGTGTGGTCACACTCTATCCTCACGACAGTGGTCATGTGTGGTCACACTCTGTCCTCACGACAGTGGTCATGTGTGATCACACTCAATCCTCACGACAGTGGTCATGTGTGGTCACACTCTGTCCTCACGACAGTGGTCATGTGTGGTCACAGTCTGTCCTCACGACAGTGGTCATGTGTGATCACACTCTGTCCTCACGACAGTGGTCATGTGTGGTCACACTCTATCCTCACGACAGTGGTCATGTGTGGTCACACTCTATCCTCACGACAGTGGTCATGTGTGGTCACACTCTGTCCTCACGACAGTGGTCATGTGTGATCACACTCTATCCTCACGACAGTGGTCATGTGTGGTCACACTCTATCCTCACGACAGTGGTCATGTGTGATCACACTCTGTCCTCACGACAGTGGTCATGTGTGATCACACTCTATCCTCACGACAGTGGTCATGTGTGGTCACACTCTGTCCTCACGACAGTGGTCATGTGTGATCACACTCTATCCTCATGACAGTGGTCATGTGTGGTCACACTCTGTCCTCACGACAGTGGTCAGTCATGTGTGGTCACACTCTGTCCTCACGACAGTGGTCAGTTATGTGTGGTCACAATCTGTCCTCACGACAGTGGTCAGTCATGTGTGGTCACACTCTATCCTCATGACAGTGGTCATGTGTGGTCACACTCTGTCCTCACGACAGTGGTCAGTCATGTGTGGTCACACTCTGTCCTCACGACAGTGGTCAGTCATGTGTGGTCACACTCTGTCCTCACGACAGTGGTCAGTCATGTGTGGTCACACTCTGTCCTCACGACAGTGGTCATGTGTGGTCACACTCTGTCCTCACGACATTGGTTAGTCATGTGTGGTCACACTCTGTCCTCACGACAGTGGTCAGTCATGTGTGGTCACACTCTGTCCTCACGACAGTGGTCATGTGTGGTCACACTCTGTCCTCACGACAGTAGTCATGTGTGGTCACACTCTGTCCTCACGACAGTGGTCAGTCATGTGTGGTCACACTCTATCCTCACGACAGTGGTCAGTCATGTGTGGTCACACTCTATCCTCACGACAGTCGTCAGTCAGGTGTGGGCACACTGTCCCCGCGACAGTGGTCATGTGTGGTCACACTCTGTCCTCACGACAGTGGTTAGTCATGTGTGGTCACACTCTATCCTCACGACAGTGGTCAGTCATGTGTGGTCACACTCTATCCTCACGACAGTGGTCAGTCATGTGTGGTCTTACTCTATCCTCACGACAGTGGTCATGTGTGGTCACACTCTGTCCTCACGACAGTGGTTAGTCATGTGTGGTCACACTCTATCCTCACGACAGTGGTCAGTCATGTGTGGTCACACTCTATCCTCACGACAGTGGTCATGTGTGGTCACACTCTGTCCTCACGACAGTGGTCAGTCATGTGTGGTCACACTCTATCCTCACGACAGTGGTCATGTGTGATCACACTCTATCCTCACGACAGTGGTCATGTGTGATCACACTCTATCCTCACGACAGTGGTCATGTGTGATCACACTCTGTCCTCACGACAGTGGTCAGTCATGTGTGGTCACACTCTATCCTCACGACAGTGGTCATGTGTGATCACACTCTGTCCTCACGACAGTGGTCAGTCATGTGTGATCACACTCTGTCCTCACGACAGTGGTCAGTCATGTGTGATCACACTCTGTCCTCACGACAGTGGTCAGTTATGTGTGGTCACACTCTATCCTCACGACAGTGGTCATGTGTGATCACACTCTATCCTCATGACAGTGGTCATGTGTGGTCACACTCTATCCTCACGACAGTGGTCAGTCATGTGTGGTCACACTCTATCCTCACGACAGTGGTCATGTGTGATCACACTCTATCCTCACGACAGTGGTCATGTGTAGTCACACTCTGTCCTCACGACAGTGGTCATGTGTGGTCACACTCTGTCCTCACGACAGTGGCCATGTGTGGTCACACTCTGTCCTCACGACAGTGGTCAGTCATGTGTGGTCACACTCTATCCTCACGACAGTGGTCATGTGTGATCACACTCTATCCTCACGACAGTGGTCATGTGTAGTCACACTCTGTCCTCACGACAGTGGTCATGTGTGGTCACACTCTGTCCTCACGACAGTGGTCATGTGTAGTCACACTCTATCCTCACGACAGTGGTCATGTGTGGTCACACTCTGTCCTCACGACAGTGGTCATGTGTGGTCACACTCTGTCCTCACGACAGTGGTCAGTCATGTGTGGTCACACTCTATCCTCACGACAGTGGTCATGTGTGATCACACTCTATCTCACGACAGTGGTCATGTGTAGTCAACTCTATCCTCACGGACAGTGGTCATGTGTGATCACACTCTATCCTCACGACAGGGTCATGTGTAGTCACACTCTGTCCTCACGACAGTGGTCATGTGTGGTCCACACTCTGTCCTCACGACAGTGGTCATGTGTGGTCACACTCTGTCCTCACGACAGTGGTCAGTCATGTGTGGTCACACTCTATCCTCACGACAGTGGTCATGTGTGATCACACTCTATCCTCACGACAGTGGTCATGTGTGATCACACTCTATCCTCACGACAGTGGTCATGTGTGATCACACTCTGTCCTCACGACAGTGGTCAGTCATGTGTGGTCACACTCTATCCTCACGACAGTGGCCATGTGTGGTCACACTCTGTCCTCACGACAGTGGTCAGTTATGTGTGGTCACACTCTGCCCTCACGACAGTGGTCAGTTATGTGTGGTCACACTCTATCCTCACGACAGTGACCATGTGTGGTCACACTCTGTCCTCACGACAGTGGTCAGTCATGTGTTGTCACACTCTGTCCCGGCGACAGTGGTCATGTGTGGTCACACTCTATCCTAACGACAGTGGTCAGCCATGTGTGGTCACACTCTGCCCTCACGACAGTGGTCAGTCATGTGTGGTCACACTCTATCCTCACGACAGTGGTCATGTGTAGTCACACTCTATCCTCACGACAGTGGCATGTGTGGTCACACTCTGTCCTCACGACAGTGGTCAGTCATGTGTGGTCACACTCTGTCCCGGCGACAGTGGTCATGTGTGGTCACACTCTATCCTCACGACAGTGGTCAGTCATGTGTGGTCACACTCTGTCCCGGCGACAGTGGTCAGTTATGTGTGATCACACTCTGTCCCGGCGACAGTGGTCAGTTATGTGTGGTCACACTCTGTCCCGGCGACAGTGGTCAGTTATGTGTGGTCACACTCTGTCCCGGCGACAGTGGTCAGGTATGTGTGGTCACACTCTGTCCCGGCGACAGTGGTCATATGTGGTCACACTCTGTCCCGGCGACAGTGGTCATGTGTGGTCACACTCTGTCCCGCGACAGTGGTCATGTTTGGTCGATGTGAGATCATTCAGCGACGTTTGAGAACATCTTGTCTATGACGGACAGATGCGAGACATAAATTCCATCATTAGTAGTAGAATAGTGTCGTGTATGTAGTGAGTATAATCCATTTAATTGTATATTTCTGGGCGTGTCATGTGTACATAACAAAAGAAGAAATAAATATTGCCGTGTCTTTGAGACCACCGCAGTACAAATAAGCACACTTGAACCCATACAAAGACATGGCTGCGGGGCTGCGTGGTCTCGAGGTATGGTGTCCGCCTCGAGTGCTGAAGGTCCCGGGTTCAAGCCCCGGTGATGCCGGGATTTTTAATCTCGTGGACTTCTAGTAATAAATTTCCCCTGGTCTCTGGGTAGTGAGATCGGACGCCCGTGTGTATTGTTGCGCACGTAAAAAATCCCTTGGCAGTTGGAAATCGAAAAAGAGTAGCCTAACGGCGCTGACCGGGCAAAATTTCGAGTTAAAAATCTACCCAAAGTATTTTCAGGATCCTCGGCGGTGCTACGGAGTTCGTGCACTGAGCTGAGTTTCTCCAGACTCAGGTTTGAGTTAAGAGGAGAACGGAGCACTTATGGGTTGCACCCGTGTGCCGTGATGTTGATCCATCGACTAAACATAAACTAAACACATAAAGACATGGCTACACAGACGGCACACATAAATAAATCATACTATATTTGTAAACTGTTTACATAGGGTCACGCCCTAATTAATCAAAAAAGCATATATTGCATACAGGAAAAATATCCTCCTAGGCACGTACTTTTGAAAATACCGTCTAGGAATTTTCCCTTGGGAATCTATTTTAAGGACTGCAAAACCGGTTTTAAAAGTACTGCTAGAAACAAGGCTTAGAAATTCCAAAGTTAAGTGTGCATGTGTCTTTGAACTGTGTGTGTAGATATAAAGATATCTTCACTAGAGTGTGTTCTTGCCGTGTGTGCTCGTTCTTCCTGATCTGTGTGTGTAGATATGGCTGTATCTTTGCTGGCTACAATATGAGTAAAATTAGCGGAACTGCGGTAAATCTGTGGAAATGTAAACAACATGAAATAGCACAAAGTAATGCAGCTTTACAGAACAGAAGTATGACACATACAGGACGTTGCAGCGACTAGCCTTCATCAGCAAACAAACACATACACAAAACACGACATATAGTATAGCGCAGGAGAAGATCCTCCGGTGAATACATTAAGGCATAAGGACGGGATGAGAAGAATAAAAAGACGAAAAAATGAGGCCAATGAAGATAAAATTAACATTTTAAAAACAAATGTTGCTACTTATCTATGAATCCCAGACTATAATAATAACACGAAAGCCATCTTTATCCTCTTTTATATACAGCCGTGGGAGATTGTGGGTCGTCTTTTATTCACAGCCGTGGGAGATTGTGGGTCGTGTCTTTTATACACAGCCGTGGGATATTGTGGGTCGTCTTTTATACACAACCGTGGGAGACTGTGGGTCGTCTTTTATTCACAGCCGTGGGTGATTGTGGGTCGTGTCTTTTATACACAGCCGTGGGATATTGTGGGTCGTCTTTTATACACAGCCGTGGGAGATTGTGGGTCGTCTTTTATACACAGCCGTGGGAGATTGTTGGTCGTCTTTTATACACAGCCGTGGGATATTGTGGGTCGTCTTTTATACACAGCCGCGGGAGATTGTTGGTCATCTTTTATACTCAGCCGTGGGAGATTGTGGGTCGTCTTTTATACACAGCCGTGGGAGATTGTGGGTCGTCTTTTATACACAGCCGTTGGAGATTGTTGGTCGTGTCTTTTATACACAGCCGTGGGAGATTGTGGGGGTAAGGTAACATATGTTTGGTGTAGGAGATTGCAACGTTATAATATAACTGTCTGGGTAAGGAGAAAGTAAAGTAACAGGTGAAATAGACTAGGTTAAAGTAACATGTGTACGGTGTGGGACGGTGGGGTGTGATAATAATTAAATTGGGTGCGGTCGGTTGAGGATTTGTATCCCGAGCCTTAACGCGTCTTCGAGACGTCTCCGAGAGAATACACCTCTAGCTTTAATGGAGACAAGAGCCCGTATCCTTCACTGTCAGATACTCATATCCGAACCTCTGGGCCCCCCTCTTCTCTGCATCAACATCTATATATATAAAACAAAGTGTATGTATGTAAATATGTATGTAAATATGTATGTCCTTTATTTTTTCGCTAACGGCCCATCCGATTGAGATGAAATTTTCTACACGTCTTCCTTTCATTCCAGAGCTGCCAACTGTGATATTTTTTTAGTGTGAAATCGCCTGCTTACTCAGTATTATTTCATTTTTCATTTTTCATTAAAATTTATATATATAGCTAAGGGACTTAACTCTAGAAAAAGTTATTTCAAGGGGCATAACTTTTAATAACATTGTTGTATAACATATAGTCATATTGTTGTATCGTTTTCAAAGATTTATAAACTCTTTGTCTATAGTTATGTACCGGCATATGAGTTATAATAAATAATGATACAATCTTTTAGACATTTTCAAAGTTTACATAAAAATAATGCATAATGCATAACATTGTAACTCATCTTTGTATACTTAAGAAGTTATCTAAAAGATGTTGAACAATATCATCGCATCTTTAGTGTTTTCCGCCATCATATCGACACGATTCGCTTGACAGCACTTCTCAGCGATATCAAGCCAAGACGCCTTACACATTTCAAGCAGCCTGATACGGGGGGAAAATGGCACGTCGTAATAGCACAAAGAAACAAGCAGCTTCCAAGATGCATAGTGAGAAAACCGACCAGACTATCAAGAAGACGAACCTGCCTTTGGAGAGTCTGCATGCAAGCTGTAATAAAGTATCTGAACCTACAGTCAATGAAACTACCAATAAGAAGAGCGACGACTACCCACAGACGAACACAAAAACTTGTGAGAGGAAGGAGGACCAAGACACCAGAATCAGAAACACTGATTCAAACACAGTCAGATGGGTGGTCAAGCGGCTAAAAATGGAGCTTACTGATCAACAAATACAGAAGCAGCTGCAGGAAGAAAATCTTCACGTCAACATTTTGAAGGCAGAGCGGATTCTTACCTACTCAGAATTAAATGAGATGCTCCACACCAGGGACTGGGCGAACCCGGGCCGGGTCAGGCAGACAGACAGACAGACAGACAGACAGACAGACAGACAGACAGACAGACAGACAGACAGATAGATAGATAGATAGATAGATAGATAGATAGATAGATAGATATATAGATAGATAGATAGATAGATAGACAAACAGACAGGGAGGGAGGGAGGGAGGGATAGACGGAGGGACAGACAGAGGGATGGGTCTATTAGACAGACAGACAGACAGACAGACAGACAGACAGACAGACAGACAGACAGACAGACAGACAGAGATAGATAGACAAACAGACAGAAGACACAGACAGACAGACAGACAGACAGACAGACAGACAGACAGACAGACAGACAGACAGATAGTCGGTAACGGGAACGGGAACTTATATGACTACTTATATGAATTAAATGAGATGCTCCCCATCAAGGGCTGGTCGAAGCCGGGCCGGATCAGACAGATAGACAGACAGATAGACAGACAGACAGACAGACAGATAGATAGTCGGGAACGGGAACGGGAACTTATATGACTACTTATATGAATTAAATGAGATGCTCCACACCAGGAGCTGGGCGATGCCGGACCGGGTCAGACAGACAGACAGACAGACAGACAGACAGACAGACAGACAGACAGATAGTCGGTAACGGGAACGGGAACTTATATGACTACATATATGAATTAAATGAGATGCTCCCCACCAAAGGACTGGGCGAAGCCGGGTCGGGTCAGACAGACAGACAGACAGACAGACAGACAGACAGACAGACAGACAGACAGACAGACAGTCGGTAACGGGAACGGGAACTTATATGACTACTTATATGAATTAAATGAGATGCTTCCCACCAAGGCCTGGGCGAAGCCGGGCCGGGTCAGCTAGTTTTATATAAACGGCATTCTGATTTCCGTGAGCACAAGGGAGACAACTAGATATAAATTCTGCGTTATCAACAACTATATAGGACAATCTAACAAACACACGAAGTAATAAAGTTTTACAAATTACAAAACGGAAAGAGTTTGTACTTTGTATATTTTAAAGCTGTATTATTTCGTGTTTTTTTAAAACTAAATATTGTTTACATGTCCACAGATTTATCAGAGCTCCACCAATTTTATTTATACCTCAACAAATACAGGGTGTATTTTTAATAACTGTGCAGTGTTTGAAAATATTGCCGGTCCAAGTTTTGTATTTACCTATTATGTTGCGGGAACTTTACAGAGGGTGAACACAAAACTTGGACCGGCAATATTTTCAAACACTGCACAGTCATTAAAAATACACTCTGTATATCAATAATGCCGTTTTACCGACCACAGGGGAGACAACTAGACATAAACTCGCCCCAAGGGAGATCAAACTGGAGGAGAATCCGGCAATCCTGTAACTGTATCGATTCAAAATCTAACCGGATTAGGAGAACAAGTCAGAGTTAACAAGTTTCCAATCTGTCTTCGTGGTCAAGTCAAGCCTGGTCTTAGACACGCGGTGATGTGGGGGTACGGGTGGGGGGGGGGGGGGGGGGGGAGGGGGCGGAACGGGCGGAAGTTAACATCGATTTGACCTGTCGACAACATGACAGTCCCGACTCCTACATGTCGTGGATGGATTTCTGAGCTAAAAAAAAGAAAGAATAATTAATCATCTCTAAAAACGGAGCTTTCTATTGACTTAACATTTTGAATGAGATTTTGTTGGAGGTGGTAATTAACTAATGTTGTGTTATAATTTGTGAAGCGTTTTAACTACAGACTGTTTAAGTGTTAGCTACCAAATTGCCATTACCTTACTTGGACAACGATCACCTTCAAATTAAAATCCTGTGAAGGTGAAACCGTGGTCAGTCGCTATTTGTGGCTGACTCAGTCGTAGGGTTGTGTACGGCGTAGAGGCGATGGTATAATCAAATCAAATCAAATCAAATCAACTACAAAATGTTTGACTGACGTCGTGTGGGACATGATAACTACATAATGGTATGTGGTGAGATGGCCTACTAACAAATGATTGTTTTGTGATCTTTTGCGGAATGTAGTAACTTAGACATTGTATGTGATTTCATGAGCGGTGTCTCAACTAACAGATGGTGTGTGGTGTTTTGTGTGATATCTCAAATAACTGCACGGTGCAGTTATGTAACGTGATATGTTGTGATGGAGCAGTTATGTAACGTGACATGCTGTAACGGAACAGTTATGTAACTGACATGTTGTGACGAAACAGTTATGTAACGTGACTTGTGGTGACGGGCCAGGTATGTAATGCGACATGTTGTGACGGAGCAGGTATATAATGCGACATGTTGTGACGGAGGAGGTATGTCATATGACATGTTGTGACGGAGCAGGTATGTCAATTGACAGTCGGGTATTTGAGACATCTGATATGCACGGTGGCCACGTGACCCATCTGTCCCACCATGTGTCCCACCATGTGTCACCATGTGTCCCACCATGTGTCCCACCATGTGTCCCACCATGTGTCCCACCATGTGTCCCACCATGTGTCCCAGCCGGCACCCCTAGTCCACGGTGTGCCCTGGGTGCCGAAGAACTGAGTCACTACCTGGTGCACAGTCCACAGCCAAGGCAGACAGGCCATTGTCGGGTCGGCGAATTGTTGATCGACCTTGCCTGCATGGTTTCTTTCCCAGCACTAGGGCACAAATGGAGTGCCCGTTAATAAACCAGGAAGATTAATATTAGCCAAATGGGGAGAATATCGGTCAAAATTATAAATATCTCATCTAAACTTATAAAAAGTAGTAATATTTCTTAACCAAAATGTAAAAATGTTTGGCAAAGTAAATAAATATTGCATCCAAACTTATGACAAGTAGGAAAATTTGTAGGTCAATTTGTTAACCAAATCGGAAAATATCTCACTTTGTTTCCTCCGAAGTCGGAGAGTGTCTGCCTGTACGGCGAGGAACCACCAGTCTGCACACCAATAAGCCAGACATGGGACAACGGATACTCACGCAAACCTCAGGTCCGGTATGACATCACACTGATGTTGGACAACAGGATGTCTTCATCCGACATACAGGACTTCACGCTGGAGTTCACAGCCAGCGAACACAAGTAAGCAAGCAAGCAGCCAGGAAGAGATAATGCGAACAGACAAGACAGTACAGAGCAGACATCACCCAGGTAGAGACATGTGTAAACAGACAGGACAGTACAGAATGGACATCACCCAGGTAGAGACACGTGTAAACAGACAAGACAGTACAGAATGGACATCACCTAGGAGGAGACATATGTGAACTGGCAGGACAGTACAGACTTAGGCAGAGACAAGTGTGAACAAACAAGACTGCTTCTCTCTCTGGATGCCTATGTTGCCTTAGTTGTCGCTGTCTGTGACCTGTGACCTGTGATCTAGCACCACTGAGCAAAGTTTCACAATCCCGACATACCCGGTTAGAAGTCAGCCGCGCCAGATTGTGGAGCAGACTGCTTTGCGTTGAAGTTTACAATGATCTGAGCGTCGGCACGCTAGCAAGCTTTACAATTTCTAGAAAACGATAACAAGTCAGTTAATGATGGGGTTGATTGCAATGTACTTTAAATGACACCAACTACCCGCAGTAGGTACACTTACAACAAAGGCGGTAAGTCACGAGTAAGGAATGCAACCAAATATATTATTTTGCTGGAGCTTACCCCCACAACAGACTCACACACAGACCTACTGTATGTACTGACCACACAAACATTCTCATGATCACACATACGTTGCTTTTGCATATCTTTTTACAGGACATCGCTGTCAACACCGGTATTTTACCGCTCTTGTTGATGTCTTGGCAAGTTTACGTTCAGTAGTTTGCCTTTGCTGTCTGAGTGACCGGCTCCCATACTAATTCGTTAAAACCCAGCACAACGCTGTCTGCTGTTAAATCACGCGCAAGTGTGTTTCGAGCGCGGGTAAGCGGCATTACGAACCGCGGCCAAAACCTCTTCGCGACGAAGACCGGCACGACTACGTTGGCAAACGTATTTATGCATACACACCGGAAGTGTCCCACATCATCGATGGGACGCCATATATTACAAACCGGTCACATGATTGATAGGGGCAATTCTTGTCGTGTGTTGTTTAGCACACAACATGGTCGCATGTTAAAGCTAGCCGAGGCCGTTGCCATTCATGTACAAAAACCAGCTTTGAGCAAACAGAAAGACATAATAGTCAGTTTAAAATTACCGTGTTAGACAATTGAAATTACTGTGTGAATATGTGTTGTATATCTCAACTTGAAGGATTTATCTAATTACTTTAGTTTGTGTTGTGCAATGTCTGCAGAACCGGCTTCCGTTGCTAAGGTCTTACGGACGCGATCCGCAATCCCGTATACCCGGGTTCGAAACACATCTGCGCGCGATTTGGCAGCAGACCGAGTTGCTTTGGTATCGGTGCCGGTAGTTCAAAAAGCAATGGCAAACTACTGAACGTAAATTTACCAAGATATCACATAAATGCTGGTGTTGACTACGATGTCCTGTAAAAAAGATATGCAAAAAGAAAAAAAAATGTCTACAGTACGTACTTGGCGAGATGCAGCGAAATATGCCAAGCCATAGATCGTACAGTCTATTGTTTGTGTCTTTGTTGTTCAAATTCACAACGTTGTTTCAATTATCTGTATGATATTCAACTATAAATCACTGTGACCCCCTGACAAGGGATCTCGGTGTAATTTGCCATGTGTCCCAGAGAACGGTCGGCCCTGTATTTCAAGGGGTCAGGTGAAGGCAAGTAGCAGGGAATATTTCATGTTTCAAGTTGCCATTGTTACAGTATCGCATCCAACACAAATCATGCGTACCTGTTCAGTTTTAACAGGGCTTCAAACACTTGCCTTTGACACGTGGATTTACACCTGGCTCTAGCCCTGTCACTGTGGACTCACCTGTGACTTCAAGGATAAATGATGATCCCCCTGGATGACGCACCGATCTGACATCAGACTTATCTGAGAGTGTCGGGTTTGTCGTGAGCAGTTGACGCCATCTTTCTATCCATGGCCAGTAATAGATTCAACGCTAAACCAACAGTTGGCTTGGACCAAACAAAAAGGGATGGCGGAACATGAGTTGTGTCACAGTTATTACTGCAAAGTATGATAGCAGTCGTGCTGTTTCATATATCCAATTTTAAAGGGCTGCTCAGTCGCTCAGGGGGCTGCCGAATCCCACTGCTTCTCCGGTCAGTAGAAGACGACCATACGGCCTGAGCCGCCTGTGTGCAGGTCTGCGACTACGGCTGCCAGCGTACCCACGCCTGCCGCTCGCCCATCGCCACAGGGCTGAAGGTGATATATGACGTTGGATGAAGAATGACTTGCGCGATGACTTAGATTAAAGTGAGGAAGAGTTGCGCAATTCGTCGACCTCACTCTCTCGCCTGAGTCCATCTGAGTCCAGTGGCAAGACAAGTCGAGACGACTGGAGACGAATACAGGTGTAGTGGATAACCAGGGCGCTCTACGTGCCTTGCCGTGCTCATTTTGTTCCACAACGCTTTGCAGGTAAACTGGGTGGGTAGGCATACCCTAGTTTACCTCTTGGTTTGACACCAAATGGGATACCCATGCCTGCTTTAACCAGCCTCTCACAGTTGTTGCCCGGGGGGTGGCCGCTGTCGTATGCTGACAGCTACTAGGAGCCACAGGCACGAGCTGGGTGTCAGGCTTGGACCAGTGGGGGATGGGTCCTGAAAGGACATGAGAGTCATCCTCACCAAAGGTGCTACCAATGCCTGACACCCCGTACCCCCCAAATTGGGTATATGATGGTAGACATGTTGTACAGACATGCAGTGTGTGGTGTGATGTCATTGGGTATATGGTGGTAGACATTTTGTACAAACATCCAGTGGGTGTTGTGATGTCATTGGGTATATGGTGCTAGACATGTTATACAGAAAAAGCCGTTGATTCATAAATAAAATCAGTTGCGCAACGTGCTCACTCTAAAAGAACCCGTCGAGGCATAAATAAGATCAGTTACGCAACGTGATCAATCCAGAACATATAGTTGGGGCATAAATAAGAAAGGTTGCGCAACGTGCTCACTCACGAATTAGCCGTCGAGGCATAAATAAGATCAGTTGATCAACGCGCTCACACTAGAAGAAGACTTTATGGCATAAATAGAAGCCGTTGAGGTATAAATAATTTAAATTGCGAAACGTGCTCACTCGAGAAAAAGCCGTTGAGGCATAAATAAGATCAGTTGCGCAAGGTGATCATTCTAGAAGACGCCTTTGAGGCATAAAAAACATCTCTTGAAACAGTGCTCACTCTAGAAGAAACCGTTGAGGCATAAATAAATCAGTTGCGCAACGTGCTCTGCAGAAGAAGCCTTTAAGGCAAAAGCAAGTTCAGTTGCGCAAAGTGCTCACTCTAGGAGAATCCGTTTAGGCATAAATAAGTTCAGTTGCACAACGTGCTCAACCTAGAAGAAGCCGTTGATTCATAAATAAGATCAGTTGCGCAAAGTGCTCACTATAGAAAAAGCATCTGAGGCATAAAAAAAGATCCGTTGCGCTACGTGCTCACACTAGAAGAAACCGTTGAGGCATAAATAAGATCAGTTGCGCAACGTACTCACTTTAGAAGAAGGATTTCAGGCATAAATAAGATCAGGTGCGCAACGTTCTTACTCTAGCAAAAGCAGTTGAGAGATAAATAAGATCGGTTTGGAAACTTGCTCACTCGTAAAGAAGCAGTTAAGGCATAAATAAGGTCAGATGCACAACCTGCTCACTCTAGAAGTAGCCGCGGAGGCATAAATAAGATCAATTGTGCAACGTACTCATTCTAGAAGAAGCCGTTGAGGTATAAATAAGATCAGTTGCGCAAGTTGCTTACTCTAGAAAAAGCATCTGATGCATAAATAAGATCAATTGCGGATGGTGCTCAGTCTAGAGCCGTGAATTCATAAATAAGTTGCACAACGTGCACACTCC
The DNA here is from genome assembly GCA_014155875.1 of Cepaea nemoralis. Classification (NCBI taxonomy): domain Eukaryota; kingdom Metazoa; phylum Mollusca; class Gastropoda; order Stylommatophora; family Helicidae; genus Cepaea; species Cepaea nemoralis. The sequence continues at coordinate 31,007 of JACEFZ010025852.1, forward strand.
AGATGAAGCCTTTATGACATAAATAAGTTCAGTTGCGCAACGCGCTCACTCTAGAAGGAGTCGTTGATGAATGACCATGGGAGTGATCACATGCCATGCTCAGTCCTGATCTCTAAGTCCAGGAAAGTCAAGGCTGGGAGAGCGCGCAAGACCTTCCGGTATGAGTGGAGCGACAGCCTTCTTGGACGCCTCAGACATGGGGCATGCAACAGGACTGTTAAAACTCCTTTTTTGCAGCCCCCATGGTGGACCCTAGAAGTAGAAAATGCGTGGAAAGCAAAGAGAGCTGCAGTGAAGAAGCTAAGGAAATTGCGACAGACACCCCTAAGCTCACGAGAGGAAGAGGACATAGCGGAAAATGACAAGAAAGACAAGGTGGAGGCTTTCAAGCGATGTGCTGCAGAGGCCAAGAAAGTAAAATGGGAATGTTTTATGAAGAGATTGGAGGTGATAAACACTGCATAAATCTGAACTGTACAGACAATGCAAAGAAAAGATCTGTCTATGACAGTGGGAACAATTTATAGAGAGGATGGTGTACGCGTGACAACAGACAAGGAGAAAGGGGAGGCGTTTCTCCAGAGTTTTTTAGAGCAAACCAATCACAGTGATGCGGATACCAGGGATGCAGTTAGAGTGGAATTATCTGGCACAATAGAGAATATGCCTTACTAAGACATCATACTGTTTGAAGATGTTAAACATATTTTGCAAAAGGCAAAAGACACGGCACCAGGGCCTGATGGTGTCAGGTATGGCCACATGAAGGCTTTGAGCGATGTGGACCTGAAGGAGATGGCCGGCTGCTTTAATCAGGTGCAGGACCACATCTCCTTTGTCCATAGGTAGTCTACCACCAAGAGGTGCATTCCCTGCCAGCCTATCAGCCTGTTCATTTCCCCGCACTCCCGCATAGCCAGGGCAAAAAGAAATTCTTAAAATTCTCACAATCCGTGACCTCTGAAGCGAGGTGAGCAATTCCACACGAAACATTTCTTTCTCCGCCTTACTAAGCATACTCCCTGAGTCTGTAATGAATACAATGTGCGCTGCAATGGCCCCCTCCAACCAACGGAGTGCCGCTGTTACTGCCCAATTCTAATGCTGGAGGTTGTAGTCTCATATGCCAGACTTCTTTTTCAAGACTCGCCCATTAGCCTTGTCAATGAAACCCCAACCACTCCGTCTATTTCTCACCATTGTCCCATCGGCATAGATCACTATGTCACCTTGATGTGTCTTACTCTGGATCAGGTGATGCATCTCAAACTTTATGCGGCCCGCTGCCCATTCTCTGCACTCACCACCCAGTGTTACTATTACATTGTGCCAGTCTGTCATGTCTTTCGGTACTTCAACCCACTCTTTTTAACGATTGATGGTTTCTAGATCACACATCTGACGTGTAGATATTTCTGCCTGTGCCATCCAGGACCTACCTCGTCTTAGTCTATGACCATTGACCATATTCGTGGCTTCATTCAGGGGGTGATCCCTATCTGCAGTAACTCTCAGGTACCATTTGGCTTGAAGAACCGCCATTCTTGGTACAACCAGGATATTCCTCATGCATATAATTGGTGTGTTCTTTGTGCACCCCAGGATCACCCTAATGGCCGCTGGGCACTTATAAACACACGCCTAAATAATGTATACTGTCCACTTATCATCAAATGTCCAAAGGATGTCGATTGTCCACTTATCATCAAATGTCCAAAGGATGTCGATTGTCCACTTATCATCAAATGTCCAAAGGATGTCGATTGTCCACTTATCATCAAATGTCCAGATAATGTGGATTGATTACTTATCATCACATAACCAAAGAATGTCGATTTCCACTTAGCATCAAATGTACACAGAATGTAGACTGTCCACTTATTATCAAATGTTCAAATAGTGTAGATTATCCACTTATCATCAAATATCCAAAGAATGTAAACTGCCCACTTATTATCAAATGTTCAAAGAATGTAGATTATCCACTTATCATCAAATATCCAAAGAATTAGACTCTGCACTTATCGTCACATGACCAAAGAATGAAGATTTTCTTATTATCATCACATAAGCAAAGAATGTAAATTGTCTACTTATCATTTTTTTTAAAAATAATTTGCACATCCTAGTTTACAGGACATCGCAGTCAACATCAGCATTTCTATCGCTGTGATCTCCTGGCAAGTCCACGTTCAGTAGTTTGCCATTGCTTTCTGAACGACTGGCACTGATACCAACGCAAAACCAACGCAATGCGATCTGCTGTCAAATCGCGTTGAGCTGTGTTTCGAACACGGGTATACGGGATTACGAACAGCGTCCGCAAATCCTTCGCCACGGAGACCTACTTATTATTACACGTCCAAATAATGTAAATTATCAGTGTATCGTCACACGTCCTAAGAATGGGGATTCTCTATTTATCATTACTTGTCCAGACATGAAGAATGTAGATTGTCTTCTCATTATCATACGTCCAAAGAATTATTATCACATGCCCAAATATGAACCGGTCTCCCTGGCCGAGGGTTTAGCAGCTTTCTCCGTAACCCCGAATACTCTCGTGGTTGACGTGAGCGCACGAGAATATTGGAAGTGGGTCGAATCACGCCAGTGACTTATGAGAGGATGGAGCCGGTCGCTCAAAAAGTCGTGGCGTGCTGATGAGCGTAATCTAGCCTAGGAATCAACATACAGCTGAAAGATGCTGATGTTGACCGCAATGTCCTGAAACCGGATGGAAACGCGGGGGGAAAAATGCCCAAATATGAAGAATGTAGATTGTCTTCTCATTATCACACCCCCAAAGAATGGAGATTACTGATTTATCATCACACGTCCATACACGAAGAATGTAGATTGTCTTCTCATTATCACACCTCCAAAGAATGGAGATTATCGATTTATCATCACACATCCATACATGAAGAATGTAGATTGTCTTCTCATTATCACACCTCCAAAGAATGGAGATTATCGTTTTATCATCACACGCCCATACATGAAGAATGTAGATTGTCTTCTCGGTATCACACATCCAAAGAATGTAAATTGTGCACTTACACTTATCATGTCGTGACTGCCAATATCGAGCAAAGACTGCTAATACGTCTTTTCCAAGGACTGGTGCTTTCACCCATCCAGTATGCCCTGGCCATACTCACTGTCAGCCCTACATAGATTGGAAGACTTGAAAAGGTACAAAACGAAGCCAATGCGCATCGTTTTGGGCTGCACGAAAGACACCAGCTGTGTAGCAATGAGATACCTCCTTGACTTCCCGACAATGAACCACAGGATCAAGATCTGGAGAGCTCGTGCATACTTAAAAATAAGTGCAGATGAGCAGCACCCTCTGCATGACGCTATATTCAGAGAAAAGGGTGACAGGCTAAAGAGAGGCAAATCATGGATGGGTCGGGCGGAAGATGTCATCAGACAGGTCTGCAGTCTTACCAGTATCAACCCCGGCAAGGAATGGGTGCCGGTGCCTCCAGCTTTTAAGTGCACTTTCTCCTGCATTATCACACCCGAGAGACGGTGCAGAGAGCAGAACCCTGCCGCTGTCAATGCAGAGGTCAACGCGCTCAACTATGAACACTCAGATAGCCCCGAAGTGCTCATCTATACAGATGGATCTGTTGTAAAGCAGCAGAGAAGTGCGTGGGCATTTACAGCCCGTTTAGCGGGCCGAACCGTTCAAGAATCCAGTGGTGCGCACTCTATGACCACGAGCAGTATGACGATGGGGAAAGAGCACGGGGAAGACAAAGACAGGAATAGCCGGATGATTTGGTCGCCTATCATTATCGGGACAAGAACACTGACCTGATAAAAGACTGATGATTGTGTGAGATCACGAACCATGACCTTCCACGCTTATCGGCATTGCATCTGATGATGATGATGATGATTATGATAATGATGATGATGAGTGAACCAACAGTGCGAAAATGCGTTACTGGTTGTTTTTTTTTTTATTTTTTCAAGATTATTACTAAAGGTGATATATTAACCAACATTCTGCTGTGTTTCGTATTTTAGCATCACCCAATGAGGCCCTGTTTTACACCTAAGATTTAGTATTCACTGCGGAACTATTTGGGACCGTCAATCGGAACAGTGCCTTTTGTTGTTGTCTTTTGGTGTCTGCTGCGCCCTCCCGTTCCCCAGCAATGTAGAACAACGGACAAATCTGCAAGTGCTCAGTCTGCCTATGAAACCCGCCACAACACCACGTGTTGCAGGCCTTCTTATGTTTTAATTGTCAACCCCTTGAAATGTTGTGTTCTAAATAAGTCGCTGGGTTTCTAAGAACCGTAGCCCTCCGGACAAACCTGCAAGTGCTCAGTCTCACGCACACAAAGCAGATAAGACAGATAGGGAACTCTGGTGCATTCAGGAAGATTGTTAAACTGATGCCAATAGATAGGTGGTCACAAGTGTCCTTCACCCCAACTGACCTGGCTTAGAGAGAAGGTGTCCCAGTTCATGAAGAAGAGCGTGTGGCAGGACGGCTCCCATCTGAAGAAATGAACCACAGCCATCTTGGTTCCGAAGAATCCTCATGGCTCGCTTTATCAGCGGGTAAAGCTGTACCGTTGGCCGTGAGCCCGGCGCTTCTATGAGTTCCTCCAGGAACGTTCAGGTTATGCCCCATAACTTCTAGGAGTCAACGTCGCTGGCACTACGGTCTGCTGGTTCATGAAGTAAGGATCCTTTTCTGTCAGTCAGTCACTAAGTCAAGTCACTAAGTCACAGTCACTCGGTCACGCTGTCAGTCACAGTCACAGTCACTGTCTGTTGGTCACTAAGTCAGAGTCAGTTACGGCGGGGACCCGATTCACTGGCATCCCCACGAGGCTTATAAGTTATGGCGCGGACCTGAGAGAGAGCTGTCCCAGTAGAAGGTCATGTCCAGGAGGCCACTCTTCACGCGGACCTGCCAGAGGTGTGTACTGGCAATACGCGCCGTCCTCGTGCTCTCTGTAATGATGATGCCTGGTGATGACTCTCCACATGTTGTCTGTAATGTCATGTACCCATTAGAGTTAGGGGATGGGTTAAGGGTTAGGGTTACAGTTAGGGTAAGGGTTAGGGGATAGGGTTAGGGTTAGGGTTCGAGTTAAGGGTTACGGTTAGGGGTAGGGTTAGGGGTTAAGGGGTTAAGGGGTTAGGGGTTAATGGTTAGGTGTTCATGGTTAGGTGTTAGGGCTAACTGTACCCCTAACCCTAACCCTAAACCCAGGGCGTAGCCAGGGCAATGGTATTTGTCTGTATTTAACTCCTGGACCATGTGGACATCACAATAATATATTAGCCTGTAGGTTAGGGTATATGGTGCTAGACATGTTGTACAGACATCCAGTGGGTGGTGTGATGTCATTCTGTTGTTTGTCCATCAAGAATGATGATGACCATTCATTTCATCCAGTGGGGTTGAAGGTGTGGAGCCGTGGGTTCTAAGATGGCTGATAAGGCCTATTTTGGCTCGAAATGTTCTTTGACAATGTGGGCAAGGAATGCTTGACGTTTCTGGAGTTTTGATTTCCTGCAGTGGTTTTTCTGTCCTGCCTTTTCTTCACAGCTCTTGCAGTCCTGGTTGCCTCACATATGACTGCACCCTTGTGTAATGATGCACGCCACGAATTTCGGTCTCTGGCTGCAGCCTCCCAGGTGTCATGATGAATTCCAAAAGCCTTCAGTGAAATTTTCAGAGTGTCTTTAAAGCGTTTCCTCTGGCCACCTTGGGAGCGTTTAACACAACGCAGTTCGCTGTAAAAAATTCGTTTAGGGAGCCTGTGATCTGGCATGCGAGTCAGGTGACCAGCCCAGCGAATCTGATTCTTCATCAGTAGAGTGTGGATACTGGGCATGGATGCTCTTTCTAGGACTTTAGTGTCTGGAATCTTGTCTTGCCATTTAATCTTCAGTAGCTTCCTTAGGCAGACTGTGTGGAAGTGGTTTAATTTCCTAGCGTGTCGCTGATAAACAGTCCAGGTTTCACAAGCATATAGCAGTGTGGATAATACAACTGCTTTGTAGACTTTTAGCTTTGTTTGCAGGCTTATTCCAGTTCTGCCCCATACATTCTTGTACAGTCTGCCAAAGGCTGCACTGGCCTTGGAGATTCTTGCATTCACTTCGTCATCAATTGTGACAGCTTGTGACACAGTGCTGCCAAGATAGGTGAATTTGTCCACAACACTTAGTCTATGATCATTCACTTTGATATTCGGCACAGTGTGATTATTCCCTGGAGCTGGCTGGTACATAACTACAGCCTTCTCCAAGTTGATATTGAGCCCAAAGCTGGCACAGGCATGTGAGAAAGCTGAAACATTATGTTGCATGTCCGCCTCTGAGTTGGCATATAGAGCACAATCATCAGCAAACAGGAGCTCTCTGACGGTGTCGCTGTTAATTTTGGCTTTAGCTTTCAGCCTTCTGAGATTGAATAACTTTCCATCCATATGGTAGTTGATGTCTATTCCAATGTCGTCGTTCTCGAAGGCATTCATCAGCATGGCTGAAAACATGAGGCTGAACAGTGTTGGTGCCAGGACACATCCTTGCTTCACTCCATTGGTGACAGGAAAGGGTTCAGATAGTTCGCCATTTTCCTGTACTCTTGCCTGCATGCCATCATGAAATAGCCGCACTATTTGGACAAACATTCGTGGACAGCCATATTTTGCCATAATCTTCCACCGTCCTTCTCTGCTGACTGTATCAAAAGCCTTGGTAAGGTCAATGAAAGTGGAGAACATTTCGCAGTTCTGTTCCTGACATTTCTCTTGCAGCAGCGAAAATCATGTCAACAGTTCCACGTTCTTTTCTGAAGCCACACTGACTCTCAGGAAGAAGACCTTGATCGAGATGGGCTGTGAGGCGATTGAGAATAATTCTGGCGAGTATCTTCCCTGCATTTGAAAGCAAGGAGATGCCTCGGTGGTTGTCACAGGATTGGCGGTTTCCTTTACGTTTGTAAAGGTGGACTATTGACGCGTCCTTGAAATCTTGTGGCATGGTCTCGTTCACCCATATGTTTGTAAAGACTTGGTGAAGCTGCTCTGTTAGGACCAGCCCACCTGCCTTGTATATCTCTGCTGGGATGGAGTCAGGACCAGGTGCCTTGCCGCTGGAGAGTTGCTGGATGGCTTTGTTTACTTCCACTATGGTTGGCAAGTCATCAAGTGTCTCATTGGTAGGAACTTGAGGAAGGCAGTTGATGGTTTCATCATCGAAGAAGGAAGTTGCATTTAAGATGTTACTGAAATGCTCTGCCCAGCGTTGAAGGATTTCTTTCTTATCAGTGATCAATGTTCCCCCATTTGCACTGAGGAGGGGAACTATGCCTGGTGATGTAGGACCATAGACCGCTTTCAGTGAGTCGTAGAAGTGATTCATATCATGGCTGTCAGCAAAGCCCTGAATTTCATCAGCTTTGCTGCTCAGCCAGGAGTCCCGCATGTGCCGAAGGTTCTGCTGCACTACTCTCTGAATGTTCTTGAAGGCATCTTTTTTTTATGTTGACTTTGGGTCATTCAAATGTGCCTTGAGGAGAAGATGTTTCTCGGCCAGCAATTGGTTGATGTCTTCGGAATTTTCATCAAACCAGTCTTTATGCTTTCGGGGGGCTGGACCCACGATTTTCATAGCAGTGTTGCAAATTATGTCCTTTAGGGCTCTCCATTCTGTTTCTGTATCCTGTTTAGCTGCAGCATTTGGCTTGAGGCGGTCTTCCAGCATATTTTCAAACGACTGCTGCATTTTCTTGCTGTTTAGGCGGGTGACATTTAGCTTTTTTTGCATTTTCACACCTTGAGGACGCCGTGGTGGCCTGATGTGAATGTTTATTTTTGAGACAATGAGACGATGGTCTGTCCAACATTCGACACCACACATGGATTTTGTCACTCTGACGTCTTGTCTGTCACTCCTCCTGACAATGACATAGTCAATGAGGTGCCAGTATTTCGAGCGAGGGTGCATCCACGATGTCCTATTTCTCATGGGGAGACGGAAAATTGTGTTCGTAATCAGGAGACCATGTTCGGCACATGTCTGAAGGAGGCAGAGTCCATTGCTGTTACAATTTCCGACTCCATGCTTTCCAATAATGCCACTCCAAGAGGTGGTGTCCGTGCCTACTCTGGCATTGAAATCCCCAAGGAGTATAAGTTTGTCTCCTTTGGGAACAGATGTTAATACATTGTGCAGGTCCTCATAGAACTTGTTCTTGACATCATCCTCGTTGGTCATAGTTGGTGCGTAGACACTCACAATATTTGCATGCTTCCTTCCATTCAGCAGGGGCAACTTCATGGTCATGAGCCTGTCATTTATAGCCTTTGGAAATCCAGGTAATTTGCCGACCAGGGCCGACTTAATGGCAAATCCCACACCGGATTGGCGTCTTTCCTCGCTTTTCCTTCCACTCCAGAAAAATGTGTAGCCGGCACCTATTTCACAGATTTGGCCTTCTTCTGCAAGTCGTGTCTCGCTCAAGGCTGCAATGTCGATGTTTTACCTGCCCAGCTCTCTCCCAATCAGTGTTGTTCGTCTCTCTGGACCCGACGCGCCGTCTCTGTCAAGTAGGGTGCGTACATTCCAAGTTCCAATTGTTAAGGGAATATGGTTTACTCTTTCAGCTTTGCTTGTTTTATCTTTCTTTGTATGTCGACCGCAGTTTAGGGTACCCACCAACCGCGGCTAGCTGGTTAGGTAGTGATGGAGCAGACAATGTTTAGGGCACCTTTTCTAGCCCCTTCCTCATGCTATGGAGGTGAGCAGTGTGTTCCTATAGAGGGCTGCTCAGTCGCTCAGGGGGCTGCCGAATCCCACTGCTTCTCCGGTCAGTAGAAGACGACCATACGGCCTGAGCCGCCTGTGTGCAGGTCTGCGACTACGGCTGCCAGCGTACCCACGCCTGCCGCTCGCCCATCGCCACAGGGCTGAAGGTGATATATGACGTTGGATGAAGAATGACTTGCGCGATGACTTAGATTAAAGTGAGGAAGAGTTGCGCAATTCGTCGACCTCACTCTCTCGCCTGAGTCCATCTGAGTCCAGTGGCAAGACAAGTCGAGACGACTGGAGACGAATACAGGTGTAGTGGATAACCAGGGCGCTCTACGTGCCTTGCCGTGCTCATTTTGTTCCACAACGCTTTGCAGGTAAACTGGGTGGGTAGGCATACCCTAGTTTACCTCTTGGTTTGACACCAAACGCGATACCCATGCCTGCTTTAACCAGCCTCTCACAGTTGTTGCCCGGGGGGTGGCCGCTGTCGTATGCTGACAGCTACTAGGAGCCACAGGCACGAGCTGGGTGTCAGGCTTGGACCAGTGGGGGATGGGTCCTGAAAGGACATGAGAGTCATCCTCACCAAAGGTGCTACCAATGCCTGACACCCCGTACCCCCCAAATTGGGTATATGATGGTAGACATGTTGTACAGACATGCAGTGTGTGGTGTGATGTCATTGGGTATATGGTGGTAGACATTTTGTACAAACATCCAGTGGGTGTTGTGATGTCATTGGGTATATGGTGCTAGACATGTTATACAGAAAAAGCCGTTGATTCATAAATAAAATCAGTTGCGCAACGTGCTCACTCTAAAAGAACCCGTCGAGGCATAAATAAGATCAGTTACGCAACGTGATCAATCCAGAACATATAGTTGGGGCATAAATAAGAAAGGTTGCGCAACGTGCTCACTCACGAATTAGCCGTCGAGGCATAAATAAGATCAGTTGATCAACGCGCTCACACTAGAAGAAGACTTTATGGCATAAATAGAAGCCGTTGAGGTATAAATAATTTAAATTGCGAAACGTGCTCACTCGAGAAAAAGCCGTTGAGGCATAAATAAGATCAGTTGCGCAAGGTGATCATTCTAGAAGACGCCTTTGAGGCATAAAAAACATCTCTTGAAACAGTGCTCACTCTAGAAGAAACCGTTGAGGCATAAATAAATCAGTTGCGCAACGTGCTCTGCAGAAGAAGCCTTTAAGGCAAAAGCAAGTTCAGTTGCGCAAAGTGCTCACTCTAGGAGAATCCGTTTAGGCATAAATAAGTTCAGTTGCACAACGTGCTCAACCTAGAAGAAGCCGTTGATTCATAAATAAGATCAGTTGCGCAAAGTGCTCACTATAGAAAAAGCATCTGAGGCATAAAAAAGATCCGTTGCGCTACGTGCTCACACTAGAAGAAACCGTTGAGGCATAAATAAGATCAGTTGCGCAACGTACTCACTTTAGAAGAAGGATTTCAGGCATAAATAAGATCAGGTGCGCAACGTTCTTACTCTAGCAAAAGCAGTTGAGAGATAAATAAGATCGGTTTGGAAACTTGCTCACTCGTAAAGAAGCAGTTAAGGCATAAATAAGGTCAGATGCACAACCTGCTCACTCTAGAAGTAGCCGCGGAGGCATAAATAAGATCAATTGTGCAACGTACTCATTCTAGAAGAAGCCGTTGAGGTATAAATAAGATCAGTTGCGCAAGTTGCTTACTCTAGAAAAAGCATCTGATGCATAAATAAGATCAATTGCGGATGGTGCTCAGTCTAGAGCCGTGAATTCATAAATAAGTTGCACAACGTGCACACTCCAGATGAAGCCTTTATGACATAAATAAGTTCAGTTGCGCAACGCGCTCACTCTAGAAGGAGTCGTTGATGAATGACCATGGGAGTGATCACATGCCATGCTCAGTCCTGATCTCTAAGTCCAGGAAAGTCAAGGCTGGGAGAGCGCGCAAGACCTTCCGGTATGAGTGGAGCGACAGCCTTCTTGGACGCCTCAGACATGGGGCATGCAACAGGACTGTTAAAACTCCTTTTTTGCAGCCCCCATGGTGGACCCTAGAAGTAGAAAATGCGTGGAAAGCAAAGAGAGCTGCAGTGAAGAAGCTAAGGAAATTGCGACAGACACCCCTAAGCTCACGAGAGGAAGAGGACATAGCGGAAAATGACAAGAAAGACAAGGTGGAGGCTTTCAAGCGATGTGCTGCAGAGGCCAAGAAAGTAAAATGGGAATGTTTTTTGAAGGAGATTTGAGGTGATAAAACACTGCATAAATTCTGGAAACTGTACAGACAAATGCAAAGAAAAGATCTGCCTATGACAGTGTGAACAATTTATAGAGAGGATGGTGTACGCGTGACAACAGACAAGGAGAAAGGGGAGGCGTTTCTCCAGAGATTTTTTAGAGCAGACCAATCACAGTGATGCGGATACCAGGGATGCAGTTAGAGTGGAATTATCTGGCACAATAGAGAATATGCCTTACGAAGACATCATACTGTTTGAAGATGTTAAACATATTTTGCAAAAGGCAAAAGACACAGCACCAGGGCCTGATGGTGTAAGGTATGGCCACATGAAGGCTTTGAGCGATGTGGACCTGAAAGAGATGGCCGGCTGCTTTAATCAGAGCATTAGGACAGCGTCAGTACCGCAGGATTGGCTGCATAAGTAGTATGTCAGGTCCTAACTACTTATGATTTGGGGGCCATCCCAGGGGGGGGGGCGGAGGGAGTATTTCCTTATATGACGAATATAGCTCCGCAACCGGATCCCCTGAAAAACTGACCACATTTTTCAATATTTGGCGGGAATTTTTTGACTACTTCCGGTGTCACTTCCGGTTGACTTCCGGTCCAGGGGTACTCCCTACCGACCACCCCACCCACAGGTACCTCCGCCGGCCGCCTCCGCTTCCCTGGTCCGTCCCGAGGTCGCTAGAAGACAGCGGCGCAAGCCCCGTGCATGTGGAATACTTATATAAGTAGACCAACTAATCACCGGGTTAGAGTCCCAGTGATTGTGTGCGTGTGCGGTGCGGTGTGCGCGACCTCCAGTCATATCGATCCCCTTCGATGAGGGAGATCGAAGTCAAATATGACAGAAATTGATTTATTCCACCTCTCGAGCTAACCCGAGTTTTTTTTTTTTAAAACCTTTTATTGAGTGTTAAGAAACATTTGCATTTGTATTGTTCGTGTTGTTACAGAGCGTTGCATGTGGAAGTGTAGGTGACATGTGCGCAAAAATTACAAATATTTTATACATTTAAACATTTCTCCATTGACATTGTTGTAAGGAAATATTTTAAATCAAACGCGTGATGGTAGTGGGCTGTTATTATTTCCCTTGCCGCCCCGCTCTCCTGCACTCAAAACTCCTACCAAGTACCATCCCCATCCCTCGGTGATGATAAACATGGCGGTGCACAAACTGTTTAGAACCAAGCCGGCGAGGGTGGCAGCAAAGACAACAATCACAGTATCAAAAAGGTGGGAAAGGAGGATGTGCAGTTTACGGGTTTACAAAGCCATGTATATTTATAATGATTACAATAATACTAATGCAAATAACAACCAACTACATAAATAATAGTATTAATAATGACAAGGAATAATTTAAAAATGCTAAGGGTGATAACAATAACACTGTTTTTGTTAAACAGCAATGATAATAAACAGCGATGATAATAATATTAATAGTTAAACCTGTGATTCCATTTGCTAAAATGATTATCTTAGGAATGGTGTTTACATGAAATACATCTATAATAATAATGACAAGAATAAAACTGCTAAGGGTGATAACAGTAACAGCAATGATAGTAAACAGCAATGATAATAAATAGTTAAACTTGTGGTTCCATTTGCTAAAATGATTTTCCTAGGTATGGTGTTTACATGAAATACATCTATAATAATAAAGACAAGGACTAAAACTGCTAAGGGTGATAACAGTAACAGCAATGATAATAATAATTAAACATGTGATTCCATTTGCTAAAATGATTTTCTTAGGAATGGTGTTTACATTAAATACATCTATAATAATAATGACAAAGAGTAAAGACTGCTAAGGGTGATAACAATAACAGCAATGATAATAAACAGCAAAGATAATAATAGTTAAACATGTGATTCCATTTGCTAAAATGCTTATCCTAGGAATGGTGTTTACATGAACTGCATCTACAATAATAATGACAAGGAATAAAACTACTAAGGGTGATAACAGCAATGCTAATAAATGCAATGATAAGTACGCAATGAAAATAGTGATAGTCCCACTCTCACCCATTTGACCCACCACACTAATGGGTAAAGATGGTAAAGGCAGGTTAATTTTTGGAACCAAAGGGTGAGGGTGTCAGCAAAGGCAACAAACAAAACATGAGTGAGGGAAGGGGGGGGGGGGTCTCATGGGAGGTGAGGTTATATATTAATAAAGGTTACTATAATAATAATGCAACTAAAACCATATACATCAATAATAATGATGACTAACATTTACCTACTAAGGGTGATAACAGTACTGATAGTAACAGCAATGATGATAATAGTTATGATAATGATCCCACTTTCCAAAACTGTGGTTCCATTTGTTAGAGTGATTTTCCTAGGAATGGTGTTAGCATAGCATAGTAGGTACATATAAATTGCAACATAGTAGAAGTAAAAGGAGTTGGTTTTCTTTTCCTCCTTGCTTATTTTTTGGTCTTATTTGTAAGGGTTCATTCATTTTTTTCCCTTTCCTCTTGTGTGTGTTTTTTTTTTTTAAATTACAATTGTAAAAAGTAAACAAGCATCAGTATTAGCACAAATTTTTACAATCTTTACATTTTTGTTTCCCTTGCCACCCTCTCACCAATTTGGTTCCACTCCACCAATGCCATTACCCCCCTCTCTGGGCAATGATGGTAAAGGCAGGATAAATATTTGAACCAAACCGGTGTGGGTATCAGCAAAGGCAGCATCAAACCATCAGCAAGGGGAGGGGGGCACATGGGAAAGGGGTTTTGGTTTATTACTAATGATGATAATAATAATAATGACAGGAGGAGACATACTGAGGGTAATAACAGCAATTATAACAAACAGCAATGGTAATAATAGTTATGAAAATGATAAACATTTTTACAATATGTGATTCCATTTGCTAGGATGATTTTCTTTGTAATGGTGTTAAACATAGCCTAGCAGGTACATACACATGCAAACTGCAGTTTTAATAATACTTGGAGTAAAGGAGTGGGTTATATTTTCCTCCTTGTTTTTTTTCCCCTAAATGTAGGGGTTTATTCATATTTCCCTCTTTGCTCTCTCTTTCTTTTTTTTTTAAATAAAAATTAACCAGATATTTGTATTTGCATAAGTTTTTACAGTATTATTGGTTTGATAACCATATGTGTTTTTGTATTTATTCATTCATTCAACCCTCACTCACATGATTCAAAGGGGGTGACTAAGAGAAAGGGAAATCTTTACATTTTTGTTTCCCGCGCTACCCTCCCACTAATTGTTCAATTCCATCAATGCTCTCCTGACCACCCTTAGTAATGATGGCACCGGCAGGACAAAAATTTGAAACAACCAGTGGGGTTAGTAGCAAAGGCAACAAACTGTAAGCAAAGGGGGGGGGGGGGGCGCGGGGGAGATGAAATTGTAAAATAATAATGATGATATCAATAATACTTATAACATTAATAATACTAAGGATAGTAAAGGTAGAATAAAGATAGTCATAATAATAATGATGATAATCATTATAATAACCAATAATAATACAATAATAATAATAATAATAATAATGATAATAGTATAACAAATATGTGAGTTTATTTACTAAAGTGATAATCTTAGTAGTGGTGGTAGTATAGCACAACAAGTGCATTCAAAGCCAAACATTCCATAAATAGTACATTGGAATGGGAGGAGTTTAATTTTCTTTTCTCCTTTTTTCTTTTCCCTCTTGTCTATAAGGGTGAAACCATCATTTTGAAACAAGTAAAACAAGCATTTATACTTCCACTATTCTTTACATAAGGGATTTTCCATTGGTCTTTTGACCATATGTGATCTATTTAATCATCCACTCACCATTCATTCACAGTTTCTTCTTTCTTTCTCTCACTCATGTATACCAAAATTACCAAAAAATTTCCAAAATTGCCAGAGTTGGTATACCATTTATACCAACTCTGGAAAGAGTTGTGATATTTTGTGCGTATACATGAAGGAAACTAAATGTGTGTTATATGTGTGGTGTTTGTATCTGGCAAAATTTCTGCAGGTCCATATAAGTTATCTGTAGTAAGAAAGTGCTACAAGTAGTTTTGTATGTATGTCCTTAGATGTCATTGGTATAGTATTGAGAAAAATTGCTTTATATATGTCGGTTTGTTTGCCTGTGTGTGTTTGTATGAGGTGTTTGAGTGTTGCGCGTGTGGCAGTAATTGTTGGACACGTATAATAAATGTGTTCCTCTGTCTCTTGTGTGTTGTTTCTACATAATTGACATTGTTTGGATATGTATGCTTCTACCTGTGTTGTGGGGGTCATACTGTATAACAGTCTATATGTGATCTCTCTAGCTTTTGGTGTTATGTGTTTGTTGTGTAGGTTTGAAAAGGTGCATGTAAAGTCAGTCATGAAGTATTTGTGTCCTCTTTTAATCCTAAGTCTTAGTGATGGTGCTTGTTCTCTAACTAAATGTTTGTATATTGTGTGTGTTGTTTGCTGTATTAACTGTTCATGTCCTTTTATTGCCTGTATGCATGTCTGATAGAATGTTGGCAGTCTTCCCTGGTAGTGTGCAGTTGCATTGTTAAGAGGTGTGAGATGTTTGATGTTGTGGCCTATGTAGTATAGTGCTATTCTGTTCTGTTCTGGGTGTCTGATGATGTTACCTATGTGACTGATTCTAAGTGACAGTATTTTTGTCTGGATGTCCTGTAGTGAAATTCCGCCTTGTTTCCTGTCTTGTATGAGAGTTTTGTGTTTAATGCTGTGTATCGTGTTGGTGAAGATGAAGCGTCTGATTTGTTTGTTTATGTTTGTGACGGTCTGTTTAGGAGGGTCCAGTACTGTCGCTAAATATATTATTTTGGGTAATATGTATGTGTTGACTATTGTGCTTCTACCAAATATTGTGGATGTCTTGTACCTATACCTGTGTAACATGTCTGTGATCTGTTCGGTCAGTGCGTGCCATGTCTGTCTGTGTGTTTCTGTGGGATCGCATGGAAATGTGATCCCATACAACTTCATGGTGTCTATGTGTTTCAGATCTGGAGGGAAATCAGCCTTTTGTTTCCACTTTCCCAGGCCCATTATCTATGACTTCTGTACATTAATTTTGGCTCCACTGCCTTTTCCAAAATGGGTAAAGGTGTGGAGTATATTCCTTATTGATGCGTTGCTGGTGGGAAAGAAGGCAGTGTCATCTGCATAGGCGATGAGCTTCTGCTCTCCTATCCCATGCAGGAAGGTTCCTTTAATACTAGTGTCTTGCCTTATCTTCTCTAATAAAGGTTCTAGAGTGAGCACATACAGGAGTGGTGATAAGGGACATCCTTGTCTTACAGATCTCGTGAGCCTGAAGCTAGCTGTCAGTGAATGGTTCACCAACACTCTGCTCTCAGGATTTTTGTACAAGATCTGTATCCACTGCCTGTAGTACTCTCCTATGTTACAGTGTTCTAGTGTCCTATGTAGGTAAGTGTGGGAAATTCTGTCGAAGGCCTTCTCTTGATCCAAGGATAAGATGGAGGATGGACAGTCTTTTCCATGTGTGTAGTTAATAATGTCTCTAATGAGATGTGTGTGATTGTGTATATTTCTGTCTTTGACACTGCACTGTTGGTCTGGGTGTATTAGTGTTGGCATGAAAGGTTTAAGTTTGTTGGTGAGTGATTTGGCGAGTATCTTGTAGTCTGTGTTGAGTAAGGAAATTAGTCTGTAGTTCTTCAGTTGTGTTTTGTCAGTTTTATCCTTGCATATGAGTGTAATGTAAGACATGTTGCAGCTGTCCGGAAGATTTTTTTTTTGTCAAAGGCTTCCTGATAGACTTTGAGGAGAAGATTGCCTAGAATAGGAAAGAAGTGTTGGTAGAATTCTACTGTCAAACCGTCTGGTCCTGGAGTTTTGTCTTTGTTTAGTGTGCTTAGTGCCTGTGTTATGTCTGTCAGTGTCAGTTCTGTGTCCAGTGTGTCTTTGTCTGTGTCAGATAATTTCTTTGTGTACTGTAAGAAGTTGTCTTGTATCTTTGTGTCGACTGTCTCTGCTGTGAATAGTTGTGTGTAGTGTTGTTGGAAAGCAGTCTCTATGTGTGGTGTTTCTGTCTGCATGTTTCCTTGCATGTCTGATATTTTGCTTATTTGTCTGTTACGTTGTACATTCTGTTCTATTGCTAAATATTGCCTCGTAGCTGACTCTTGTGTAATTGTGTTGAGATTTGTTCTTAGAAGAGCACCCAGATATCTGTGTTGTTGGTGTTCTTCTAGTTGTGCTTCTAATGTGTGTAATTGATGTGCATCTCTGTCTGTTTGTTTTGTTAGTCGTATGGCTGTCTGTATGATGCTCTCCTGTCTTAGTCTGTCTTTGTGGATCATGGTTGCTAGATGTTGTGTTCTGCTTCGTATGGTGTTTTTTTTAATAAGTCCTAGTATTGTGTGATGTTCTCAGTCGGTATATTGTCTGTGTACGTGTGTATGACCTGTTTCATATAGTTTGCATATTCTGAGTGTTCCAATAATAAATTATTGAACTTCCAGTGAGGTGACCTTTTGTTTGGCTGCGTGTTTGTGCTGTTTGTGCTGATGTGTACTAGTATTGCTTTGTGGTCTGTGTAATCTAATGTTTCCCGTAGGTGTTTGGTTTGTATGATGTGATGTGTTGCGGGCGTGTAAATCCGGTCTAATCTAGATGATCTGTTGTGTGTTTTGTTTGTGTATGTCGTTTCTCTACTGTCGGGGTGTGTATGCCTGAATGCGTCTGTGAGGTTGTGTGTATCGATTATATTTCGTAGTGTGTCAAGTTGATGTAAAATGTCCCTGCCGGCTCTCCTCAGCTGTTTTCTCACCTCCCCACCTACCACGTCTAAATCTTCAAGAACACAATTGTAATCGCCGGCAAGAACAATATTTTGTCCCCTGTATATCTGTGTTAGTTCACAAAAACTCCCAAAAACTCCCTTCACAACCTGGGCTGTGTCACTGTGTTAATTATGTTAGCGGTCACCCAGAACGCCGCAATGGATGTGTTTATCTCAGGTAAGATCAACTCGAGCTGGCCAGCTCTGTTGTCAGCCCGCTTTAGTGTACGAGTTTATCTACCGGTTATCAGTACGTCTCTGCCCGTTGGCTATTGTCGTCTCCGTCGGTCGTGATCGGTGAAAGGAGTGATATTTACCTGGTCGCTCAGGTAAACAAGCATTCAAGGGAAGTTAGTGTGTAAAAGGGGAACAATTCTGGTTTAGTCAAGGGACTGATTACTCTCCCCTTGGAATCCATTTAAAATTAAAGGAGTATAACCATGGTGTTTAATAATATTACATAATTTAATGTATATCTTGATACTCTATGGTTTAAATTAATGGAGACTCGTAGATTTTTATTGACGTAACTATTCTCTAGTATACATACAAAAATGTTTTGGTGAATAATTAAGTTTTTAGGTTTAATTTTTAATAAAACTGATTGGGTTGTATATTTTTTAAACCAGATCTTCACCATGCGTTTAATCGTTTTACATGGGGTCGGGACTTCTGTCGAATTAGCATACTGAGCCGTGCAAAAGTTTATTCATGCGATCATAACTTGACGTGCTCGGGTTAGCTCGAGAGATGAAATAAATCAATTTCTGTCATATTTGACTTCGATCTCCCTCATCGAAGGGGATCGATATGACTGGAGGTCGCTCACCGCACCGCCCACGCACACAATCACTGGGACTCTAACCCGGTGATTAGTTGGTCTACTTATATAAGTATTCCACATGCACGGGGCTTGCGCCGCTGTCTTCTAGCGACCTCGGGACGGACCAGGGAAGCGCAGGCGGCCGGCGGAGGTACCTGTGGGTAGGGTGGTCGGTAGGGAGTACCCCGGGACCGGAAGTCAACCGGAAGTGACACCGGAAGTAGTCAAAAAATTCCCGCCAACAATTCAAAAATGTGGGCCGTTTTTCAGGGGGGCCGGTTGCGGAGCTATACCCTTCATATAAGGAAATACGCCCTCCGGCCCCCCGGGATGGCCCCCAAATCATAAGTAGTTAGGACCTGACATACTACTTGCATAGCTATCTCATCCCTCTCCCAAAACCATACAAGGATCATTCAAAGATTGGCGGCTTTAGGATCATCACCCTTCAAAATACATATGGGAAGGATTTAGAGAAGGAAGTCGCTGTTAAGCTGCAGGATCTTTTGGAAAGGGGGAAGCTTCTTCCAAGAGGCCTGGGGAGCTACAGGCCAGGAAAAGATACCTGGTCAAATGCAGCCACTTTTGCCTTTGACGTTTATGAGGGGTTCCAGAGTAGACAGGAAACGATGGCGGCAGCGCTTGATCTCGAGGATGCGTACAATAGAGTTCGCTATGATATTTTGATGACCGCACTTATGGAGAAGGGGGTCAATCCCTGGTTAGCGAACTGGATAGCAGCCGTCCTGCATTCTCGTCAGGTTGCTCTCCGTCTGGGCGCATGGACCTCAGAGCCACATATTTTAACCCCGGGACTGCCACAGGGATCTGCAATCTCACCGGTGCTCTTTAATGTGCATACGAGCAAGATTGCATACCTAGAAGCACCAGGGGTTGGAAGGATTCTAACATTTGCAGATGATATTCTTGCATACAGGCAGGGGAGAAATAGGGATCAAACAGCCCAGGAGCTACAGGTGATAGGAGACAAAGTGATTGACTGGTGCACTGAAATGAGTGCTGTCATCAACCCGGAAAAGGCGGCTGTGTTGTGGTGCTCTCTGGACAACAGGATTGTGAGAGATGATGCCCCAAGCCTCACGATAGATGGTAGAAGCGTCAACAGAGAGAACAAACTGAAGTATCTGGGAATCACATTTGACAGGAGTCTGTCCTTCAAGGACCATGTGGAGACGGTTGTGACAAGATCTCAAAAGGGACTCAATGTACTTAAAACTATGTCTGCAATGGACACAGAGCAGAGAATGCTCTTCACACTATACCAGCACTTGATCCTTTCAGTGATTGATTATGGACTAGGAGTGCTCACTGTCTCAAAGAGTCAGCTGGTGAAATTAGAGCGCATACAGAATAAAGCTATGCGGGTCATTCTGGGATGCACCAGAGACACTCCAGTAGTGTGTATGCGTTACATCCTTGGTCTGCCTACTGTTGCTGGTAGGCACAAGGTGATGCAAGCGAAGGCATACCTCAGAGTAGCTGCAGACACAGATCACCCGTTGCATGAGGCGCTGGACGTAGTTAAGGGTCAGAGACTGATAAGAGGAAATCATGGATGGCTCAAGCGGAGGATGTGATCAGACAGGTGTGCCCCTTGGAGAACATCACGCGAGGAGAGGAGTGGGTCAGAGTGCCAGCCGTGCAGTTAGACTTGTGCAGAGTTATAATCAAATTGAGCAGGGAGTGCAGGGAGTGGCCAGTAGGGGCCACGGAAGTGGAAATTCAGCAGCTAATTCAGGAAAATTCTCGCCCGGGTGATGTGAATATCTACACGGATGGGTCGGTGTTGAGAGGTAGGAGAAGTGCCTGGGGGATCTTGGCAAAAACTAATGGTCGGCGTTTGGTGCAGGAGAGCCTGGCGTATGATGACACTACATCTAGCTTTATAATGGAGGTGGAGGCGGTCAGTGGAGATTTCCGCTGGATAGAAAACACGATACATACACATATTGTGATTGTAACTGACTCAGAAAGCATGTTGAGAAGGGTGAGAACAGGCAAGCTTCGTGCAGAGTGGCTTGCTTCGCTTCGGAGGTCACGGGTAGCAAGCATCACCTGGATCTTTTCTCCTGGGCATGCCGGTGTGCTGGGGAATGAACAGGCGGACAGATTGGCTGGCTCGGCAGAACTTGGTGGAGTATTGATGCATAACAAGGCAGATGTGGTTGCGGCCTTGTGGGAGCACGTGTACACCTCGGAGGAGCAAATGGATCACCATAGTCTGGTTAGAATGAGGCAGCGAGGAGTGACGAGGGGATCTGGCCGACGCTCGACGCTCAGAGGAAAGGCGAGACGGACATATAATCAGATTGCTACTGGAACTATTAGCGTTGGAACTCTTCGCTGGTTGATGAGGATGGGGACGGAGCGCTTATGGGAATGTCCCGAATGCTGTCATGTCGGTTCCTAAATCAATCAATCAATCAATCAATCAATCAATCAATCGTAGATTTAGATGGATAGGACACCTTAGGAGGATGGATGGTGGTAGAATACGAAAGAACATCTTTTTTGGTGAATTACAGGTGGGTAGGAGATCTCAGGGTCCGCCTCTACTACGAAACAAAGATGTGTGTAGTCGGGACATGATTGATGCAGGCATTGATAATGCACATCGGGAGCAAGTCGCCGCTGAACGTGTTGCATGGAGGGCAACTATCAGAAATGGAATATAGATAAAGGAGAAAATGATTGCAGATAAAGCACACGTAGAGCGTGAGAGACGTAAGATGGTGCATGATGGTGGAAATTACCATGTTTTCACATGCATCCACCGTGGACGAACATATACAGCGCGAATTGGCCTTACCAGCCACACTCGCCACCGCCATGGGTTGTAGTTATTAAGCCATTTTGAAGCACAATGTACCAAACTATCGTCTGTCAAGACCGAAAGATGCCAATGCTAGATAGAATGGAGAAAAGATGAAAAGGGGGACAATGTTTTCCACACAGCACGAGGAGGACAGGAAGTGGAGACGACACAGATACAGAGAGGAGATCTATGAAGAGAACGTAAATAAAATGAAAAAAAGAACTGATGGACAAAACAGATTGTAAAACAGATAAACACGAGACTCACAAGCCCGGGGTCGGCAGAGTTTAGAGAAGCCACGGACAATGCCATGGGGTCAACTGAAGTAAAGCTGTTAGCATACATAGAAAACATCAACTACAACGGACAGTGGAAAGGGCCATCCATCCATCATGTGCCATGCCGATAAGCGTTGGCGGTCATGCTTTGCCATCGATCACCACAGTCGTGGATAAGTTCTGTGTACCTTTCTCGACCATGCCACATGGCCAAACCATCCAGGTATTTACTTCTCGGCCTTCCCCTTGGTCTCTTCCCTTCGATCTTGCCAGTTGTTACCAAGTTCTCCAATTCATTTCTTCTTTTAACATGCCCAAATAATTTTGACTGTCTACGTCTAATGTCTCTAATCAGTTTACGATCTTCATTTGTTTCTTAAAGGACTTGTTCATTTGTTTTTCTGCTGTCCATGGTATTCTTTGCATTTTCGTCAGAAACCACATTTCCACAGCCATCAGCTGTTTTTCAGCTTGACTGCTTATTGTCCACGCTTCACATCTATACAAAACTACAGGTTCTATGTAGCACTTCGACACTCTTTTTCTCGTTTCAATTGATATCTTTTTATTGGTCAGTATGTTTTTCATCTTTCAAAAGGCTACCTTCGTGAAGGCAATTCTTGTTCTAATCTCTTCAAGGCATCTCCCATCAGATGTTATGACTGTTCCGAGATAACTGTATCGATTGACTTGCTTAAGAATATGCCCATTTACTCGTATATCACATTGTGGTATTTCCTTCTTCCCAGTGACGACCATAATCTGTGCATTCTTACAATTCAATTCTAAGCCTAGTTGTTCACTGTGTGCAACAATGGCATCTGCTAAATTTTGCAGGTCCTGTTCATTGTCTGCAATCAAGACTGTATCGTCTGCATTTCTAATGTTATTGATGTATCGTCCCCCAATGTTGATTTCTTCCATATCTTCTGTATTTATGAAAATATTTTCACTGCACAGGGAAAAAAGATCTGGAGTCATACCTCTTTTAATAGACTGATATTGACCTACATTGTTATCAATTCTGATGGCAGCTTGTTGTTTGCAATATATGTTTTTTTTTTACAAGTCTAAGGACTTTTCCATCAATTTGTAGATCTTCAAGCATCCTTATCATGTCGACATGTCTCACTTTATCGAAAGCCTTTGTGTAGTCAATAAAGCAAAGATATAGAACTTTGTTTACTTCTATAGAACGCTCAATTACTGTTCTCAGCATGTACACAGCATTTACTGTGCCCTTTCCTTCTACAAACCCACATTATTCTTCTCCTATTTCGGGTTGTATTTTCTTCCTAACTCTGTGCATGATAATTCAAAGTTAAATCTTCGTGATGTGGCTCATTATACTAATTGTTCGATGTTGATCATATTCCAAGGCTCCTGATTTATTCGGGATTGCAGTAAATGTATAATTACATAATTCAGGAGATATATCTCCAGTATCGTATATTGTGTTCAGCAGTCTGATGACTTGGTCTATTCCATATTCTTCTAAGGCATTGATCATTTCTATTGTGACGTTATCTGTACTCGGAGTCTTGCCAGTTTCATATGGTTAAGAGCATTCTGAATTTCCATCTTCAAAATTGATGGTCCTTCATTATTATTCCTTTGATCATATTGTCTTGATTGCAGACAATGAACAGGACCTGCAACATGTAGTAGATGTGGTTGGTGCACACAGTGAGAAACAAGGGTTAGAACTGAATATTAAGAAGACACAGATTATGATCGTCATTGGGAAGAATGAAATACTACAATGTGATATACGAGTAAATGGGCATATTCTTAAGCAAGTTAATAGGTACAGTTATCTCGGAACAGATATAACATCTGATGGGAGATGCCTTGAAGAGATTACAACAAGAATTGTCATTGCGAAGATGGCCTTTTGCAAGATGAAAAACATACTGACCAATAAAAAGATATCAATTGAAACGAGAAAAAGAGTGGTGGTACATAGAACCTATACTTTTGTATGGATGTGAAGCGTGGACAATGAGTAGTTAAGCTGAAAAAAACATCTGATGGCTGTGGAAATGTGGTTTCCGAGGAAAATGCAAAGAATACCATGGACAGACAGAAAAACCAATGAACAAGTCCTTGAAGAAACAAATGAAGATCTTAAACTGATTAGAATCATTAGACGTAGCCAGTCAAAATCCTTTGGGCATGTTGTGAGAAGACATGACTTGGAGAACTTGGTGACAACTGGCAAGATCGAAGGGAAGAGACCAAGGGGAAGACCGAGAAGTAAATACCTGGATGGCTTGGCCCCGTGGCATGGTCAAGACGGGAACAAGGAGCTGATCCACGACTCTGGTGATCGAGTGAGATGGCAAAACATGACCGCCCATGCTTATCGGCATGGCACATGATGAATGGATGGATAGATGGATCATATTGTTCTTCTCTTGTATCATCAAAAAGGTCTTTCACATAATCTGACCATGCATGTAAAATCTGATCTTTTTCTATTATGATTTTGCCATCTTTAATTTTTAGGCAACCCCTTGATGTGTGTGTTCTTTTGTTAGTGATGTCATTAATTTTTTGTGTGCATTAATTTGTTATTCCAGGTGTTGTGTTGGTTTTCAATGTTCTTGCAATTTTCTTCAAGCCATGTTTCTTTTGACTCTATGCATAGCTTCCTAATTTTCCTGTGAATCTTTTAACATTTTTCCTTGTTATTTTTGTTATTTCTTCTTATTTCCATGAGTTTTTAGATGTCTACCGTCATCCATGTCTTGCGTCCTATTATCTTTAATTTTGGCTTGGTTGTTTGGCATGGTCCTGCAGCTTGGTAGACTGCTTTCTTTAATATTTCCCCTTGGTCATTGACGTCTTGAAATAATATTTCCATATCGGGCAATGCATCAAATCTGTTCTTTACCTCTACGTTGAATTTATCTTTTATCTCCTCACTCTTCAGTGGCTGTAGATCAAATTTTGTGTTTCTTGGTGGTGAATATGACTTTCTTTAATTTTTATATGTAAATTGCTTAAGATTAATCTATGGTCGCTGGAGCAATCTGTGCTTGATATAGTTTTTGCTACTTTTACGGCATTTCGAAATCTTCTATTGATGAGAATGTAATCTGTATGATTTCTGATCTTATGATCAGGACTCCTCCATGTCCATAATCTCCTTGGGTGCTGTTGATACCGAATGTTTCCAATAATCACATTATGCTTTTTTGCCCACTGTACAAGTCTGCAATCTCTTTCATTCTGTTTCCCTGTTGCATTCTGTTGCACAAAAGAAAGGGCCATCTCCAAGGTTATAAATAACACACAAGTCACGGAGCAGGCGCCTGCCACAGGTCGTTAGTGCGCTAGGACCATCCCATCTTCTACCCTGAGTGCCTGAATAAACAGTGGCCAGTCCTCTCTCGTAGCGATGGACGCGCGCTGGAATGGAACCGTCGCCGTAGCGCCTTCATGGCATTGTCAGGGCAACTTCCAAGCCGTTACACCAGCTCACCAACTGGCCACAGATAACAGAATGAGTGTTTCAACCAGAAATCCTTCATCAGCAAACGTATTCAAAACCATTTTCAAATACAACTCCATTTAATAACTGCACGCGATCTGATTAGGGGAGGAAAGACACCCACACAAATGAATGTTTTCATAAATACACACATTAAGGAGCACAGAGGCAATTACGAGACCACCAGACGTGTTTCTGACAGACGTAAATATGCCGTCCACACAGAACTTGGTTGTCTTACACAGCTGTCACGAGGGCAGTCTCTCGTGGTTGTGTCCCATGTTTCTGGTTGAGTCGCTGGTACAGACTTGTATCGAAAGGTTCGGGTTGTGATTCGACTGTCGTGTGTCGAGTCTCCTGTCTATTGTTTAGGTTTGTTTGTCCAGTTATAGCTAGGTAAACATGTATGTCTCGGTATTTCTAGTGTTTGTACTGACCCACATCCAGTTAACATTGTCTGTGTGTGAGTGTGTGTCTGTGTATGTATGTGTGTACGCATGTATGTGTGTGAGTATGTGTGTGTAGGTCGTATCCCCAATGTTGTCAGCATACGGCCATTTTCCACTTCATGATTACACCAGAGATCGTGTCAGATGTCTCCACAATTAATCCTAGACTGGGAATGACGATGTGGTGCCCAAGTGGATGCCAGACATATCTTTGCCCTCTGAATGATGATGTGGTGCCCAAGTGGATGCCAGACATATCTTTGCCCTCTGAATGATGATGTGGTGCCCAAGTGGATGCCAGACATATCTTTGACCTCTGCTAGAAGAAAGCTGGTCCCATTCTACTATATGGACAGTGGATCTTGGAAGGGTCGAAGTAAACAGGTCCGTGTGAACTTTGTACAAATTGGACATATTACCTCAGTTGGCCATAGCACCCGAATTGGACAGCTCAGCTGAACACAGCACACTAGTTGGACATAACACCCCAGTTGGACAAGGCAACTTCAGTTGGACATAGCACCCCAGTTGGACAAGGCAACTTCAGTTGGACATAGCTCCCTAGGTGGACATAGCACCCAAGTTGGACAGTCAAGTTGGAAATAATACCCCAGTTGGAAATAGCACCCCAATTGGACATAACACATCAGTTGGACAAGGCTACTCCAGTTGGACATTTAAGATGGTAGGCCTCAATACCACTACTCTGGCACAGTTTCACAATTATAAACAAGGAAAACAATAATAGAGCTTTATCCATAGGAAAATGTGACCAGTTTTTGTGGATTATGGTCAACAGATGAAGTCATTAACTGATTGCTTTCGTGCACGGTGCTTGGAGATTGCTTCTGTTATTTAATGAAGGAGATTAAAGCATTTGTGTATAGTCTCATAGGGCCCTGCACATGGTCCTTCAATCCCACACATTCGTGTATAGTCTCATCGGGCCTTGCACATGGTCCTTCAATCCCACACATTCGCAGATTGCCTCGGCCTCTTGCACATCATGAGTCATATCCACCGAGGCTTCATGTCTTATTTATATCTAGTGGAGTCATCCAGGTTCGCACGGGGAAGCAACAGTTCCGGGTCATGTATAGTTAGAATAGACCCAGGACCAGGATGCACCAGCGAACGTGTCCAACAGGAAACACGCAGGTCGACATCATTCTTGTACAGGCAGACGGATACACGCCATGGTGACATGACGTAGTGCACATTCAACAAGATATGACGTGTACTTCCCGCCCACTCACCAAAACTACCGGACATAATAATAGAGGGAAGAGACCTAACTTATAATAGACAGAATAAACCCAACTATAACAGAGGGAAAAGGAATAACATATAATAGTTTAAAGACTTAGTTGCATATTCTTTACAGGACGTCGCAGTCAACCCCAGCATTTGTTGGCTGTTTGTGATTTCTTGGCCAGTTCACGTTCAGTAGTTAGCCATTGTTTTCTGAAAGACCGTCACCCATCCGATAACTTATAGTGGGAAGATATATAACTTATAATAGTGGAAAGATATATAACTTATAATAGTAGGAAAGATGTATAACTTATAATAGTGGGAAGATATATAACTTATAATAGTGGAAAGATGTATAACTTATAATAGTGGGAAGATATATAACTTATAATAGTGAGAAGATATATAACTTATAATAGTGGGAAGATATATAACTTATAATAGTGGAAAGATGTATAACTTATAATAGAGAGAAGTTGCATATCTTATAATAGAGAGAAGAGGCATAACCGATAATTGAAGGAAGAAACACAACTTTAATATGAATAACGAAGACACAAACAATAGATTGCACGATTTATTGCCTGGCATAGTTCGCTGCATCTCATTAGGTACAAACTGCAGAAATCACACAACATAAACTAAAGCAATTAGATACAGCCTTGAAACTGAAATATACACATATTCACACAGTAATTTCAATTGTCTACCACGGTAATTTTAAACTGACTGCCATGTCTTTCTGTTTGCACAAACCTGGCTTCTGTAAATTAATGGCGATCGCTGCTGCCACCTTTGACATGGAACTATTATGTGTGTTAAACAACATACGAAACGCATTGTCCCTGTGACGAGTTCACCTTGGGTAGTGAGAGTGAACCACACCCTAGGTGTCTCTGGCACTCCCGTGTATACTAGCCCCAGGGGTTGGACAAGCAGATACACATTTTTACTCTGTGGTTGATCTCATATTAGTTAATTACGTCTACAAGCCCCTCCAGATTCTAGACCCCCACTAACTACCTACACCTGTGGAACAATGAACACTTAGGCATCGTCCGAGACCACACTCAATCATTATACAAAGAGCAAGTCAACTTACATAAAGTTTATTCTACCCTCGAGAATATAGAACTGAAATGAACATCCTGATAGAAGAATCTATTTACACAAATAGAAGATAGAGTAGAGACAGAATCAGAGATATAGTTGTCTTCATCGAGTTGAGAAGTAGATTGGATGCAGATGTCCCGTCCAGTCGGTCCGCCACTCACCCGGCTTCCTTCCAGTGAGAAGACTAGAACCTTGGAGACCATTCCGTCTCCAGAGCGTGGATCCACACCAATAGAGTCACTACTGGACCACACTTCACTGGACCAACTGCATCTATATCACTCCCACGGAGTCACTGTTAATACAGTTCTCGAACAATACCGGTTGGGAGACAATCCTCCTGGACTTGGCTCCAAGTATTCGTTACTTCGATGAACTTAAATAGTCACTGACCAATCGAATGGTCCGTCACTCATAGCACAGTCCCACTGCAGAACGGATCTGTCACTGACCAATTCAATGGTCCCTTCATCACATCACAGGAACATGAATGAACAAATGTCACTGACCAATTCAATGGTCCCTTCATCACATCACAGGAACATGGATGAACAAATGTCACTGACCAATTCAATGGTCTCTTACAGTCACACTGCTTGTAGAATCAGATATGGCTACTGAAAATGTTACTGAGACCTACTCGAACACAGTTTATACTCTTCATACTGAGACAGTACATTAATAGAATCAGACATCTATTTCACGGAAACAATTCAGGTTGGACTATACCATAGTCCCTTCCACCGGGTTACACTTGCCACAAGTCAATAACTGGTGTAGTTCTTCTCAAGACCTGCTCCTAGAGCTGTCCAAAGAACCATTCAAGTGTCTGAAGATCAGTTACTTCTGCGTTTAGGCAGAACCACCGTCATAATAGACTGACCGGTGTTTCCTTTCGTTGAGCATGATTACTCAAAATGCTGAAATGTTCCTGGCAGAAACAGAGTATCTTCTATTCTTGAAAACATCACAAACCATCCCTTCCCACACGTGCACCTTCAGGGCAGTTGTATTTCTTGAGGCAAACTTCACGCATGGTGAATCCCATTGGGTATCTGGTGTGGTTGAGTCTGGCGTGATAAGTAAAGAACTGAACCCTTCGTTGTATCACACGAAGTGGTTTCCTGCCAGCAACAATTATAGTTGACTGGGTCCTCAACAGGCAAACTCCTGAAAAGGAAGAGCGACCGGTGAGAGTATACTGGCCCAAACATTAGTCCACATGCATCCTACCAATAACTACTCAACCCTCAGTCATGCTACTTAGTTATGCATATAACTAAAGCATTATCTCTATATGGAGAGTAGTAAAGCATGGGTTCACAAATGTCAGCTGGCCTCATAGAACAGCCCGTCAAACAGAGCAAGAAATCAGAATGACGAGTCTGATCGTAGGTCTCACCTATCCCTAATCATCTACCAGTCGTCGCTAACGTCAGTAGTGATACAAGGCTTGTTATTGTTCTAATTTAATCGAACTAAACAAATAGGTAAAGAGTCCCTGGACTCGTTCCTAACATCATCAATGTACATTAAGAACCATAATCTTGATCAATATACCATCCCTCGGGATATAGGAATAGGACATGATCACATCCACTATGTACACAAGCCTGTTTGCTGGTGGGACCACCTGCCCCTGCCATAGCAAACTCTTCTTATCAGACTCTGCCTTAGAGTCAAGAAGCATTCTTGAGAATACATGTTCCTCACATGTTCCAAGGGTAATGTTCCAGTTCTGTCCTCCCCAAGTGGTTTAGCCTTGGCATGGACTGAACTTCATCGTTGGTTTGGCCTACCAACACATACGTTCATAACTTGCTTTCACTTCCTCCATATCCTATATTTCCCCAGTCTCATACAGCCTCCTTGCATCCTTCCATACTTCCAGCACCTTAGCATTCACTCGCACTAGCGCCAGTATGAAAGAAACAGGATAGCTTAGACAAGATTTCAGAACGCATATTTATATCGCGACGGCACGCAGTATTATCACGCGTCGAGCTATTCGGCGTTCGGAATTACCCCAGGAAGTATCACATGCCATGACCTAATATATATACACACAATGTCACATCATATATATATATATATATATATATATATATATATATATATATATATATATATATATATATATATATATATATATATATATATATATATATATATATATAGCACCAAAGCGACTTACCTTTCCACAGAAATCCGCTGTTCCACACAATGAATTCACTATTAAGTTACTACACAATAGTTACATCATTCCTGGTGGCACAGCACTAAGTTCTTCCTATACTTAGTAACTAAGCACAATTTTGTCTGAATCTCCACCTACCAACTTACCTGGTTTTCTAACCGTTCTTCTGGCTTCAGCCACTGACTGACATAATCTAAGTTTCCATCCGGCACAAGTAACTAGGTTTTATTCTAACACAGCAACCTAATAGATGCAACGATTGGCAAAATATGGTATATATATTTGGAACCCAAATCGCCCACATCACATTACGGCGTTCCTAACAGCTGATTCGCGAGCACACAGTAAACAAACCCACGAGTAACTGTCACCTGCGTTATCGATCGGTTTGGTAATTAGTATGCAAGGACATCCGCATAGGTAATGAGGTTAGAACAATGGCGTGTGTAACACACGTACAAAGTTAAATGATGTAAACAAATATCTACCTGAATGATGGACCCAGATCTCCAGTCAGCTTCCGAACTGTTCAAGGGCTTCTCAGCTTCCTTTCCATAACAGTCAGCCGAATAATGGTTGAGGTGAGACGCAACACAAAATGGCTCACATCAGGCCTGCGTCTGTTCTGTTCGAACAACAGTAAGTGAGTGACTGGTTTAGCCAATTTCCCGCTTCGTGCCAACTCAATGCGCACTAGAAGCGAGTGCTTCTTGAGAAAAGATACTTTCTCGGGAAACCGTCATTCCCCGCCTAGAGTTTATAGATCTCTCTGCACGAGAATTTAGAGCGATACCCAGCATCACGGGTTACTCGACTTTCGGTGTTTCGAGAAGATTCTAGATAGTAAGTCCTTCATCGGCTTCCCTCAGTCTATTTTTAGCTGGGAAAGTCCCCGATGACGCGCCAAAATAGTGCGGGATCTTGACGACCCAAGACAGATAAACGCGTTTCGTCACAGTCCCTATCAATCACATGACGGGTTTCCAAAATGTGCCGTCTATTCGATGACGTAGAAAGATTTTTGGTGTGTCGCTTTGGCCCGATTCCCATCATCTGTATGTATTATTCTTTCAATTCAGTTGGGAATGTGTTTGATTACATTGTTGTTTACCTGCCTCTGTGTTCTGCCGATGTAGGTAGGCTGGCACCAGTATGTGAATTGATAAACGCAATTGAATTTGGCGTAAGAGGGACAGATTCTTTTATTGGTGGGGTGAGAATAGGCAGAATATGTGTGGTTCTGTACTTAATAACTGGAGTTGCAGCACAGAATGTTCGACCGACTGCTGTAATGAGCCGGTCCTGTAGGCGTTGCATTACATCATCCCACCCAAAGGGTAGCTGGATTAATACCTTGCGTTTAGGACTGTGGTTTCATCTGGTTTTGGTTTGGGCTGTTGGCAGTGACGCTTTATAAATCCTGTGGAGTACCCATTCAGGTGTAAGACATTCTTCAGAGTTTCAAATTCCTCTGTCAGTGTGTCCTGGGTGTATATCTTCCTGGCACTGATATACAGGGTTCGTACTATGCTACGCTTGTATTGACAGGTGCGAAGCTCTGAAAATTTAAGTATTGGCTAGTCCATGTTTCTTTGCGGTACACCGATCTTTGAATTGTGCCGTCTGCTCTACGTCTCATTAGAATATCTAGAAACGGCAACGCTTCGTTGTGTTCGTGTTCCATAGATAGAGAGATGTTTTTATGCGTCTTGTTAATTATGGCCTGGAACGATGTTGCTTGTAGCTCGGTCTGTGGTGATAATTAATATATCGTCCCCATAACGACGGTAGAAGACCAAGTTTTTAATGTCTGAGGATCTCTTTTCTTCTAAATGTGCCATGAAGATGTCAGCTATAATAGGATGAGGAGAACTCCCCATGGCCACTCCGTCAAATTGCCGGTACGAGCTTTTTAGAAAATTGAATTTTATGTTGGCGGTACATAGTAATAATAACATCTCCAGAATAAATTTGGTAGCCTAGTTTTAGTTGTTTGTCTTTAATGCGTTCACTTATTATTTTCACTGTCTCATCGAATGGAACGTTGGTGAATAGAGAGGCTGTATCCATGGATGCCATGTATTTATTATATATGTCCATTGCATAAAACAATTCCACCAGTTCGAATGTATCGCTGAGTATTTTTGGATCCGTCAACTGTCGTCACCTGTCGACAACTGTAACAAAGGGAAAAGGAATAACTTGTAATAGAGGGAAGAGGCATAACTTTTAATTGAGGGAAGAGGCAAAACTTATAATAGAGGGAAGATACATAATAATCATATAGGGAAAAGGAATAACGTATTATAGAGGGAAGAGGCATATATCATAACAGAGGAAGAAACATAGATTATAAAGGAAGGAAGAGACATACAAGTCTACTGGAGGGATATAACCATAAAGGAAGCAAGAGATATAACCATAATGGGGGGAAGATATAACAACATGATGGAAGGAAGATAGAAAAGCTTCTATAAATACTGTGTCACGATATAGGAGGTGCTCTAGTTCCCTACCTCCGCTTACCCTTCCCAGACGCTTTCTGCAACATCCTGAACATGGTCAGAAACCCACTCTGGAGACAGGGTCGACCCCAGATGGATACCTCTGCCGGTACAGTGAGCACGAACGAATTTGGCAATATCGATTATCAGTCAGTATTGACGATAGTTGACACCAGGTGCAGCCTGACGGTGGCCATAAAGTACATGGGACCAGTGCAGCTGTTCCTGGCTACACGCTCCAGTTAACTACTGACCTACATAGACAAAGCGGGTGTCACAGGCATACACGCACACACGGACACATGCGTTCACGTACGCGGATACATCGCTTGGCTGCATGGATGGATATCAATCCCTGGACGACTGAGCCTCAATTCTCAAGTCCAATGTTTTGCACATGAAGTCGATGAGACCTAGCCAGGGCTGGCATGAATCAGGGCGAGGCTGGTTTAGGCAATCTTCACCACCCACTACCGAAGTAGCATCTCTGTGGTTTAGGCAATCTTCACCACCCACTACCGAAGTAGCATCTCTGTGGTTTAGGCAATCTTCACCACCCACTACCGAAGTAGCATCTCTGTAGGTTAGGCAGTTTTGACCATCCGCTACCTCAGGGCGAGGCTGGTTTAGGCAATCTTCACAATCGGCTACCTCAGGGCTAGTCTGGTTTAGGTAGTCTTCACCATTCACTATCGAAGTAGCATCTGTGTGGGGATGTGCTACAGACGGTTCATTTCTCTCTCCACACTTTGAAACCAACGGGGTATGCAACGGTCCGTGAGCTGTCTCTCATTGCCTGGCCATCTCTCATCCTCAAACCACCACACCCTCACACCACCACACCACCATATCCTCACACCACCACACCCTCACACTCTAACACCATCACACTCTCACACCATCACACTCTCACACCACCACACTCTCACACCACCACACCCTCAAACCCTCAAACCACCACACCCTCACACTACCACACCATCAACCCCTCATATCCTCACACCCTCACACCACCAAAACCTCACAAAACCACATCGCCACACCATCACACCACAACACACTCACACCATCACAACACCACACCCTCACGCCCTCACACCACAACACCCTCACACCACAACACCCTCACACCCTTACACCACCACACTCTTACACCACCACCCTCTCACACCACCACACCCTCACACCACCGCGCCCTCGCACCACAACACCCTTACACCACCACACCATCACACCACCACACCCTCACACCACCACACCCTCACACCACACCCTCACACCACACTCTCACACCACACCCTCACTCCACACCCTCACACCACCACATTCTCACACCACACCCTCAAATCACACCCTCACACCACCGCACCCTCACAGCACCACACCCTCACATCACCACACCCTCACACCACACCCTCACACCACACCGTCACACTACCGCACCCTCACAGCACCACACCCTCACACCCTCACAGCACAACACCTTCACACCACCACACCCTCACACCACACCCTCACACCACCGCACCCTCACACCACCACACCCTCACACCACCACACTCTCACACAACCACACCCTCACATTCTCAAACCACTACATCCTCACGCCATCAAACCCTCACACCACCACACCCTCACACACCATCACCACAGTCATAGATCAGGTCCATTCACTGAGCATTCAAATTGCTGATGAAACGAAACGAAACGGAACAAATAACACGATGTTCTAAGTATGGCGATATATCGCCCGTCTGTTCAAATGAGCGATCACACATGACGATATACGCGGGCGAGTCAATAAGTAAGTCACACAGTTCTGTGGGATGGCAGGTCAATGTAGTTGGTATTGACTACAGGTGTCATTAGGTGACAGCAACATCGAACTTTCAATTCCCGTTCGTAAGGTGGCGCTAGGTGTCTCATGCGCATGAGCAGCGCATAAACAAAATGGCGACTGTACTTACGGAGTGTACAACTAAAGCGCAACGCGCTGTTGTGCGTTGTTTGTGGGCAAAAGTACTGCCTGCAAAGGGCAGTCATAAGGAAATGCTTCCTGTTTATGCTGACAAAGTTTGTCCCATAAAGCGGTACATAGCTGGGTAGAAACATTTTCTCAAGGACGCACTAAATTGTTGATGAAACCCGATCGGGTCGTCCTGTTGAGATTTTAACAGAAGCATCCGTGCAGCGGGTGGAGGAGATGATTAGAGGTGACAGGAGAGTAACGATAGACTCTGTAGCATCTGCAATAGGGTGCTCACATGGTTCAGCATACAGCATAATGCATGATCGATTGCAATTTAAGAAAGTGTGCTCAAGGTGGGTACCCAGACAACTGAAGGAGGAAAACTTGGTTTAGAAAACAGAGCACGCAGTTCTGAGCAGCCGGTTTGGGAGAACTGATAAAACGATGGGATAAGTGCATCAATGTTGGTGGAAATTATGTTGAGAAATAAAGGGACAATGTATGTATAAAAATAAACGGGTTTCAAGTTGTTATCATATTTAGTTATTTCTCTACAGGAATTTGCGACTTACTTATTGACTTTCCTTGTATTATTCTTTGACGCTGAATCAGTTAATTAATGGTTGCTCTCCAAGTCTGCCACCGGTTGCCTTGGCCTTCAGTGTGATTCCCCATGTAGGCAGAACCCAGCGTCAGGTAGCCTTGACATCAGAATACCTCGTGCAGGACCTGTTTGTTGACTGTTTGTTGCATGTGTTGCACCGCGTCAACAAGGCTGGAGGATTCCCAGTCACGTGCCCACTGACACCACACCAGTTCAGGCACATGTTGGCGATGTCCGCAGGTTGGTTCACCTTGACCTACATCCACCTGTGACCCCAGTTTTCATTGACCTTCGCCTTCTCTCAAACCGCACGTGTCACCTTTACACGATCCCAGCTCGCCATCTTGCTTTACGCAATCCCACCCACCCCTCACCCCCACACACACACTTTGACATAATCTTATATAGTGCCCCCACTTTTCACACAATCTTACATAGTCCCCTCACTTTCACACAAGCTTACATAGTCCCCTACTTTCACACAATTTTACACAGTCCCCTCACTTTCACACAATCTTACACAGTCCCCCCACTTTTCACACAATCTTACATAGTCCCCTCACTTTCACACAAGCTTACATAGTCCCCTCACTTTCACACAATTTTACACAGTCCCCTCACTTTCACACAATCTTACACAGTCCCCCCACTTTTCACACAATCTTACATAGTCCCCTCACTTTCACACAATCTTACATAGTCCCCTCACTTTCACACAAGCTTACATAGTCCCCTCACTTTCACACAGTCTTACACAGTCCCCTCACTTTCACACAATCTTACACAGTCCCCCCACTTTTCACACAATCTTACATAGTCCCCTCACTTTCACACAATCTTACACAGTCCCCTCACTTTCACACAAGCTTACATAGTCCCTTCACTTTCACACAATCTTACACAGTCCCCTCACTTTCACACAATCTTACACAGTCCCCTCACTTTCACACAAGCTTACATAGTCCCCTCACTTTCACACAAGCTTACATAGTCCCCTCACTTTCACACGATCTTACACAGTCCCCTCACTTTCACACAATCTTATACAGTCCCCTCACTTTCACATAATCTTACACAGTCCCCTCACTTTCACACAATCTTACATAGTCCCCTCACTTTCACACAATCTTACACAGTCCCCTCACTTTCACACAATCTTACATAGTCCCCTCACAGTCCCTCACTGTCACATAATCTTTCATAATCCCCCCAGTTACACACAATCTAATATAGTCCCCTTATTTTCACACAATCCTATCTAGCCATCTCCCTTTCTCACAATCTTATATTTAAAAATGTTTGCATATCCTTTACAGGACATCGCTGTCAACATCATCATCGTTCAGTTGATTGTTGATGTCTTGGCAAGATTACGCTCAGTAGTTTGCCATTGATTTCTGAGCCGTCGGCTCACATACCCCGTAAGTTCCGACGCGATTCGAACCACTGCTGATTCTCACCGTCGTCACTTTACTTACGAGAGTATACGAGATTATGGAGAAAAGTCGCCAACCTCTAGGCCAGGAAGCCGGCACAATCTTATATAGTCCCCTTATTTTCACACAATCCCATCTAGTCCTCTCACTTTCACACAATCTCATCCAATTCCTCATTTTCACACATTTCCATCTAGTCTCTCTTCCCCCCCCCCCCCCCCCCCCCCCCCCCCGCGCCATTTGCTGAAGCCTATCTCATCCCACCACCTTCACACAAGCCCTTCTCTTCCATTCATGCACAGAAGTCCATCTCACCCCAAATTATTATGGAAACCGATTTGGTTCTCGCATAATCACAAAAACTCAACATTTTCACTCACTTTCATACAAGCCCATTTCTTCTACTCACCATCAGACAAGCCCACTTGTTCTACTCACTCTTAGAGCACCCCACTCTCTGCTCACTCTCAGACATGCCTATGTCGACCATTCAGCTGCACACAAGCCCACTTCTCCTACTCATCTTTACACAAGCCTACAGTCTGCTTATCTTCAGATACGTCAACTATCTGCTCACTTTCAGACAAGCCCACACAGACCTTCAGACAAGCCCACTCGTTCCCTGAGCTTTAGACACGCCCACTTGAACCATTCAGCTTCAGACACGCCCATGTGGACCATTGAGCTTCAGACACGCCCACGTGGACCACTGAGCTTCAGACACGCCCACGTGAACCATTGAGCTTCAGACACAAACTTCACCCACTCACACCCAGACCAGTCCATGTTTTAAACGAATGTCCACACGAACGTAGTTTTTCTCTCTCTCGACCTTCACATATATGTGGCATTCATGGTCCACACGCCGGCTTTCTGGCCTAGAGGTTAGCGACTTTTCTCCGTAATCTCGTATACTCTCGTAAGTAACGTGACGACGGTGAGAATCAGCAGTGGTTCGAATCGCGTCGGTAACTTACGGGGAATGTGAGCCGGCCGTGTAATCTTGCCAAGAAATCAACAATCAGCTGAAAGATGCTGATGTTGACAGCGATGTCCTGTAAAGGATATGCAAAACATTTTAACATGATCCACACAGTTCGATGTAAAGAGTTAGGAAGAAAATACAACCTGAAATAGGAGAAGAACAATACGGTTAATATACAGTTGATGCCATGTGTATACTGAGAATATTAATTGAATGTTCTATATAAGTAAACAAAGATCTATATCTTTGCTTTATTGACTACACAAAGGCTTTCAATAAAGTAAGACATGTCGACATGATAAGGATGCTTGAAGATCTACAAATTGATGGAAAAGACCTTAGACTTGTAAAAACCATATATTGGAAACAACAAGCTGACATAAGAATTGATAATGAAGTGGGACAATATCAGCCTATTAAGAGAGGTGTGGGACAGGGATGTGTATTGTCTCCATATCTTTTTTCTCTGTGAAAATATTTTCAGAAATATAGAAGATATGGAAGGAATCAACATTGGGGGACGATACATCAATAAGATTAGATATGCAGATGATACAGTCTTAACTGCAGACAATGAACAGGACCTGGAAAATTTAGTAGATGTGGTTGTTGCACAGTGAACAACTAGGATTAGCATTGAATTGTAAAAAGACACAGATCATGGTCGTCACTAGGAAGAAGGAAATACCACAATGTGATATCCAAGTAAACGTGCATATTCTTAAACAAGTGAATCGGTACAATTATCTCGGAACAGTCATAACGTCTGGTCGGAGATGCCTTGAAGAGATTAGAACAAGAATTGCCATTGCGAAGGTAGCCTTTAGCAAGATGAAAAACATTCTGACCAATAAAACGATGTCAATTGCAACGAGAAAAAGAGTGTTGAGGTGCTACATAGAACTTATATGGATGTGAAGCTTGGACAATAAGCTGAAAACCATTTGATGGCTGTGGAAATGTGGTTTCCTAGGAAAATGCAAAGAATACCATGGACAGGCAGAAAAACCAATGACCAAGTTCTAAAATAAAACAACACATAGACTGCATATGTCCCCAAGGGAACTGGCAACACTCAGACGGCTCGTGTGGCCACACCGCAGATGGAGCCCGGACTGTCCATGAACATTGATCTCCCCTGCACACACACAACAGATGGAGCCCGGACTGTCCATGGACATTGTTCTCCCCTGCACACAACAGATGGAGCCCGGATTGTTCATGGACATTGTTTTCCCTTGCACACACACAACAGATGGAGCCCGGATTGTCCATGGACATTGTTTTCCCTTGCACACACACAACAGATGGAGCCCGGATTGTCCATGGACATTGTTTTCCCTTGCACACACACAACAGATGGAGCCCGGATTGTCCATGGACATTGTTCTCCCCTGCACACACACAACAGATGGAGCCCGGACTGTCCATGGACATTGTTTTCCCTTGCACACACACAACAGATGGAGCCCGGATTGTCCATGGACATTGTTTTCCCTTGCACACACACAACAGATGGAGCCCGGACTGTCCATGGACACTGTTCTCCCCTGCACACACACAACAGATGGAGCCCGGACTGTCCATGGACATTGTTCTCCCCTGCACACACACAACAGATGGAGCCCGGATTGTCCATGGACATTGTTCTCTCCTGCACACAATAGATGGAGCCCGGACTGTCCATGGACATTGTTCTCCCCTGCACACACACAACAGATGGAGCCCGGATTGTCCATGGACATTGTTTTCCCTTGCACACACACAACAGATGGAGCCCGGACTGTCCATGGACATTGTTCTTCCCTGCACACACACAACAGAAGGAGCCCGGACTGTCCATGGACATTGTTCTCCCCTGCACACAACAGATGGAGACCGGACTGTCCATGGACATTGTTCTCCCCTGCACACACACAACAGAAGGAGCCCGGATTGTCCATGGACATTGTTTTCCCTTGCACACACACAACAGATGGAGCCCGGACTGTCCATGGACATTGTTCTTCCCTGCACACACACAACAGAAGGAGCCCGGATTGTCCATGGACATTGTTTTCCCTTGCACACACACAACAGATGGAGCCCGGACTGTCTATGGACATTGTTATAAAAAGCTGCAAGCTAACACACAACAGATGGAGCCCGGATTGTCCATGGACATTGTTCTCCCCTGCAAGCTAACACACAACAGATGGAGCCCGGACTGTCCATGGACATTGTTCTCCCCTGCACACACACAACTGATGGAGCCCGGACTGTCCATGGACATTGTTCTCCCCTGCAAGCTAACACACAACAGATGGAGCCCGGACTGTCCATGGACATTGTTCTCCCCTGCAAGCTAACACACAACAGATGGAGCCCGGATTGTCCATGGACATTGTTCTCCCCTGCAAGCTAACACACAACAGATGGAGCCCGGACTGTCCATGGACATTGTTTTCCCTTGCACACACACAACAGATGGAGCCCGGATTGTCCATGGACATTGTTCTCTCCTGCACACAACAGATGGAGCCCGGACTGTCAATGGGCATTGTTCTCCCCTGCACACAACAGATGGAGCCCGGACTGTCCATGGACATTGTTCTCCCCTGCAAGCTAACACACAACAGATGGAGCCCGGACTGTCCATGGACATTGTTCTCCCCTGCACACACACAACAGATGGAGCCCGGACTGTCCATGGACATTGTTCTCCCCTGCAAGCTAACACACAACAGATGGAGCCCGGATTGTCCATGGACATTGTTCTCCCCTGCAAGCTAACACACAACAGATGGAGCCCGGATTGTCCATGGACATTGTTCTCCCCTGCAAGCTAACACACAACAGATGG
Source organism: Cepaea nemoralis (assembly GCA_014155875.1). Lineage (NCBI taxonomy): Eukaryota > Metazoa > Mollusca > Gastropoda > Stylommatophora > Helicidae > Cepaea > Cepaea nemoralis. The sequence goes on from JACEFZ010025852.1 coordinate 71,697, forward strand.
AGCCCGGACTGTCCATAGACATTGTTCTCCCCTGCAAGCTAACACACAACAGATGGAGCCCGGACTGTCCATGGACATTGTTCTCCCCTGCACACACACAACAGATGGAGCCCGGATTGTCCATGGACATTGTTTTCCCTTGCACACACACAACAGATGGAGCCCGGACTGTCCATGGACATTGTTCTCCCCTGTACACACACAACAGATGGAGCCCGGATTGTCCTTGGACATTGTTCTCCCCTGCACACAACAGATGGAGCCCTGACTGTCCATGGACATTGTTCTCCCCTGCACACAACAGATGGAGCCCGGACTGTCCATGGACATTGTTCTCCCCTGCACACACACAACAGAAGGAACCCGGATTGTCCATGGACATTGTTCTCCCCTGCACACACACAACTGATGGAGCCCGGACTGTCCATAGGCATTGTTCTCTCCTGCAAGCTAACACACAACAGATGGAGCCCGGATTGTCCATGGACATTGTTCTCCCCTGCAAGCTAACACACAACAGATGAAGCCCGGATTGTCCATGGACATTGTTCTCCCCTGCAAGCTAACACACAACAGATGGAGCCCGGATTGTCCATGGACATTGTTCTCCCCTGCAAGCTAACACACAACAGATGGAGCCAGGACTGTCCATGGACATTGTTCTCCCCTGCACACACACACAACAGATGGAGCCCGGACTGTCCATGGACATTGTTCTCCCCTGCAAGCTAACACACAACAGATGGAGCCCGGACTGTCCATGGACATTGTTCTCCCCTGCAAGCTAACACACAACAGATGGAGCCCGGATTGTCCATGGACATTGTTCTCCCCTGCAAGCTAACACACAACAGATGGAGCCCGGACTGTCCATAGACATTGTTCTCCCCTGCAAGCTAACACACAACAGATGGAGCCCGGATTGTCCATGGACAGTGTTCTCTCCTGCACACAACAGATGGAGCCCGGACTATACATGGACATTGTTCTCCCCTGCACACACACAACAGATGGAGCCCGGACTGTCCATGGATATTGTTCTCCCCTGCACACACACAACAGATGGAGCCCGGGACTGTCCATGGATATTGTTCTCCCCTGCACATACACAACAGATGGAGCCCGGATTGTCCATGGACAGTGTTCTCTCCTGCACACAACAGATGGAGCCCGGACTGTTCATGGATATTGTTCTCCCCTGCACATACACAACAGATGGAACCCGGATTGTCCATGGACAGTGTTCTCTCCTGCACACACACAACAGATGGAGCCCGGACTGTCCATGGGTATTGTTCTCCCCTGCACACACACAACAGATGGAGCCCGGATTGTCCATGGATATTGTTCTCCCCTGCACACACACCACAGATGGAGCCCGGACTGTCCGTAGACATTGTTCTCCCCTGCACACACACAACAGATGGAGCCCGGACTGTCCATGGATATTGTTCTCCCCTGCAAGCTAACACACTGAAGGAAACACGATGCTCCCCCCCCCCCCCCAGTGACGTCACTGATACCTCGCCGGGTGAAAGGAACAGCCTGATATGTAGATGAAAGCTGAGACTAAAATGTAGCAGACATTTGTCAGTGAAACCACATTCTAATGACGTCAACAACGGTATTATACACATTTATTGCTGCAGGTATTAATGCCGTGTTCATTCTCTGTCGGTTGTCTTCCATGTTGGTCAAGCTCCTTTGTACGTTAGAACCGTATGCTAAAAATAGCCTGACTGGAAGCAGCTGGAATTCAGTTTTGTGGAACTTTGAATCTTTTTGTATTGTGTTTTGTCTAATAAACCGTGTCTTAGCGGGACCCTAAGAGGAACAAGTAATAACGCTGCAATTAATCATGCATGCCGTAGGATGCGACAAAGGGGGTTTCGCATTGTGTTAAGGGGAGGCTAGAGGCGAGCTAGGACTAGTGACACTACAACCTGCCAGCCATGTCGTAGGGAGCAATTAAGGCAGGTTGGCCATCTCAGTGAGTTAACTTAGCTTGGTTTTATGCTGATAGAGGACACATGTCAGGGTCTTAAACTTGGCTCGCTCACCTAACAGTGTGAGACAGTACAAATACAACGTGATTTGACGTAAGACTCAACGACACACCGTTCAATGGATTTATTCACATATTAAATACGGAACGATGTTCACAACAATATATATACTGGATGTTTCAATATACACTTACACAATACAGCTCACAACGTCTCACTCTCAAGATGTCCAGACACTCGACTTTCAGCACAGATACCACACAACGCCTTTCTCTCTTCACACGTCTGTCCGAGTCGAAGTCCCCAAGCTGTCTCCCGCTAAGGCGCAACTCGCCTCCCACCTCAGGTGGCGTCACGAGGCATGCGTGCGTTTAGCGTCGTCCTTGCTTGACCGCTGGTCGCTTGTCAGCCAGCAGTCTTGCAGGCCGGTAACCACTATTCGCCTGGCGGCGTAACGAAGTTACGGCGTCCCTTCTGGGAGCTAAGTCGCCTGGCGGGCGTAACGATGTCACTGCATCTCTGTCTCCTTTCTGGACTCTGACACGCTCCCCCGGCAACTTCATGAAAGATGTCATCTTTCATGTCTCATATATATATACATAATGGGTTAATATTTAAACCTTGTCAGAGTCTACCCTTTTGTTGTTATATACACATACAAATAAATACACATATGCCATAGAAATATATAAGAAATGTACATTGCAATCAACGACATGTGGTGTTCAACCTTTAACACTTGTCAGGTTTCATCCTCTTGATGGCTGACTACCTCAATTGCATTAGTGACCCAGTCAGATCAGTAGTACCAGCTTCACGCATCTACCTCGCAGCAATTTGAAAAAAAAGTAATAATATGGTTCTTGAAACAAAAACCATCTAGCTAGACTGAAATACGACTTTTATAAGTCGTATAAAACGCTCAAACCCTGCCCTTATTTGGTCAGGAGCTCTCGTGTTGGTCTGCAATGTCGGCACCCTTTGCCATGCCCATTAGATGTCTACCTGTAGTGTTGACAATCTGGCAACAGCATGTCTATTTATACGCAACACATTACTGAATACATTTCAAATTATGGCCCTTTGTGTAGGGATGTAATAACACACAAATGAAAGGGAAATAATTTTAACATTCATGAAATACAATAATTTACAATAATTCTATTATTTCTTAGCGTCATCGCTTGACGTTTCTTCATATTAACGAGAAAAAGTCGGTAATATGAATACATAAATCAAGATATGATTCTAAGATTACACTACATAAATAAATAAACACACAATTCGTGTATTTCATTTTATAGATTCCTAAACATTTTAGAATCGTCATAGATATATGAACTTTTATTTGTCGTCTGCTACTTTTACTCTAAATTCCTAACTAATCCGGAAGTACACACGAACATTAAAATCAGCTGATGTAGAAGCTTGCAGAACACACTTGTTCCGGTTTGATGTAGTTACGGAAAGTGCCTTTCTCACAGTTCATGTGTTGATGTTTCACAAAACCTTCTGGATTACGATTGACTGTTCATGTTTCACTACCGAACATTATGGATTTCGGTTAACTGCAATGGAGTAGCTGTCACTGTTCAGTTTACACGTTCGCACACGTCATTAAAATATCCCTGGAATTATCCACACGCAGATGTCACTGTCAAATTGGATAGTTCGCTTAAGGTAAGTTCTTTGAGCGAATGTGACACTGTTGTTGTTGGTAATATATACAATTAATAAAGTTCGCTTTCTACCACACACTACACAATTATACAGGACAATCACTACATGAATTAGTAAAATAAGAACACTATTTATAATGGGGGTAACCCCTATCACATCACATTATAGACAATGCACAGCTTTTTGTGAATAGTAAAAAAAATTATTCACTCAATAATGGCTGTGTCGGTCTGAGTGTATTTGCACACACTGCACTCAGACATTGGTGCTTACTGGGTCGGTCGGACAACGGGACAAAAGATCGGCAATCGAATTGGTTCTGCCTGGAATATGTCGAACCTCAAAGCTATAATCTTGAAGCTTTAGAGACCAGCGTGCTACCATATGATTTGAGGGTACTCCTGAATTTATAAAACGCAACGGGCTGCTGTCAGACTCCACGATGAAGTGCCGTCCTAGAAGAAATCTGGACAATTTGGTTATACCCACCACTAAAGCTAGGGCTTCCAACTGAGGAATGGACCAAGCCCGTTCTCTGGCTTTTAGTTTTCTGGATACGAAGTACACCGGGTGTAGTATGTTATTGTACTCTTGTAACAAGACTGCTCCAATCGCCACGGAGCTAGCATCTGTACGCAATCTGAAAGGTAAACGGAGGTTGGGCAATTTCAGGATAAGATTGTTTACGCTATTATCAGAAAAACACGCAAGTACTTTATTAAATGCAATTTTTAGGCATTCATTGTGTACAATTTTCTCCGGTTATCTTTTGTTAGTAAATTAGTAAACACTTCGGTCAGCTTCGGAAAACTCAGGAATGAACTGCCGGTAGTAATTTATCAATCCCAAAAGACTTCTGACTTGTTTCTTAGTAGTCGGAAGTGATAGTTTTAAGTATTTTGGACACAATTTTATCGTCTGTCATGACAAAGCCATTGGATATTTTGTACCCCAAGAAAGTTATTTCCTGGTAGGCTATGTCTACTTTCGCAGGCTTTACAGTCAGTCCGTGCTGTCTAATACGTTCAAATGTCTGTCCTAACGTCTTAATGTGCTCTGTCATCGTCTCTGTGTGAACACAGATGTCGTCGATATAGCAAATTATGTTAGGAATGTCTACAAGAAGAAGTCGTGTCATACGAACGAAGGTGGCAGGGGCATTAACAAGCCCAAATGGAAGTTTGCACCATTCGTACAGTCCCCACGGTGTGGCAAATGCTGTCAGATGTCTGCTCTGTTCGTCTACTTCTATCTGATAATATCCTTTAGTCATATCTAACGTCGTAAAGAACCTAGCGTCTGTCAGTTCTGTCAGAAGATCGTCAGTGTTTGCCATTGGCTCCAAATCTAGAACAGTAATTTTATTTAGCTTCCTATAGTCGATGCACAGTCTTATTGTATTGTCCTTTTTGCGTATTATCACCATTGGCGATGAGAAGTCTGACTGGGATCGTCTTATGATGTTGTTTTTCTCTAAGTTGATTATTTCTTGGTGCAAATGTTCTTTGTAGTGTAATGGGATGGTGTATGGTCTGCATCTTATGGGTGTGTTTGATGTGAGTGTGATGTGATGCTTTACTAATTCTGTTTGTCCTGGGTTGTTGGAAAAGATGGTGTTGTACTGCTGTATAAGCTGTTTGCAACTGTTTGTCTCTGCTTGAGTTAACTTTGGATTGATTTTGATATCCTTCAAGCAGCTTGTCGTGTCTAATGTAGGTGTTGGAATCTCGTCACTAGCATCGTCATCTTCGTGATCTATTATCACTGTACACGCTGTCGTATCGTCTTGTTCGTTGTCTCTGTTGTGGTATGGTCTTAGCATATTTATGTGATATATTTTGTGTTTGTCTTTTATTAGGATTTCGTAGTCTACAGGTGAAATCTGTCTCGTCACTTTGAAAGGTCCCTGCCAAGAATCAGTCAATAAGTGTCTGTCACTAGGTAGTAGAAGAAGAACGTCCTGTCCAGGTGTCAACGTTATTGTCCTGTTACCTTTGTCAGCATACTGTCTATAAGTAGCACCAGATAGTTTTAGTGCATTCTTTGCAATAATACATGATTTGATGATTCTTTCACGCAATGATGTAACATATACGTATGATGATATGGGTTTAAGTACTGGAGTAGAGTCAGTTAACATTTGGTGATAAATGGTCAATGGGCCGCGTGGTTTGGCACCATAGATAAGTTCAAAAGGAGAGAAACCGGTACTAGCATGTGGTACCTCGCGATAAGCAAAAAGAATAGCTGGTAGATATATATCCCAGTTATTGGGGTGCTCTTGCGTTACTTTTGCAAGCATGTGCTTTAGATCCCCGTTAAATTTTTCTATTACTCCGCTACTGTGAGGATGGTACGGGGAATTGAAACATTGCTTCACTCCCAACATTTTGGTGAAAGCCTGAGTAGATGCGGCAATAAACTGAGTGCCCCTATCAGATTGGATAGTATCTGGAAAACCCATCCTAGAAAAAATATGGAAGAAAACTTCCATTATGTCATTGGCAGTTATGTTCTTTAGCGGAATAGCTTCTGGCCAGCGACTACATTGATCAATGACAGTTAGAATATATTTATTCCCTCTAGTTGTTGTATGATTGAGAGGGCCCACTATGTCAACAGATAGTTTTTCAAAAGGTCGACTGGCTAAGTCAGTGACTTGTAACTTTGCCTGTGGGTGTTTACCTTTTTTTACCAGTTTCTGGCAGGTGTCACAACTTCTGCAATATGCTTTAATGTCATTGCAAAATTTGGGCCAATGAAACTGTGTCAATAATCTAGATCTGGTCTTAACGTATGCCATATGCCCTGCAAGAGGTATATCGTGGGCAAGATGTAAGGCTTGCTTGCGATAATTTGTTGGCAAAACAGTTTGCTCTGTGGTGTTGTCACCTCTGGTGTAATACCTGGTGAGTATATCATTTTTCACAGCAAAATGCCATTTTGCATTCTTGGTTACCTTTGGCTTTTGGCCGATCAGATTAAAGTATTTTGACAATGAAGGATCAGCTTTTTGAGCTGTTACAAATGTTTCCTTCATAGTGTTTGTAGGTAGTGTTACTGGGCTGAGTGATTGTATAGCCTCAGTTTGCTTACTTTCATCTTGCACTCTAGCAGTAGCTCTAGTTACTGCGTTCACACATTCAATGATATCAGATGATGATGGAACAATGGTATCAATGATGTTATGAGAACTTAGTGCTACATTAGCTACCATACAATCAATAGGTGGTGTGACATTTTCAATGATGACATTTGATGGTGATGTTATGTTATCATCAATACACAGAGATGTTATGTCATGAGGTTTATCATTCACCTCAGGTAAATTTCCAATAATTACATCACACACTGGGTTTGTTAATACAGCGCACTTTACTTTCCCAGTGAGGAAAGGTGTTTCAATATATGCCCATGCTAATGGGTATTTCTCAATATTGCCTGAGAATGTTCTGCATGTTACGTGCCTGCCTGTATAGTCTGTAGGCATTATGAATGTTCTTTTCAGACCAATGAGTGAACTGCCTGTATCACGAAGGACTGTAGCAGACTTGCCATTCACATATCCGTGATGGATGTTTATTCTGCCTTTTGAATCTACTACCAAATTAGCTTCTTCATTGGCAATAGGGATGGCGTGACCGCATGTTAAAATACCATCTTCATAAAAGGTGTTACAAACAGAGCATTTGTTTGCGCTAAATATGTCAAAAGCCTGTGCTGAGTTCACAGGATGTTTCTCTGGCTCTTCTTCATCAGACGCCGAACTATCAAACAAGGCGGCATTTGCTTTGTTGGTCATATGCCTGCCCTTACAATCTTTCCGATGGTGTCCGTACGCCTTACAGAGGAAACATTTACGCAAACTTTTGAAGGATTTACGCTCCTTATCTTGTCTGTTTACCATGTTTAGTAGGTAAGTATGATAGCCAGGGTTTTTATCACACATCTCACTCTGATGATGAGAATATTTACAATAATTGCAATGGTTAAACTTCTCAGAAGTAGGCCTATGAGGTTTCTGCCTACTATAGGGTTTGTCATAGTTAGCCGCTGCTACAAAGTTAATGTCAGTAGCTTCAGTGGCAAAGCAATGTTTGTTGGCTGTGTAGTACGCCGAACCACGTCTTTCAATCTCATCCACACTAGTGCATTCGTTCTCTAACAAAAATTTAGAAAATGCTGAAGGAATCGATGATACAATTTTGTCTCTAATGATTAGATCTTCTAATCTCTGATAATTTTTGTCAATTTTAGCTGCTGAAGTCCATTTGGTGAATATATCTCGGACTAAGCAGAGGTAATCAGAGAACGTTTGAGTCGGTTTTGGGCTCAACTTACTGAATTGTTCTCTGTAACCTGCCTCATCTAACATAAAATGTGCCATAATCTTAGATTTCAGATAATGGTAATCTTTTCTGAGGTCTTTGGGGATGGTTTCAATTACTTTAAGAGGTTCCCCTGACAAACTCCTCATGTACACAATATTCCATTCAGACAGTGGAACTTGATAATGTTCCATTAAAGTTTCAAAATTTTGGGTAAAGGCTGCAATGCAGTCACCCGAGGTATAGTTACGTACAATACCTTGATATTTCTTGTACTGGTTTTCTTTCTCCAGTCTCTCAGATTTCTTAGACTCTTTGTTAATGGCAGTCTCAGTGTCAAGTTGTTTCATCTTCAACTGTAACTCCAGTTCTTCTCTCTTACTCTGAGCTGCTATTTCTGCCTTCTTCAGCTCACTATCTATCTCAGCTTGCTTTGTCTTTGCAGTCAGTTCTAATTCGGCTTGCTTTAAGGCTGTTTCTGCCTCAGCCTGCTTTAAAGCTCTTTCAGCTGCTCTTTCTTCGCGTTCAGTAGCTTTCTCCTGTACTAGTAGGTATTCAGAGTATTTCTTCTCACTCCACTGTGTTAATTCATCACCATGTAACTGTAATTTTATCCCCATATCAATGAAATCAAATAATGAAGACATGATGAAAAATGTCAATGAAATACCAGCCACACAAAATATGTTATAAGTGGTTAGTAATGAACAATTTACAATTGATTTCTATTGACGATGCGTGCCTAAAATTGCATCATTAAAGTATGTGAAAAGAAAAAATATACTCAAGTGCCCTGGATGCGGTGAAGAATGGTTGGAAATCGGGCTAGGAACTGTAGGGTCGTTACTTCAAAACCACGAATGACCTCTACGGCAAGGTTTCGGATGGTACGGAAAAACCTGCTTTGTTTTTGGAGAGAAATAAATTAATGTCTATTTGTTGGTGTGTGCCTGCTTGTCACTAAGTATTGATTAGGTTTGTATGGCGTTGAGTGTAGTTGTAGGTCGTAAGTTTGTCTGTCAACAATTTTTTTTTTCAAAACAAGTTACTTTCTTTCCAAACACTTTTCGCGTTCCACAACTCAATGCACAAAGACAATCTACACTTATGTTAACACTTTACAACATTGATGACACATCACTTACATCAAGATAACATTCAGTAAGGACATAGACATCAAGTTTACAAGATGGCGACAAGGTCAAAATGGCGACAAGATCACAATGTCGACAAGGTCAAAACGGTGACAAGTTTCACAAATCACAAATGTTTGACACGGTTACAAAATCAAACAATATGTATGCATTGTACGTTTACAAATAGTCTTACACATGTTTAAACAATGTAGTTAATAATGAAAATGAGCCTTCCACGATCACATTTACATGTACTATAAAGTTTGACAAAAATTTCACGTTTACAAACTCTAGTTTTAAATCGTTAATCACTAAAACACGTTCATATCAAAGCCGGACGAATGCCACCACGTCCACACATGTCAGGGTCTTAAACTTGGCTCGCTCACCTAACAGTGTGAGACAGTACAAATACAACGTGATTTGACGTAAGACTCAACGACACACCGTTCAATGGATTTATTCACATATTAAATACGGAACGATGTTCACAACAATATATATACTGGATGTTTCAATATACACTTACACAATACAGCTCACAACGTCTCACTCTCAAGATGTCCAGACACTCGACTTTCAGCACAGATACCACACAACGCCTTTCTCTCTTCACACGTCTGTCCGAGTCGAAGTCCCCAAGCTGTCTGCCGCTAAGGCGCAACTCGCCTCCCACCTCAGGTGGCGTCACGAGGCATGCGTGCGTTTAGCGTCGTCCTTGCTTGACCGCTGGTCGCTTGTCAGCCAGCAGTCTTGCAGGCCGGTAACCACTATTCGCCTGGCGGCGTAACGAAGTTACGGCGTCCCTTCTGGGAGCTAAGTCGTCTGGCGGGCGTAACGATGTCACTGCATCTCTGTCTCCTTTCTGGACTCTGACAGCAACATATGACTGATGTATGGTTCTGTGCTGATAGAGGGCAACAATTGACTGATCTATGGTTCTGTGCTGATAGAGGGCAACATAAGACTGATGTATGGTTCTGTGCTGATAGAGGGCACCATATGACTGATGTTTGGTTTATGCTTATAGAGGGCAACATATGACTGATGTATGGTTCTGTGCTGATAGTGGGCAACATATGACTGATGTATGGTTCTGTGCTGATAGAGGGCAACATCTGACTGATGTTTGGTTCTGTGCTGATAGAGGGCAACATATGACTGATGTGTGGTTGTGTGCTGATAGAGGGCAACATATGACTGATGTGTGGTTGTGTGCTTTTAGAGGACAGCGCATGACTGATGGTGAATTTGATTCCATGCTGAATGTTGGCTCCAGGGTATACAGGAATCTTGCACTTTTTGTCACAGCTATAGACGAGGATGACCTCAGCTAGACTCCATCCAATGTCCAGTATGTGATACATGTCTGAACAAACATCCTATATGTGATACATGTCTGAACAAACATCCAATATGTGATACATGTCTGAAAAACATCCTATATGTGATACATGTCTGAACAAACTTCCTATATGTGATACATCTCTGAAGAAACATCCAATATGTGATACATGTCTGAACAAACATCCTATATGTGATAAATGTCTGAACAAACATCCTATATGTGATAAATGTCTGAACAAACATCCTATATGTGATACATGTCTGAACAAACATCCTATGTGTAATACATGTCAAAAAAAAACATCCTATATGTGATACATGTTTCAACAAACATCCTATATGTGATACATGTCTGAACAAAC
>JACEFZ010025853.1:0-43134 GCA_014155875.1 Cepaea nemoralis
ATGTGTGGGTGTGTTTGGGGGGGCATTTTTTTTTTCCTGTATGTGTGTAAGGGGGGGGGCTTTTTTTTTTTTTTTAATGTGGGGTTTGTTTTTTTACATGTGTGTATTTTTGGTGGGGCCTTTTTTTTTCCTTGTGTGTTGTGTCTGAAACGTGTGTTAAGGTGTGCGTTCATGTGTATGTGCGTGTGTATATATGTGTGTATGTATGTGTGCTCATGTATGTATGTATGTGTGCTCATGCATGTATGTGTATATGTTTGTGTGTGTAAGTGTGCATGCATGCAGTGTATGCGAGGGAGTGTGTATTCGTGTGTTATGAGAGTACGTGTGCGTAAGTATGTAGATGTGTGTAGGTGTGTGCATGTGCGTGGGTATATGTGTGTATTTGAGAGTGTATGTTGTGTGTGAGTGTGTGTGTACGTTTGTGTGTGTGTGTGTGTGTGTGTGTGTGAGAGAGAGAGAGTTGAGCGCACGCATGTCATCTAACATGCTGTTCCATATTTTTTGTGTATTCTCATTTTCATATTATCATTTTGAATGCCACTTGATGTTAACATGCATAAAATGAACGCATGTAAATTATTGTAGAGTGAGTGAGAGAGTTAGTGTGAGTGAGAAAGAGAGTGAATGAGAGTGAGAATGCAAAAAAAAAACAAAGAAAGAGAGAGAGAGAGAGAGAGAGAGAGAGAGAGAGAGAGAGAGAGAGAGAGAGAGAGAGAGAGAGAGAGAGAGAGAGAGTTGAGCGCTCATGACAAGTAACATGCTATTCAATATTTTTTATGTATTCTAATCTTTCATATTATGAGGTATCATTTTGTATGTCACTTGATTGTCCTGTAACATGCTATTCCATTTTTTGTGTATTCTCATCTTTCATGTTATCATTTTGTATGCCACTTGATTTTATCATGTATAATGTAACATAACTGTGATGTGAGTGAGAGAGTTAGTGAGTGGGGGTGAGAGAGAGAGAGAGCGAGAGAGAGAGAGAGAGAGAGCGAGAGAGAGAGAGCGAGAGAGAGAGAGCGAGAGAGAGAGAGAGAGAGCGAGAGAGAGAGAGAGAGAGAGAGAGAGAGAGAGAGAGAGAGAGAGAGAGAGAGAGAGAGAGAGAGAGAGTTGAATTGCATCACTAATTTTATGCTACGCAATGTATATGTACAATTTTTTCTCCACTTCTTACAATATTTGCGAGAATTCTCACGAAAACCGTCAGTGTCTCAACTGTGTGTAAAGTGTGGGTGTTTGTTCTTATTAGTTTGAGTGATCATGTGAGGCATCATGTATGTGCCTAGATGTGAGGATGTGTGTGTGGTGTGTATGTGTGGGGTATGTGGGGAATGTATGTGTGGAGGGGTTGTGTGTGGGGTGTGTGTATGGGTTGATGGGTGATGTGTGGATGGGTGGATGGGATATGTAGTCGGTGGGGGATGTATTGTGTTTGAGGGATGTGTGTGTGTTTGAGGAGGGGGGATATTCGGGAGGATGGTTGGAAGTATGTGAGTGTTGGTAGATTGGGGGATGTGGGTAGGGAATATGTATTTGGGTGGGTGAATGGGTGTGTAGGAGAATGTGTGGGTTGGGGGATGAGTGTGTAATGGGTGCTGGGGATGGGTGTGTAATAGGTGCGGGGGATGAGTGTGTGTGTGTGTGTGTGTGGGGGGGGGGTGTCTGTGAATAGGATATCTGTGTGGATGGGGTAAATGTGAGTGGGTGGAGGATGTATGTGTGAGTGGTGAGGATGTTTGTAGGTGGGGGATGTGTGGGTGCCTGGGGAGATGTGTGGGTGGGTGAGAAATGTGTGGGTGAGTGAGAAATGTGTGGGCGGGGATGTGTATGGGCAATGCATGTGGGGGATTGTGTGTGTGGGGGGAGGGGGATGTTTTCATGGGTTTCGTTTTGTGTGGGAGGGGAGATGTGTGAGAGGTGGGGGAGGTGTGGGATGTGTAACAGTGAGGGATTCTAGGTTAGGAGTAAAGAGTTAAGGAATGCTGCGCATTCCTTGACTAGGGGGAAAACCATAGTGAACGTGTGTGCACGAATGAAGAAGGGTATCTAGGAAAACACACACGTCACTTTGGGGCCAGCGAGAACAGATGTCAACACCGAGAAGGGAGTCTCCATCATATGTGCTGAGCTAGAATGATTCATCAATAAAATCCTTTTCTAACAACGCGAAGACTGACTTGTCTGGTGCTATACGTTCACGATCATAGCCTTTGTGTGTAGCACTGTCACATGAGGCTGATTTGGTGCCTTTGACCTACGAAACATGGGAGGTCGCGGAGAGAGAATACCGCCATAGCTATGTCGGGCATGTCTGGAGAAGTAATTAATTTGAAAAACAACAGATGAAAGCCGACTGTTGGTAGCTGTTCTGGGTTTGCACTAGATTCCTGATTAAGAAGGAGATCCAATTTCAAGGTCAGCGCTAAAGAAAAGGTTTGAGTGATACTTATTTTTTTGAAAGACTGATGTTATTGCATAATTATGAAATTAGTTGGAGAACTGACCAACGCAAAATGCTATAAGTAATGCCGTTCTGCATCAAAAATCAGTAAGAAAAAAATGAGTTTTAACCCGTGGGACTGTTGAAGGTGAACTCAAGGTTATGGTACGAATTCCAGAATTATGAAATCAAGGTCTGCAATACTTTATACAGTCACTTCTTTCAACTTGTTTCAACTATTTAAACTGACCATGGCGAGAGTTCCACATGAAAATAAGAGACTGGATAGCGTCAGCTTTAAGTCCAGTTGTTGTTGACTGGATTACGTTTGATATATATGAAAGTCACAGATTGCTGCTGGAAAGTAAGTTTTTTTTGCTGAAGTCGTGAGCAATTGTCGCTTCTTGCATGAAGGTGAACTTATCTGAAGGGAATCTACAGTAATCGAGCAGGTAATCAAAGTCTTGTTGCGAGCCTGATATCGAGCGTGATCAACGTCGGGAAATAATTGGAAATAATCTGAATTCGACTTCGAGTAAATTAGTAAGGAAAGAAATCCAGAGGCTCTTCGTTGTTCTAATCATTTTAACGAGCTTGATTAGAGTCCTTTTTTTATGTGGTGTAGGAAATTTTGAATCAGGAGGTCATTTAAATTCTTTTATCAAAATTCAGGGTTGAAACAGGAATATTTCTTCGTCAGGATCTTCGATTGGAGGATTTAGTTAAGTTAATTAGATAATATTAGAATAATTAACAGATTGTGTATTGTTTGCTGGGTTTGAAATCAATATTGTTGAAATATTTGTATATTGCTTGATAATTATAAATTTTTAGGATGGAATCCCAAGATTTTTCACAGGTACTGACTGACGGACATAGAAGAAGAGGGAACGTAAAAATGGATGAATTGATCCATCCATTCAGAAGAAATACAGCACAGATACATTCACTAGATAAAGTGAGAAAGTCGGTAAGAGAAACGGTAGGTAATACAAATAACACAAATATGGTTTGTTGGAGTTGTGGTCAGAGGGGACACGCTTTTGGATTTTGTAGTAAACAGATGTGCTCAGTTTAATGCACAGAATAGAAGTGTGAATAGTAGAACAAATGGGAGTTTTCGAGAAATGCAAAGAAGACGTGGAGTTAATCAAACTAGCGCAGAAATTATGACACTGGTAAGAAATTATAGAAGACAACGTAGTCGAGGTTTCCAATCGAATGGCCAGTATGATACCATTACGCCAAGGCCACATAAAAACTCAACCTGTTTTAGAAAACAACCGCTTTATAACAACGACAGAAACTGTCACAGATGGAATGTAAACGACGTGATGAGAACACGAAGGTATGAAGAGAGACAACATGGCAAGCCAGAGGAAAATAGTTGGCAGAGATAGAATTTTTATAAGAAAAGATGGGAACTGGCCATCTAATAGTGAGGAGCAGAAAACATTACGAATCAATGGTTTTGAAATCAGAAGATTGAGATATGCACTCGCAAAGTCAAACAAAGGAGAAAATCAGCATCAGACTAATAGAACCTTAGCTGATGATCGACAGGTATTTTCAATTTTTAGGGGTAGACAGGAAAGAGAGACACAGACGCAGGCAGGTAATACGATAGAAAATAGTACGCAGACTCAGGTAGATATTGTAGAGAAAAATACCCAAGTAAGGGGAACGCAGACTATTAGGACGCTAGAAGTTGCAGCACCACCTCAAGTGAAATTTGATAAGCTTGCGCCAGTCAAAATTAAGAGCATGTTCCGGCAGAACGTAAGCCGCCGTTAAAACCAAGAAACCCCAGGATGAAAATTAGAAAAAGTGCTGGGACTAGGACTGCTGCGACCAGTCTATTAGTAAATGTAGGAGATGACACGACAGAGGCATCAGACTTGTCAGAGTGGGACGTTAAATGTATTCCCGACCGGAGGGGTGATAGTTCCAACTATAAGGATGTTGCTTCCTCCTCTACAGCATATAGTAAACAAGCTGGGAGAACAACTATAGTTAGTGATTACTCAGAAGATGAAATGGCATGGTATGACCTATATAGGACCTGTTTTGAAAATACAGCAACTAAAAGAAGAAGAAACATTACCAAAAACAGTCATGACAGAGGAAAATAATGTGTATGACGATTATATGAGTGAAGAGTCAGTTAGGGAAAATATTGAACCTCCATTTATGAATACAAGACAAGCAGTAAAAAGAAAGTTGGATAGACAGAAAGAAAAAGAAATTAAGAGGCAAAGGAAACTTAGAGAGAATTCTTCGAGTGAGGAAGAGATGCCATTTTTTGAAAATCTGTTGAGACGGCAAGACAGAAAAATTAGATTGGATGTAGAAAGGAAGAGATTAGCGGTTGCTAGTAATGGATATACAGATGGGGAACAAGAGATGGATGAAAAGTCAGAAACTGATGAAGAAGCTGATATGAAAGAAGATAGCTCTCCTCGAGAGGATAGAGACATTGATGTAGATATTGCAATTATTGAAAAAAATTTGAGGTTATTAAAGAAATGGAGAAGTGATAGATGAAAAGAGTGATATAGGGTTCTGCAGATAGCAGATAGAAGAAGAAGTTGGACACGATAAATTTGTGTTTACAAAGGTAATTGATGGAATTTTTCTAAAGCGGAAAATTATTATTGGGTACTCAGAAATTGGTCTTGAAATTTATAATGTATGTGTACATTGATTAATGTGGGGGGATAAATATGATGAGGGGGTTGAAATGCTTTGTTCAATTGTTGGGACTTCAATTGTGTTTTATGAAATGTGAAAAATAAGTTAACTTAGATGGTTATTTTTACGATGTTTTGGGTTGATTGAGTTACCCTAAGGGTGGTTAAAATGATTATTACTTTGAAGTTCAGTTAGAAGATGAATTAAAATAGTAGTTAGTGAAGTGCAGTAGCAATGGAGGGGTATGTAGTTATACATGTGGGGTATGCAATGTATATACAAGGTTTATAATAGGAGCTGGATTGAACAGCGTTTAAGGGGAGAATATGGGGGGAATGCCAGGTTGAAATTTGGCATTTAACTGCATATTGGAAGAAGAAGACTGTACTTAACAGTTAGGAAGTTTTGTGGTTGAAGGAAAGGTAAACAGGAAATTGTTGGTCTGAATAATACAAAGGCTGGCAGTTTTGAATAATACATACTTTTTTGATAATAACAATTATTATTGACGGAAACTGAAGATAAATTTTGAAACTTTATTTTTTGATAAAGTTTTGAGAATGTATGGGAAGAGAAAGGTGATTACTTCTTACTTTCTTACTTTTTCCTTACTTTTATTGATTTCAGGTGCGCACCTACACAAATCTAATCTAGCTATTTTTTCCTGTCTATCCTAGAATACTGAGAGAGTGAGAATGTGAATAAGGGGGAAATTAAAGGATAAGGGGAATATCTTCAGTTTTGTCAATCATAATTTAGATGGACGTTTTAAAGTTAAAAGCGGTTCGCTTATGGAGACTTTTGTATTGTGGGGAATTTTATGGAGAGTTTTGTAGAAAGTTTTCTAGAGAACTTTATGACGAGTTTTGTAGAGAGTTTCGATATTATGATCTCTGGGTAGCAATTGGCTATGAGGAGATAGGAGAATTGACTTGGGAAATATATAGAATTGTTGTTATTGTAGTATAGAGAGGTAAAGTTAACTAATTAAAAGTGGGGTTGAGATTTTTTCAAGGAAAAATTCTCTTTGAAGAAGGGGAGGTATTGTAACAGTGAGGGATTCTAGGTTAGGAGTAAAGAGTTAAGGAATGCTGCGCATTCCTTGACTAGGGGGAAAACCATAGTGAACGTGTGTGCACGAATGAAGAAGGGTATCTAGGAAAACACACACGTCACTTTGGGGCCAGCGAGAACAGATGTCAACACCGAGAAGGGAGTCTCCATCATATGTGCTGAGCTAGAATGATTCATCAATAAAATCCTTTTCTAACAACGCGAAGACTGACTTGTCTGGTGCTATACGTTCACGATCATAGCCTTTGTGTGTAGCACTGTCACAGATGTGCTGGTGGATGAAGGATGTATGTGAGGATGGGGGATATGTGTTTGGCTGGGTGGTTGGGGAGTGTGTGGGTGGGATGGTAGATGAGAGATGCATATGTTAATGGGCGGGTGGGTGATGTGTGGGTGTGAGTGGTTGATGGATGAGTACGTGGGTGGGTGGATGTGTGTGAGAGATGAGTGTATGGGTGGGGGATGTGTGTGCTTGTGGGAAGATATGTGTGAGCGGCAGATGTGTGTGGTGGGGTATATGTGGGTGGTGGGGTGTGTGTGGGTGGGAGGTGTGTGTTTTTGGGTGTTTATGGATGGGGGATATATGTGGGCAGGCGGGGAGATGTGTTTGTGGGTGGGGAGATGTGTTTGTGGGTGGGGATGTGTGTATAAGTGGGGGATGTGTAGTTGAGAGGTGGCGGATATTGGGTGGGTGAATGGGTGTAGGTTGGCTGATGTGTGTGTGGGTGGGTGGGGAAAATTGTGAGGGTGCAGGATGTGTGTGTGGATAGGTGCGGGATGTATGGGTTGGCGGGGGTATGTGTGTGTGGTTTTGTGATGTGTGATTTTCTGGGTGGTTGTGGGTGTCTGGGTGGGTGTTGGAGAATATGTGGGTGGGTGTGTGCGTGTCGGTTATGGGATGGGTGGGGATGTGTGTGGGTGGATGAATGTATGTGGGTGGAGGAATGTATGTGGGTGGGGGATCAGTGGGTGGGTGGTGGCATGTATGTTTGCCTACATCTGTGTGAGTGCGTGGAGGTATGTGTGTGTGGGTGGGGGTGTGGTGGGTGGGGGATGTGAGGATGGATGGGGGATGTGTCTCACAACATTGCAATATGCACTGTTTATGTTTACAACTTTCATTTGACAATATTTTTTCCCCCATGTGAATGCATCATGCATAATATGCATTGTTTATGCTTACAAAATCCATTTGACAATGTTTTTTTTCCCTATGTAAATGTAACATGCACATTTGATGAATGAAAGATGAGTGATTGAAAGGGCCGAATGTAAGACGGGCCTGCGCGCCCTATTTGTTACCCTTTTAAAATAAAGTTCGTTCGTTCGTTCGATCTCTCTCTCTCTCTCTCTCTCTCTCTCATCTCTATCTCTCTCTCTCTCTCTCTCTCTCCCCCCCCCCCCCCCCCCCCCTTCGCCCAGAATACTACGAGTAACGAAAATTGGAAATACTAACATTCTACCAGATCTAGACATCGAAAAAAACTGCCTCATAAATAGCCGTAAGTTGCGTACACTGAAACACTTTGAAACTCTTTACATTGTTATTGTGTTGCAAACTGGTACAACTAATTGTAAAGCCTCATTAAAATATATGTGCACGCGTGAGTGTGTGTATGTGCGCGCGCGAGCATCACAATGAATGTCTTACCAACAAGCGTTGGCTATCATGCGTGTGCTTCTCCACGTTTCCCATCACCAGTATTATTCATCAACTCGTGTGCAGATGACATTCCATGACATGATTAAAGGCTGTCAGGAATCGTCCCACGTTGTTTGCCTATTTCCTCTGTTTGTTTTTCCATTAATCTTTCTGGCTGCTACAATATGTTCCAGATTTTCTCTTCTAATAACACTGCCTATAAAGTCCACTGCCGCTTTTTGATGTTTGTAACAAGTTGTTTTTATGTCTTGAAACACACAACAAGAAGTGAAGGGAATGAATCCGCTTCCCCGCCGTATGGCTCATATACGCACATGATGCTAGTTCAAAATATACAGTCTCATCAAGAAATGGAAAGTGGTCACCTCAAGCTCGCCTTACAATGCTGCGGTCCCTTGCATACGATCTCCTACGGGATGTATCAATTCGCGTCCCGACTCCCTTCCGCGCCATGATACAAGACTTCAAGAATATTCTTTCGTTGTCTTCCTCTAACTCTCTTTTCAGAAAACTTTCAAGTTGTCACATGTTCTTGTTATTGTGTTCTCTTAATGTGGCTAAAAGTGAATTCTGCCCCTTTCAGATGTTTCTGATAAGTTGTCTCGGAGACTTCTGACTCAGAAAGTCGAGATTGCTCATTTTGGCTGTTCAAGGAATTCTCGGCATTCTTCTATAAAATAACATCTCCAAAATATCTAGTCCCCACTCCCCCCCCCTTATGTATTAAGTGTCCAGAATTCGCAGCCATATACTAAAGCTGGTTCTATGTAAACTGTTCTATGTAACATTTTTTCTAACCTCCAGTGTTAAGACGTATTGCGTAAAATGTTCTTCATTTGATAGAAACAGTTTTTTCTAGTCCTATTCTATTTTTTACCCCTGTACTGCACTATCAAGTTTTTACGCGCGTGAGTTTCCGCCTTCCTTTTTTTAAACTTATATACCCGCTTTTCATTGGTTAGTTTCGAATGACTGTTAATTACTAGGTGGCAAAAATGTGTTTATAAATCCCCCCACCCTTTTTTTTTCCTTAAACGATTTACAACAGGACAGAGAGCGGTCACTTAAAGACAAGAATTTATTTACTCCGTTTCTTTAAATAAATTGCAATGTCAATCTTTCTTACTTCGAGGTTGAAGTTTCGTGCCTGCAGCGTCTTGCATAACGTTTGTGTAATAGAGTAGGCGACGTGGGCTGGGCTAATAATACAACAGACATAGTTTTCGATAAAAGATCACGTTCACTGCACACGGATTCGCCATAAATGCCCCAGTCTCCTCCTATAGCTCTTGTCAGGAAAATATCAGCACAGTGCACAGTCTGTAGCACCAGCGAGGATACAAGTGTGTGTGTGTGTGTGTGTGTGCAGCTGGCCGAGTGGCTACAACGCGGACTCTCCTTCGGGAGACCCGGGTTCGATCCCTTGGTAAGGTGTGGGATTTTTTTCTGTCGGGGGCAAAAAGAAAATCATAACCTGCACAGTTCGCGGCGACTGCACTAGCCAGGCGGCCTTAATACCTCGGGCTCAAAGCCCCCTCTGCCATACACCGCAAGGTACTATATTGGCAGTAAATAACAGTTTTACAGTAGTGGTTAATTTAACAAGGTTGTGATGGTTAATTTAACAAGGGTGTAGTGGTTAATTTAACAAGGATGTAGTGGTTAATTTAACACAGGCGTAGTGGTTAATTTAACAAGGATGCAGTGGTTAATTTAACAAGGACGTAGTGGCTAATTTAACAAAAATGATGTGGTTAATGTAACAAAAATGGTGTGGTTAATGTAACAATGATGGGGTGGTTAATGTGACCATGATAGGGTGGTTAATGTGACCATGAAAGGGTGGTTAATTAGACCATGATGTAGTGTTTAACGCGACAATGGTATAGTGGTTAAGGTAACAATGATCGAATGCTTCATGTAAGAATGATGGAGTGGCTAATGTGGCAATGATGAAGTGGCTAATGTGGCACTGATGAAGTGGTTAATGTAACATGACCAACTGGTTAAAATAACAATGATGGGGTGGTTAATGTAACAATGGTGGAGTGGTTAATGTAACAATGGTGCCACAGTTAATGTAACAATGGTGGAAAGGCTAACCTTACAATGATAGATCTGTGAAAATAACAGTGGTCGAGTGCCTAATGTAAGAATGATGGAGTGGCTAATGTGGTAATGATGAAATGGTTAATGTAACATGACCAATTTGTTAAAATAACAATGATGGAGTTGTTAATGTAACAATGGTGGGGCCGTTAATGTAACAATGGTGGATGGTTAATGTAACAATGGTAGAACGGTTAATGTAACAATGGTGAAGCGGTTAATGTAACAATGGTGAAGCGGTTAATGTAACAATGGTAGAACTGTTAATGTAACAATGGTGGAGCCGTTAATGTAACAATGGTGGAGCGGTTAATATAACAATGGTGGAGCAGTTAATGTAACAATGGTAGAACGGTTAATGTAACAATGGTGAAGCCGTTTATGTAACAATGGTGGAGCGGTTAATATAACAATGGTGGAGCGGTTAATATAACAATGGTGGAGCCGTTAATGTAACAATGGTTGAAATGCCAATGTAACAATGCTGAAACAGAGAAAGCCAAATCAAACGCAGACGAATGTTGAAGCACAATACTAGTCCGGCTATAAATAGCAGTGTTGTGTAGACCCAGTGCTTTTGTGTACTTAATCAGCCACCGCGTAAAGATGGTTTTGTTTCTGATTTGCCTGGGAAAGCTAACCCGTCACGACATAAAAGACAACCAATTTAAAAAAAAAAAAAAGGCGTGATTCGCTTTATTGCGATTGTCTCTTTAACACAACCGGAACCTGCAATATTCCCGAGGTATATAACAGTCAACTAAAGAATTCCTGTTCATGCCACGGGGCGTGTTAGCTATATGGTGTTAACCACAGATTTAAAAAGAAACAAAAAATCGGTGAGTAATGATCAATGCCACACTAGCCGTCTGTACTTCCCACAAAATTTCCTCTTAACTCATTTTCGGCTGGTACGACCTGGTAAACCAGATCAATGAAAAGATTCTTCCACCGAGAGTTGTTTGAGCACACGGTCACCGAGTAGGTAGACATGCGTGCTGGTCACTGGGCCGCCTGTCACCCATATCTCAGAGGTATGTCTGTCCTGTACTACTGCGGAACGTGTTTAAATGGGGTGTACAGGCAGCGAAGATCGACTACATTTTAACGGGCTTCGTCCTACATCGTTCGGTCTCATTCCGCACGGCGGTCTACAGAAAGTGTCACACAGAGCACGAACGCCATTGCCCCAGCAACGACCCCCTGTGATCTTCGATAAACTGCACTTGGTGTGTTAAATATGAGAACATAATATTGTCCAAACGTGTACATGCACTTGCTACTGTTCTTTAACCCGTATCTTATCATACATAACGCAGCGCGACGCAAGCAAATAGCCTTCCCCAAAATTTGGCCCAGAAAGTACGAAGTTTAAGAACCGCCGCAGCAAGGTACCTAACATGCACAACAGTATATTATTACAAGTTTCAAGTTTTAAACCGTTTGTTTGCTGGCGTTTCTATACAGGGTGGACACCTGAAAGCAACAACTAGTTAATTGAAGTACGCATGTGCCCACATGGGACCAACCTTGTGCTTTCAATGCTACAGGCATACCTTTGCAACGACGCAACTCAATAACCAGTACAATATTTAATAGGCGGCTAGAAACGTGCTTTAAATTAGACGTTACATAAAAGGTGTTATTTAGTTAGAACATGAACTGTTAGGTCACCTTCTTTCTTCTTGTCCGCCTCGAACACGAGTGTATGAATCGGATGTATATAATCACAGTCGCGAGGCCGATATAAGACACAATGCTATGAAAACCAAAATGCACTATTCAATGCATGTATGTAGTATGTGTGCGTGTGCGTGCGTGCGGACGGCTGGACGCTTTTCTCTCAGTATGGGTGGGGGAGGGTCTGTCTGCGTGTGTTTGTACGCACATACATATACGTACGTATGTACGCACGCACGCACGTATGTATGTATGTGTGTGTGTGTGTGTGTGTGACGTATGTACGTGCATTTGTGTGTATGCGTGAACATACTTATATATTAAAGCAAACAAACAACCAAGCAACTAACCAAACAAGCAAGCAAGTATGTATGCATGCAAACATCATACATTCATCCCCAACTTGCGAAACGTAAATGAAGAGATTCTACCACGAACTGAGAACAGCGGAACTATTCATTGGATTCTCTACAACTGCCATGCCGGTCCAGTAACATTTGCCACAGTTTCAGTCGGCCGCCGTACATAATGATGAGTGTATATTAGTGTACCAATGTTACCGTGGGAAAGTGGCCGTTATGCGTGTCCTCTAACCTTTCCACTGGACTAGACCAGACAGAGATAGAGCCTGGACGCGCGGTAAACTGTAGACACTCTACCAGTACAAAACTTTAAAAGTAGAGAAACAATAGGTCACCGGGTCCACTGCTGGAATATACTACCAGACATTTTAATATTAGCAACGGTGGGAGGGAGGTTAAACACTGGGCATGAGATTTTGAATGATAAATTCGTTGTCAGTCTGCAACGATTATTAAAACGGCGGGAAGTTCAATGTGTCAATTTAGAGGTGATGATGAACAAGACCTATGAAAGAGAAATGGGTGGGTGGATTACTGGGAAGGAGCAGCTTGAGAAAGACTGGAATGTGAATGAATGAATGAATGAATGAATGAATGAATGAATGAATGAATGAATGAATGAATGAATGAATGACTGGCAGGCAGGCGGGCAGGCAGATAAAGAACGAATTTTATTTTCAAAGGGTTAAGAATTAGGCATGCAGGCCCATCTGACATTATGACCTTCCTATATCTCTGCTCTCGTAAATTATTTCATTTTTACACCTCTTACACAATAGGTCACCAGTCCACTGGCTGGAATACACCACTACCAGAAACAATACATGCATTATACACGCATGTAACAGACAGAGAGAGAGAGAGAGAAAGAGAGAGAGAGACAGAGAGAGAGACAGAGAGAGAGAAAGAAAACTGTTTTCAAACGAGTTAAGAGGTCAGCATGGCCGAATCCACCCTTGACTTGGCGACGTAAATTACAAGTACCTCTGAAGTCGGAGTGGGTTCGCCTGACGGCGAGGCACACTGGTAATAGGTAAAGCTAATCCACACGCAAAATTAAATCCAGTGCTACTAGAGGTAGCGAGTATGGACCACGCTCGAGTTCACAGTGAGCGAGAGCAAATAACAACAACAACAACAACAACAACAACAACAACAACGGGTTAAGAACTAAGCACAAGGGGACTGTCTAATATTCTGCCCGTATGTCTCCACTCGCATACATTATTTCATTCTTATATTTCTCATTAACGTTAGGCAACATCAACAATAATATATGCATGGGGAGGGCGAGCAGAAGAGGCGTACAGTAACCCCCCCCCCCCTCCCCCAAGGAAAAATAAGGGGGGGGGGGACGCAATCATGTAACGAAAGTGTGCCAGGATGTAAATCACGTGTCACTGGCGTTACTAAACTCCATTTGATGTTTGAGCTCTCAGACACTGTCTTCTGCTGTAGCTGTGTGCCCGTGACCAGTACACGGCTAATGCTGAACCAAGGTCATTGTCAACAAGTGAGCAACTACTCCTATTACCTGCTACCTTATATTTTTGTTTGCTTTGGATGCGACGAGATCCCTCTGGCGTAATCAGTAAAATATAATAATCCGAGCCACCAAACGTAACCCTACCTCTTATAGAGAGGCCCGATGTATCTTATATCAATGCCGCTTGATATCACGCTGGCGTGGCCATGATAGGATTTCTTAATACTTTCACCATTGCTCTGCGTATTATGTAATTCGTTCAGCCCCAGAAAGTTTCGAATCGGTTGACCAAAGATTGCAAAAACTGCTGAGAAAATTACTAGTGCGCTGCATTCAAAGAAATTATATATAATGGGCTGGTTATAAATTTTTAACCCGACTAAGGAGTAACAGGAGAAAGTTAAAAATAGGCACATGCAAATTTCATCTTTGCAATTAACGGGTGAAGTATGCGCTGTTCCTTCAACGGGTCCTCCCGCTTTGGTGCATGGGGCAATGTACTCTATTAACAAAGAACTACTGCGCCAATGTTTTGTCTCAACAATGGAGACGCCAGAGGCCACGGATGTGATAGAATTCCTCGTCTTGTAGGGGAAAACACCTACAGAAATATACAGGGAAAATAACAAATAAAAACTTCCAAACATGTAGAGAGTCTAAGCGTGGCCACTCAAATGTTGCTGGTCTGCCATGAGGTGGGAGACCACCCTCACAGTGCAACGACCTAAATTCAGTAGCAGTGACGAAAATCGCTGACCAAGAACGAAAAATGACAATTGCTGAGATAGTCAACCAGTCAATGTAGTAAAACTGAGTGAAAGGAATAATTTATGGAACACAACGAACTCAACATGAGAATTAAGTATTCATAATAACATAAGGCATATCCCCTCTTCTTCTTCGTTCGTTCGCTTGAAATATGTCTATAACTGCAATGTTGTCTCTTGCATGAATTTAACTGTCTTTTTTAGTTCACTCAGCGGTCCATAGAGTTTATCTTCCAGAGAGGCCAGAAGGTTGCCCTAGATATTTTGTATTTTGGGCAATCTTGGAGTATGTTCTCTGCTGTCTGCGACGCCAATCCACATGTGCACATGGCTGATTCACCAATCTTGAATTTTGTATACATGTGGTTGCGTAATCTATTGTGTCCTGTTCTGAGGCGCAGAATAATGACTTTTTGTTCTGGTCTGTCCATAATGTGGTAGTCGTCTTGAGTAGGTTTTGGTGGCTTTCTGACTGATTTGATAATTCTTTTCTTTTGGTGGTATTAACGGGCACAGCAGGCTGTTCTTCTTTTGCTCCTTCCTTAGCTAATCGATCAGCTCTGTCGTTTTCAGGTATTCCACAGTGGGATGGTATCCACTGTATGGTGACCTTATGGTGACCGCTAAGTTCAGAAAGTAGCGACCTTAGTACTGGCAATTTCCCAGACAGGAGCGCCTCGAGTACTGATTTTGCATCTGTCAATAGCACCACAGGTTGTGTACCATGACTGGTATTTAGTAATTTCTCTGTTGCTATCTTGATTGCCTCAATTTCAGCATCATAGTTATGGCAGTACTTTCCTGTTGGTACTCTGGCCGTGTCCCTAGTATTATTTGGGTATTCTATGTTCACTTCCCGCTCCTCCATTTCGAACAGCATTTTGTGCTGACCCATCTGTGTAGACTCGGATCCAGAGGTCCTGTGGGTATTCTTCATCAAGGAAGCTGAGAGTGGCTGTTCTGCGCTGTACACTGTTCTGTTCTTCCTTGTCAAATATTCCTCTCACATTTGTCTGCATTTGTAGTGATAGTCTATGTTCATCTGTCCATGGAGTTCGCTCTGGAATAGTTTTGAGGGGGATACCAACTCTGGGCAGATCGGTGGTTTCTCTGCAGAGTCGTTTGGCCTGGTGGATAAAACTGCTTCTCGTCAACCGCCCCATAGCTGTTTTCAAATCTGTTCTACATAGGGTGGCCTGGCAAGCTGAGGAACTTTTCTGCTTGTATTAGCGTTTCCGTACCTCTCCGCTCTCTCAGTGCTTGAGTCCTCCACATCTTCTCTATTTACACTATAGGGGTTGATATCATCCCTCCTGTGGCGACTCTAAGTGCTTGATTTTGCACCTTGTCCAGCTCTTGTAGTGTGGTTTTTGATGCCGAACACCACGCAGTTGACCCGTATTCCAGGTGTAGTCGTATGCTCTGTTGATAAACTTTGCTAAGTATTTTCCCACGCCCCCCCCTCCCCATGTGGTTCCACTTAGTTTTCTTAGGATGACTATTTTCGTTCTGGCTTTTGCTACTGCTTTGTTGATATGCTTTCTCCATGTCAGCCGGCAATCAAATGTTACTCCAAGGTGTGTTGGTTCTTTATCTTCTCTAAGGGGAATTCCATTTATCTGGAAGATCTCTGCCTTTTGTTTTGGAGAGAGGGTAAATAGAGTGGTGCTGCACTTGTCAGTGTTTATGCTGACACACCATCTATTTGCCCATGCAGCAAATGTATCTACAGCTCTTTGTTGCAATCTGGTGGCCACAGATGCATGTTCATTTGTGCTCCATAGAACCAGGTCATCAGCGTACATTGCAGCTTTAATTTCATGCGGTAGAATAGCAACAAGATCATTGGTGAATATTAGAAA
This sequence comes from Cepaea nemoralis, assembly GCA_014155875.1. Classification (NCBI taxonomy): domain Eukaryota; kingdom Metazoa; phylum Mollusca; class Gastropoda; order Stylommatophora; family Helicidae; genus Cepaea; species Cepaea nemoralis. The sequence goes on from JACEFZ010025853.1 coordinate 16,141, forward strand.
GTGTGGGGGACAAGACTCCGCCCTAGGGAACACCTTGACGCAGTAGTACTTTCTTGCTCTTGAGTCCGTCTATCTGTACTCGGGCTCTTCTGTTGTACAAGTATGCTTTTACCCATTTGTACATTCTTCCACTGACTTTACAGTTTCTCAGTTTCTTCATCAGACCTTCTTTCCAGACTTTGTCAAAGGCCTTCTTCAGATCTATACATGCAGCAAGCACCAGCTTCTTCTCTTGGAATGCATCCTCAATTTACTTGGGAGAGGTAGGTTGTCTGATCTTCCGTAGAGTAGCACTGCCTAAAGCCAGCCTGCTGTGGCACAAGGATGTTTTCACTTTCAATGTACCACTGCAGTCTGTGATTGATGATGCGCGCCATTGTTTTGCAGAGACAGCTGGTGAGGCTAATTGGTCTGTAGCTGGAGGCAATGGGACTATCTTTCCCTGATTATAGGAGGGGTATCATGATTGCATCTCTCCAGGCTTGTGTAACACTGCATAAGGTCCAGCTGTATTTCAGATCTGCAACAGCTTTGCTTTGGCCTCTGTTCATAGGTTCATGATCATTTCATTGGAGATACCATCAGCTCCTAGTGACTTTCTCATTTTCAGTTTTGATATGGCTAGCTCCAGTTCGCTGACTGTGATAGGTGCCTCCAGAACCTCATGTTCTGTTTAATTCTCTCTTGTATGTTGCCATTTCTTTCGAATCTCTTGTTGTTTCTCTGGACTAATTTCAATATTGTTATCTTGTGCGAATGAATCCGCAAAATGGTCAGCTGCTTGCTTTCCTGTTAAGATATTTCCGTCTTTATGTAGTGCAATTTTTTAGTTTCTCCCCATGCCCTCATTGTTAAGTTGTTTTATTAGCTTCCACAACTTCCTTGTGTCTCTTTCAAAGTTCAGTGACACTGTTTTCTCCTGCCAGCTTTTCCCGTCTAGCCTGCAGCTTGGCTCTTTGAAATTTGGCTTTTGCGTGCTGGAATTTATTGTGGTGCTCTTGGCTGGGTGTGGCCTCTGCTTGCTTTCTACACACTTCAACATCATTATGCAACTGTTCCAGTTCACTATTCCAGTAGGGTTTATAATGTTTAAGGGCTCCTCTTGGTACTGTTTCTCGTGCTGCCTGTAGCATGCATTTCCCAAACTCTTTAACTACTTTATTTATGTCTTTCTAGGTGTTCAGGCTTGTAACCAGTATGCTGGTGCGATGCTTGTACATTGCCCAGTCTGCTTTCTTGTAGTTCCACCTCGAGAGGGTGCTGCTTTCACTTACAAGCTCATTTTCTACAGTTAGAAAGACTGGCCACTGCCATCAAGTTGTTTCCCAGCAATTCGTGTAATGCTCCACTCCAGGTCTGGTGAATGAAAAGCCTGGTCATGTGTAGTTGTAGTGTGCTATGATCTCGAGTAGAAAGCGGCTTGTTAATCAAGATGAATCTATTCTCATCCTGCCAGTCTTCCAGTTTCTCTCTGGTCCATGTGATCATAGCCGAGCTCTGCGAGTGCCTGTCGAAGTCGCCATACACAATCATTTTTTTTTCTTTTAATGGTAGTGTGTCCAGTGCCTGTGGGCGGACAGTAGTAATTGATCGGATGAAGGTCTGTATTGCCTGTCTTAAGGTTAAGTGTCTGATACTCAGCCCCTTCCATGTAAACTACAATTTGGGAAGCAGTGATATTATTTTTTTTTAACAAGGGTCAGTATCCCATCCTTTCGCCTGTCCTTTCGGTCAGATCGGTAACACTGGTAGCCTCTGATTTTGAAGGCTACATTTTTCGTTGAGGTGAGTTTCTTGCTAGCAAGATACGCTTACTTGTTTTTGGTCCAAGATGTTTTCTAGTTCTATTTGGTTTTTTTTTTTTTTTTTTTGCAGACTCCCTCTGCATTCAAGTTCATTATTTTTAGTCTTTGTTTGGTATGGCCAGACGCTCTATTCTCAGGTCCCCTGGCTCCACAGGACATCTGAGAAGGACCTCCAGTAGTTGTGGTTGGACCCTTTCGAGGCATAGTGTCCGGCACTGCATTTGCATCGGGGGAGGGGGGTTCCAAAGCAGGGCGAGCACCAAAACATTTAGAAATAGTCGATATGTTTCATGGCATGATTGCGTGGCATCCTGACTTCTGTGGTGTGCCTCCTGGCTGGTTGCCTCCATCTTCAGCACCATTCCTTTGCTAGAGCAGACGGTGGTCTTACTCGATTTTAGATGTGTAGGCACGCACACACATGTCCGTGCATACACTTCTAGAGCGTTTTGGTTATTTCTCGGCGCCAGTGGCTCGCAGCCGCCCTTTCTCCTGTTAGTTAAAACAGTTCCGCCACGAGTTGGATTTTTGCTGCAGAGGTGATGAATGCACGAACCTGTCGTGTCCTCCTTTAAAGTGTCGTCCCTGGAGTGAGGAGAGTCGACACCCACATTATAATATTTTTTTTTCCCTCTCAATATTCTGGAGAATCCACCAGCTTCCGTCCAACACACTCCCTCAGCCTATGGACACCTTTTCCTGTCACTCTCTCACGGTCGTACTATGCCCCCTCTCATACTTCTCCAACGCAACATACTCAACAACTCTTGCTTCTAAAAATTAATAAAGATTAATTTATTAAAAGAAAAGTGTAACGTATATGAGACGTGTATAGTGAAGAAAATGTGTGTCGTGTATTATAACATAAATGTATGTGTCAGCCCTCAAAGTTCAGGATCATAGTGTACACATCATGGCAAGGATTACACGACATCATACGAGTCAGTACACAAGACCTCACCGAAGTCGTATCCCTCTCTCCAGACATGTCCTCTTCCAGGAACTTTGATGACCATGAGATCTGAATCCCATGTAAATATAGTCCTTGAAAAAAAACCTATGATAGTTCCTAACACAATGGTTCCTAATAGTTTTAGAGAAACCACGATCTCATAATTCTGCACAGTGAAAAATCATGGAACGCTGTCTCATGAACATGACGGTTTCTTCTAGCGAAATGTTCTATATTTTCACTCTTAAACAGTCATAGTCTAGACTAAAATGGCTTGCTTTATTTACTAGATATTGTCTGACAGTTCTGATTTCCTTGGTACATGGAACAACTACACTTCAATGTTTGGTTTCATCTAATGTGAACATCAGTTCCTACTGATCTAGTTCCACGTGGACTGAACATCCATCACTTCAGGTGTGTTAACGATTGGTATTCACTCATGTAGGATACATATACCATTAAGCTCCACCGAGCAATGTTTATTAACTTCTTCCGTTGTGAAAGTTGCTGGCCCATCTCTCCACATCATACTTTATCCGGGATCGGATTTTTTAGTTGTTTCGGGTTCTTCATTCCAACCAGAGGAACCTGTAACATAAATCATATAACCAGTGATAGTCTCCCCGTCACTGATCTCTATTTGATGATCGTGGCCATCGGCCTCGCTCAGAAAATATAATGAACCTACTCTGTCATGGACAGATGACTGAACACATATGTTATCATCAGGCCAAGACAAGAAAAAAATCAACAAACAGCATGCGGAACCCCGCCCACCAGGGACACTTACGGGAAGATCCCAATTATCCCTCATTACTCAATTCTCCACTAGTAAAGCTTATCAACACTTCACTAATCTATTTTCAACTAACAGAGCCAAGTATCACTTCCCTACTCTAGTTAGTTTTCCACTAACAGTGCTAATCATCACACTATAGTTTTAACAAGGCTACAGTCTATATTAATTAGAACTAATAGACTATATTGACTACCTTATGCAAAACCGCCTCATTCCCGGGATGGCTACTACACTTTGCCATAACGACACATGCTAGTTAATGTTAAATTTATCTAGCACTGTAGAAGCTCTCCCACAAACACGTCCATCATAATCCACGGTTTTGGTCAACTCTGTTTCTCCCAATCATGGTTTATGGCAAAACCTCTAAAATGGTCACGTGACATGGTTGATGTCCTGCAAGTGTTATTTTGCATATCAGCCATTGTCAAGAATCGATTTTCTCCTGTCTAGTCACTGTCAAAGGTGTCATCACTTGTTTAGATTCCCAAAACAAGCCAGCGAGTTCCTGTATACTCCCAACACAGTTGCCAGTAACCAGCCGTCAATCTTCTTGATGTTCCGGAACTAAGACTTGACAGATGTACTGTTTTCTTCCGAGCTTAGTACTTCCATTTCCCCTCTGATATGTTTATAATATGTCAACGTGATGTATGATTAAGCGCACTCACTTCCTCTATACTTCCGCCACTGTTAATTTTTGTCCGACAGGTGATGTCCAACATCCGTTTTGTCCCCATGATCTCACGGCTTCCATTTGTATTCAAATTTTGACAAACTGTCAAGGCGTTGTCGGGATTCGTCTCCCGCACTTCCGAGTGTGGCCAATCCGTCAACCAGATGTACAAGTACAGCTGTTATTTATGCCCGACCTGTTTTGGAAACACGTGCAGCCACAACTATGAATGTTTTCTCTGTATTAGTTGAAACACTTGATGCTTAGCAGATAGTCCGGTTTATCAGAAAGCCTTATAATAATCATAATAATCAACTGGTTAAACACACGGTTTTATTTTGTGACATAGGCCCCCTCCTAAGAGAGTAGTCCATCTCACTCTTCTCCACCGTGAGTTTAATCCAGATGATTCATTCTTCTTCTTCAGGAGCTGGGTGTCTTGATAAGAAATCCTGCTCCAACATTTTCCTTCCCAGGAATGTACTCTACTGTGAAATTATAAGGTTGAAGTAACAACGACCACCGCATCAAACGGGCGCTTGAGCTTCTGAGAAGTAGCTAGGAACATCAGGGGTTGATGATCCGACTGGACTCGAAACTTAACTCCATACAAATATGGCTGAAATTTTTGCACTGCCCATACGAGGGACAAGCACTCTCTCTCGACGGTTGAATAATTCCTCTCCGCCTGTAGAAGTTTCTTACTTGCGTATGCCACAGGTTTCAAAACCGAAGCATCGTCTTTTCCTTCCTGTAGCAAAGCGGCTCCAATTCCAATCGCACTGGCATCCGTTCTCAACACACATGGTTTGGAAAGGTCAGGGAGCTGTAATACAGGTTTGCTGACCAAGGCCTCCTTTAACTGACTATAGGCATTCTCACATTCTGGTGTCCAAATGATTTGATCCGGGAATCCATTTTTCAAGGTTTCCGTCAATGGAGCTCCCAATTCAGTGAAATGTGGGATAAATTTGTGGTAGAACCCACACAACGAGAGAAAAGATCGCACATCCTTCTTCGTTTTTGGCCTTGGTGCATTTCTGTTTTTCTCCAGGTTCTTCTCTTCTGGAACAATGTGTCCTGGAGTGATGGTGTGACCTAGAAATTCCAGAGTCTGGTAACCAATCATGCACTTGGTTGGACGAGCAGTAAGCCCTGCTTCCTTGAGCCTATTAAACACTCTCTCCAAGGATTGTAAGTGGCCATCCAAGCTGTCACTGGAAATCAGAATATCATCCATGAATGAGATGATGGATGGATCCTGTAACGGATCTAGTAAAGTCCTCATCATGCGTGTAAACACACTAGGTGCATTGCTGAGTCCAAAGGGCATGACCTTGAATTCGTAGTGTCCATTGGGTGTACTGAAAGCCAACAGTGGTCGAATCTCCGGTTTGACTGGTATCTGATAGTACCCCCTACTCAGATCTACCTTTGAAAAGTACCGAGCCTTATGGAGCCTAGCGAATAACTGAGTTGGATTCGGCAAAGGTTCCACCTGAAATTGTGTGTGACTGTTCAGAAGTCGGTAATCTATACACAACCTGTGTTCTCCACTTGGTTTGCGTAACAAAACTACCCCCGCATTGTATGGGGATGTGGATGGTGCAATCACGTCATCCTCCAGCAGTTTTTGTATTTCCTCCTCCAGGGCCTTTTCTTTAGAGAATGGCACTGGGTAAACCTTTTGGCGAACAGGCTCCTGTGTGGTCAAAGTCATCTCGAACTCAACCAACCTCGTTCGTCCTGGTTTATCAGTCAGTATCTCCTTATGAGACTTGAGAACCTGGGTTATCCTTTCCCTCTCCTGGGAGGTCAGATCAGGGTTTCACTTGCACATGCCCTATAGGTTTCCTGGTGTTCCAAGGGATATTCCCTGCCCTCGCTGGTTCCCACTTCTGTCTCCACTGCAACTGCCATTGCCATGAGGTGAGCTGCCTTGTCTCCGGGTCTCTCTTCGTATTTCCGCAAGAGATTGATATGGAAAATCTTCAACTTTCCCCGGATCCGGATCTGATAGTTGGTTCTGGATATCACCCTTTCCACGGGAAATGGTCCTTGCCAACCTATCTCCAGTTTGTTGTTTCCCGTTGGGAGTAGCAACAAGACTTTGTCTCCCACCTCTAGAGATCTTTCTTTAGACCTACGGTTGTAGTAAGCCGCATGTCTTTTCCTGGCCTTTTTCAAGTTTTGATTTGCCAGAGTCCATCCCTTGTGGAGTTTTTCTTTCAGTTCCTCCACGTATTGATAGGATGAGATCACTTCTTCTGACGTCCCCTCTTCAGTCCAACTCCTCAACATGGCTTCCAGCGGTCCTTTGATTGGACGACCAAACAGCAACGTAGCGGGTGGTAGTCCTGTTGAGCCATGAGGAACTTCCCGATAGGCAAAGAGTGCTGCTGGGATATATTCATCCCACCTATCAGGTTTTTCCTGCGCTAGTTTCCTGAGCATTGTCATCAACGTGCCGTTGAAACGCTCCACTTGTCCATTGGCTTGAGGGTGGTAAGGGCTGGTATGTATGTGGTTAGAGTGAAACACCCTAAATACCTCCTCCATGAGTTTTCCACAAAACTGAGATCCATTGTCCGACAGAATTTGATCCGGAAAGCCTAATCTGGTAAAGGCCTCCATCAGTGCGTCCGCCACTCTTTTCGAGTCAATCGTGGTCAACAGTATGGCTTCACCCCACATTGTACAGCAATCCACCATGGTGAGTATATACATGTTCCTCTTCCTAGTACTGGGAAGTGGACCCACGATATCGATGACTACCCTCTCGAAAGGAGAGTTCATGATGGGCATCTCACCCAACACCACCGGTGCTGTCCAGTGTTTCGGTGCCACCCTCTGGCACTCAGGGCATGACTTCACATACCGACGCACATCATCTGTCATTCCCGGCCAATAGTAGTGGCAGGAAATCCGCTGCATGGTGGTGGCAATACCCATGTGTCCACTAAAGGAAATGGTATGCCCCATATGAAGAATCTGGGACCGGTGAGCTTTCGGGACGACCAACTGACCGTATAGGTTGTCTCCCCTTCCTGCTCTCCTGTAGAGTATCCTATTCTTCATGTAGTACTGCCCCCGTCCTGGTGGATCAGCACTTTTCTGCAGCTTTTTGTAGCAAGGACGTAAAGTATCATCCTCACTCTGGGCAGTTCGTAGCTCCCCCGGCATCGGGTTAGTCACAATTGCGTCTGCCTCTTCCGTTTTCGTTTGAGAGCGAGTCTGCATTGCTCCCATATGGATTGGCTCCCTGGGCATTCCCAGAAAGACATACCGGCAACCTAGGATGACTGGAAAAATGGGATCGGTCAATACAGCGGCCTTGATGGTTCCGGTGATGTACCTTGACCGAATCTCCACATTAGCAATGGGCAACTTCATGGTTACGGCACTCTTCTGTGCAGGCTGTATATCCAATGTCTCACCTGTGAATTGTTCTGGATGTACCAGATCCGCAGAAATCACGGCCTCCCCGTCCAGTCCTGTGTCGTATAAACACTCCACTTGACGACCGTTAACCTCTACCAATTCCACTCCATTGGCACCTTGCCGTCTTGACAGACGATAGTTTGTGCTTTAAAAAGGCATAATAACTTTTAACTATGGCGGTAGCGAGTGTGACTGATAAGGCCAATTTGCGCTGTAAATGTCCGTTCACAGTGGGTGCATGTGAACACGTGGTCATTTCCACCATCATGCACCATCTTACGTCTCAAACGCTTGGTGTGTGACTTTTCTGCAATAATTGTTCTCCTTTGACTTTATTCCATTTCTGATATTTGCCCTCCATGCAACACGTTCAGCGGCGACTTGCTCCCAATGTGCATTATCAATGCCTGTATCAATCATGTCCCGCTTACACACATCTTTGTATCGTAGTAGAGGCCGACCCTGAGATCTCTTACCCATCTGTAATTCACCAAAAAAGATATCCTTTGGTATTCTACCATCATCCATCCTCCTAAGATGTCCTATCCATCTAAGTCTACGAAGACTGAGCATGGAATAAACTGTCACACAACCTGATCTTTCCAATACTTCAGTATTTGTGATTTTGTCTTGCCACTTAATACCAAGAATTCTTCGCAGACACCGCATATGAAAGCTGTTTAAATTGTTCTCTTGGTGTGAGTAAGTTGTCCAGGTTTCACTGCCATAGAGAAGAGTACTAAGGACACAGGCTTGATAGACAAGGACTTTTGTTTTGGCAGTAAGCTTCCTGTTCTCCCAGACTCTTTTTCTTAACCTGTTCATTGTTGTTGCTGCCTTACCAATCCGGATGTTGATTTCCTGATCTAGGGATAATTTGCTATTTACCACTGATCCTAGATATGTAAAATGGTCTACTATCTCTAGTTCGGCGTCGTCAATAAAGATTGATGGTACCTCATGTGCACCTTGTGACATAATCTGTGTCTTCTTTTTGCTAATTGTTAAACCAAATTCAGAACAAGCATTGGAGAATGCAGATAGTAGACATTGCAATTCTTCCTCAGAGTGGGTCGTAACTGCAGCATCATCTGCAAAAAGCAACTCTCTGATCAGTACCCTCCTAATTTTGGTCTTAGCCTTCAATCTCTGAGCATTGTAGAGGCCGCCATCTGAGCGTGAGTGAATGTATATACCACCATCCTGATCACGAAATGCATATTTCAGTAGAAGTGAAAAGTATATTCCAAAGAGGGTGGGAGCTAGTACACAACCTTGCTTAACTCCACTCTTGATTTCAAATTCTTCAGAAGTTGCACCATCAAACTTGATTATACCCTTCATGCCTGTGTGGAACGATTCCACAATGGACAGAAGAGTTGGTGGGCAGCCAATCTTCTTTAGTGCCTTGAACAGACCCTCACGACTGACCAAATCAAATGCCTTTGTGAGGTCGATGAAGGCAATAAACAGTGGTTGATTCTGTTCACGGCATTTTTCTTGCATTTGTCGCAATGAGAATATCATATCAGTGGTAGACCGGTTCTGTCGAAAGCCACACTGTGATTCGGGGTAGACTTGATCTCCTAGGACTTGAAGTCTGCGCAGAACAATTCTGGCAAATACTTTTCCAACAATACACAGAAGTGAGATACCCCTATAGTTGTTGCAGTCGCTCCGATCGCCCTTGTTCTTGTACAGTGTTATGATGCTTGAATCTTTGAAATCCTGTGGGACTTGTCCTTCACGCCAGCATAGCTCTATTAGCTGGTGGATCTGTATAGTGAGTGTGTCTTGCCCACTCCTGATAACCTCTATTGGAATCCCATCCTTACCTGGAGCCTTGCCAGATGCAAGTTCATTTATAGCACACTTAACTTCTGTTATGGTGGGAAGTGTGTCCAGGTGGTCAAGAGTTGGTAGAGCCTCTATGGCGTTGAGGGCATCATCCGCTAGTTTGGTCTCACTTGAGTAAAGCTCCAAATAGTGCTCTACCCATCTGTCCATCTGCTGTTTCTTATCAGTGATGACTTCTCCAGTCAAGGTTTTCAATGGTGCACTTCTTTTGATCACTGGACCACAAGCTTTCTTTATTCCTTCATACATGCTTCTTATGTCTCCCTTATCACTTGCGATTTGAATGGACTCACATAACTTGATCCAATAATCATTTGCACACTGCCTGGCAGCCTTTTGCACATCCTTCCTAGCTTGCCTTAGCTCACTCAGAGTGTTACGCGTTGGTCTTTCCTTGTTTCTTAAGAGAGCTTTCTTCTTCTTATCAATCAGGGGCTGCAGAGTCTCGCTGTTGGCCGCAAACCAGTCCTGCCTCTTATGATCCACAGTGCCGTAAACCCCTACGGCAGTTTTATAAAGAGTTTCCTTAATTTGACCCCACTTTTCATTTACTGTACAATTTTCTGGTGTATCAGTGAAAGCATCTTCAAGTTGCTGTTGAAACTGAAAGCACTTTTCAGGATCATGAGTGTTAATAATATTAATCCTGTGGCTAGATTTGTGTTTAGCTGTGTAGATTCTCTTTGGTCTCAGTCTAACCCTTGCAACAACCAAAGAATGATCCGTATCACAGTCAGCACTGTGGTAACTACGAGTCAATGATATATGGTTCAGATGTTGTCTCCGTGTGATGATGAAGTCCAGCTGGTGCCAATGGCCGGATCTTGGATGTTTCCATGTGACCTTATGCATCTCTTTTGTTTTAAAAAAAGAGTTTGTAATACATAGGTCATTACTGGTGCAATGCTCCAGCAGCCTTTGCCCATTTTCATTCATGCGACCGATGTTGTATTTTCCAAGGCACACTGGCCATGAACTTGAGTCCTTGCCCACACGAGCATTGAAATCACCGAGCATATAAATGTAGTCAGATTTTGGAACTGCCTTGATCACGGAGTCTAACTCCTCATAGAACAAATCCTTCACATCATCAGAGGAATCGAGTGTCGGTGCATATGCAGTAATAATGGTGGCAAACCCAAAAGAGGTTGCCAAGCGCAGGGATAATAGTCTTTCATTTCCTCCTGCTGGAATTTCAATCATTCCCAGTAGCGAATTCTTCACTGCAAAGCCCACACCGTGTTGCCTTTTTTCTGCCTGCCCTCTACCCTTCCAGAAAAAGGTGTAGTTGTTTTCCCTGAGTGACCCTTCCTCAGCGAGGCGAGTCTCCTGCAGGCCAGCAATATCAATGTTAAGACGATTGAGTTCGGCATCAATCACAGCCGTTTTTCTCACATCGTCAATATTGGTCAAGTCAGTGGAAAATCCTGGACACATGGTTCTCACGTTCCAGGTTGCAAGCCGTAGCTTGAGGTTTCTATTTTTATTTTTGTTTGTACCTGGTGCATTGGTTTTACAGCCTGCGATTCAGATTTTGTCCTAGCCCCAAGCACCCATTGAAGCAGGCAGGCTGTGGCGGATCAGCACCCAATTGGCTGGGGGCTGCCCAGCTTGAGGCGGGCGGTAGCTGATCAGTGACACCTATAGGTGTCTCCCACCGTCAGAGGCAACGCGTGGCGCCCCATGTCTACGCCAACTGACAAGGACTTATAACCCGTAACAGTTGCCTCTCGCTTTGATTCCGAGACCAGTTAAGACCAGGGATGGAGTTATTGCCTCTCCATAGCACAAAGCCTGGGCTAAAATATAGAGATCATGTGTTGCCCATGCAGCATGATCCCTCTCTCGGCCCGCCTAGTTCACTCCAGAGGAAAGGTAACACCCCTACATCTGGAACAAGACAAGCTGCAGAAGCTGCCGGATCAGCAAAGCAATGCTCTAACTGTCCGCCTGTCGGAGCTTCGATCCTAGACCAGTCGCCAACCAAGGCTTAGGGCCTGGTCTGCCCTGCCATGACAATTTTGTCTTTAGCTTGCATTTCCTCGCACCAGGGTAAGGCTTGTACCCTCCCAATTGCGCTCTTCCGCCCGAAGCCGTTGGCACAATGTGGGGTGTCGGGTTTGGTAAGCGCCGCCCAACATTCGGCGCTAACAGAGACCAGGTAGTACCGTCTACTGTTATACGGTAGCTCAGTCATATCTGACTAAGACCTGACTGACCCAATTCCACTACAGGTGGTTTTTCCTGGTCTGGAGTCTCTTCCTCGGCCTCGACCTGTTCGGTGAGCTCCACCTTAGGTTTTCCTGAGCACACGACGAATTGAGTGTCTCCTGACTTTCCCCTGCAGTCAATAGCATTGTGCGTGTTTGACTTGCATTGGTTGCACCATTTCCATGTCCTAGATTTTCTATTGTCGGACTTGAGTGAGCTCTCCTGGTGGCGAGCTTCCTTGTTGACCTTGGCATTTTCCGTGACAACCTCCTTGGAAGTCACTTGACATGCTGCGAAGTGAGGGTTCTTAGCCTTCGATTTGCAGTCCTTCGTATTGTGAGAGGGTGACTTACAAATTGAACACCACTTCTCCGACCACGGTCGTTTTGGTGTAGAGCTTGAAGTGCTCTTGCTTCCCTCCTTCTTCTTCTCTGAACTATCCTCTGATTTGTGCACATAAGGTTCCCACTTTTTTGTTCCTGAGTGTTTGGCTTTCTTCTTGTCATGTTTCTCTTGACTTTTGGAGTTGGTGGAAAGGTTCTCCCCTGCCTCCCCATGTACCTCGATGAACCGTTCTGCTAATTTAGTCACGAGGTCAATACGTTCCGCTCCTTGTTCTCCCAGGAGCTTACTTGTTGACCTTGGCATTTTCCGTGACAACCTCCTTGGATGTCACTTGACATGCTGCGAAGTGAGGGTTCTTAGCCTTCGATTTGCAGTCCTTCGTATTGTGAGAGGGTGACTTACAAATTGAACACCACTTCTCCGACCACGGTCGTTTTGGTGTAGAGCTTGAAGTGCTCTTGCTTCCCTCCTTCTTCTTCTCTGAACTATCCTCTGATTTGTGCACATAAGGTTCCCACTTTTTTGTTCCTGAGTTTTTGGCTTTCTTCTTGTCATGTTTCTCTTGACTTTTGGAGTTGGTGGAAAGGTTCTCCCCTGCCTCCCCATGTACCTCGACGAACCGTTCTGCTAATTTAGTCACGAGGTCAATACGTTCCGCTCCTTGTTCTCCCAGGAACGTCCTGAGAGGTTTAGACATTTGCTTCTTCAGCTGATCGACCACCATGAGCTCTTCCAGACTCTCATAGTCATGTGCGAACCCAGCCAAATCCATCCACTTATGGAGATAAGATTTTAGACGCAAACTGTAGGCGGCAAACAACTCCCCCGGTTCTCGTTTCGCTGCTCGAAATTTTTTCAGGTAGGTATGTGACGTAACCTCGAATCGTTTCAGCAGAGCCGTCTTTAACTCGTCATAATTGTTCTCATGTCCTGGTGGCAGGCGAGAATAAACCTCGTAGCCGGTCCCGCGTAATCCCTGGGATAGCTTGAGATTCCATTTGTTACGCTCCAGACCCATAGCAACTGACATAGCCTCGAAGCGTTGAAGGTACTGGTCAATCTTTTCTTTGTCCTCCTCGTAGACCGCTAAAGGAAACTTCATAGCATGGTACCCATGTCCACCTACTGGTGTTGAGCCTGGGATGGAGGAACCTCCAACTGCTCCCTCAGTTTCCCCATTAGATTGACTCTTCAACTCGAGTTCCCTCATCCGGTACTCGTGCTCCCTTTTCTGAGCTTCTTGTTCAGCTTCCAGTTTCCTAGCTGTTTGCTCAGCTTCAAATTTCTTAGCTGCTTGCTCAGCTTCCAATTCCATCCTTCTCAATTCCAACTCGGCCTTTCGATCTTCCCGTTCTGCTTGACGATACTCTCTCTCCCACTTCCTGTATGTAATCCGTTAGAGCAGAACCCGCCAATCCCATTTCTTCCCCCTTTGCCTTTAATTCTAACGTGGTTAGTTTAGGGGTGGCCATTCTACAGAGAGGTAAGCTAGCAGGTCGAGTACAATATAACTGCAAATTACTATACAGATATATGAACAAGTGCTATAAATCTAGATATAACCACGCACAGCACATTCACTCAGTGACAAGAGTAGAATCAGGACCACAGACCTATGCAGACGTGTGAAGTGTGAACAGGTAAGATATTAGTCCTAACCCCTATCCACATTCACTCTAGCTGGATTCTCCAATATGATATCTCCGTTTTATAACTAAGGATCCCGTGTCAAAAGACCCCATTGTCAAAGGTTCCTGCTTGCAGGAGATCTCGATGTCCAAGGATTTCGTTTACGGGAGATCCCGCTGTCCAAAGATCCTGTTTACGAGAGATCCCGCTGTCCAAGGATTCCGTTTACGAGCCCCCAATAATGTCGTGTCCTCCTTTAAAGTGTCGTCCCTGGAGTGAGGAGAGTCGACACCCACATTATAATATTTTTTTTCCCTCTCAATATTCTGGAGAATCCACCAGCTTCCGTCCAACACACTCCCTCAGCCTATGGACACCTTTTCCTGTCACTCTCTCACGGTCGTACTATGCCCCCTCTCATACTTCTCCAACGCAACATACTCAACAACTCTTGCTTCTAAAAATTAATAAAGATTAATTTATTAAAAGAAAAGTGTAACGTATATGAGACGTGTATGTGAAGAAAATGTGTGTCGTGTATTATAACATAAATGTATGTGTCAGCCCTCAAAGTTCAGGATCATAGTGTACACATCATGGCAAGGATTACACGACATCATACGAGTCAGTACACAAGACCTCACCGAAGTCGTATCCCTCTCTCCAGACATGTCCTCTTCCAGGAACTTTGATGACCATGAGATCTGAATCCCATGTAAATATAGTCCTTGAAAAAATACCTATGATAGTTCCTAACACAATGGTTCCTAATAGTTTTAGAGAAACCACGATCTCATAATTCTGCACAGTGAAAAATCATGGAACGCTGTCTCATGAACATGACGGTTTCTTCTAGCGAAATGTTCTATATTTTCACTCTTAAACAGTCATAGTCTAGACTAAAATGGCTTGCTTTATTTACTAGATATTGTCTGACAGTTCTGATTTCCTTGGTACATGGAACAACTACACTTCAATGTTTGGTTTCATCTAATGTGAACATCAGTTCCTACTGATCTAGTTCCACGTGGACTGAACATCCATCACTTCAGGTGTGTTAACGATTGGTATTCACTCATGTAGGATACATATACCATTAAGCTCCACCGAGCAATGTTTATTAACTTCTTCCGTTGTGAAAGTTGCTGGCCCATCTCTCCACATCATACTTTATCCGGGATCGGATTTTTTAGTTGTTCCGGGTTCTTCATTCCAACCAGAGGAACCTGTAACATAAATCATATAACCGGTGATAGTCTCCCCGTCACTGATCTCTATTAGATGATCGTGGCCATCGGCCTCGTTCAGAAAATATAATGAACCTACTCTGTCATGGACAGATGACTGAACACATATGTTATCATCAGGCCAAGACAAGAAAAAAAATCAACAAACAGCATGCGGAACCCCGCCCATCAGGGACACTTACGGGAAGATCCCAATTATCCCTCATTACTCAATTCTCCACTAGTAAAGCTTATCAACACTTCACTAATCTATTTTCAACTAACAGAGCCAAGTATCACTTCCCTACTCTAGTTAGTTTTCCACTAACAGTGCTAATCATCACACTATAGTTTTAACAAGGCTACAGTCTATATTAATTAGAACTAATAGACTATATTGACTACCTTATGCAAAACCGCCTCATTCCCGGGATGGCTACTACACTTTGCCATAACGACACATGCTAGTTAATGTTAAATTTATCTAGCACTGTAGAACTCTCCCACAAACACGTCCATCATAATCCACGGTTTTGGTCAACTCTGTTTCTCCCAATCATGGTTTATGGCAAAACCTCTAAAATGGTCACGTGACATGGTTGATGTCCTGCAAGTGTTATTTTGCATATCAGCCATTGTCAAGAATCGATTTTCTCCTGTCTAGTCACTGTCAAAGGTGTCATCACTTGTTTAGATTCCCAAAACAAGCCAGCGAGTTCCTGTATACTCCCAACACAGTTGCCAGTAACCAGCCGTCAATCTTCTTGATGTTCCGGAACTAAGACTTGACAGATGTACTGTTTTCTTCCGAGCTTAGTACTTCCATTTCCCCTCTGCTATGTTTATAATATGTCAACGTGATGTATGATTAAGCGCACTCACTTCCTCTATACTTCCGCCACTGTTAATTTTTGTCCGACAGGTGATGGCCAACATCCGTTTTGTCCCCATGATCTCACGGCTTCCATTTGTATTCAAATGTTGACAAACTGTCAAGGCGTTGTCGGGATTCGTCTCCCGCACTTCCGAGTGTGGCCAATCCGTCAACCAGATGTACAAGTACAGCTGTTATTTATGCCCGACCTGTTTTGGAAACACGTGCAGCCACAACTATGAATGTTTTCTCTGTATTAGTTGAAACACTTGATGCTTAGCAGATAGTCCGGTTTATCAGAAAGCCTTATAATAATCAACTGGTTAAACACACGGTTTTATTTTGTGACAGAACCATTAGGGTATTTATGTAAGGTTGGGCACTAACCCCAACCCCACCCACGGCTACATGACAGCATGATTTGGAACCACTAGGTCCCTAATTCCAGGTATTACTGCACCACCCGCCCAACACCCCAGAACTCGGGGAAGGGAGTGGGGAGGAGACGTTCTGGAATATAGTCGCCTTGAAGATATACCAGGTACAAGATTGGAAGACAGTCTACACACACCAACATTACCTTAACAAATTCAAGCTTATTTCAGGGATCAGAGCCAATAGATAATATGTAGAGGGCAATGCACGAGGACTTTCAATCAGGCTGCCACTGGTACCACCAGCATGGAAGCTCTTCGTCCGCTACCCAAGACTGGGGCGGAGCATGCGTGGAGTCAATAACAATTAACACTGACTCATGAATGCATATATTACATAAAGTCTCAGGGTCACTTCGCCGCCGCCACCTTTAAATGACGACATAGTTTTCCCAAAGGTATAACTGTAAAGAAACATCTCCCTACTGGGGAATCGCTTCTGAAGAGCACTCCCTGGATCTGGAGATCTTTTGTTGCAGTGTGTTTCCATTTATTGTCGCCGTTTTCAAATACGAAGTTACCGAGAGTGATGTGTTTCTGTGTGTGATACATTCACACCACTGTAAAAAATTTAAAGTGTAGGGGGAAGCCAGCGTTGCGTGTAGGTGGACGACATTAGAAAAGAGACTGGAAGGGTGCTCAGTGCATGCTCAGTGCACCGTGAAATCGAGGGACAGAAAAGCCACTGAGATCAGCGAAGATGACATTGAGGATGGTGATTGAAAATATAACTGAGTGTGTGTTTATTGTTTATGGTAATTTATGAATTATTTTACTACTGAAGATTTCTATCAACATTTGACTATATGTTTGGTTGTTTTTTTTCCCCAGCGTCACCATCCTGTTTCAGGATATTGCGGTCAACATCATTATCTTTCAGCTGTATGTTGATTCCTAGGCTAGATTACGCTCGTCAGCACGCTACGACTTTCTGAGCGACCGGCTCCATACTCTCATAAGTCACTGGCACGACTCGAACCGCTTCCATTTCTCGTGCGCTCACGTCAACCACGAGACGGAGAAAGCCCTCAGCCAGGGAGACCGGCGACTATATGTTTGTATTTATAAATCATTCAATGGGTGAGAAAACGGTATATGTTCTGTCTCCAATATGTGTCATCTAAATGTTATTGTAAATATACGCGTCTGCCGAATTATTAAGTGTCATGGGTTTCAGTTTCCATTTAGGATCTTTGTGGGAGAGTTGATGTGGTTGATCGGGGGCTACACTGATGTCATAAGCAAGGTCGGAAGAGGCTGCGAAGCCTGTTTTCATCGTCCGCTAACAGAGAAAAAGACTGGTCACATATTCCTCCGTGCATTCAGGATGACAAAATGTGATGGACTTGCTTTAAATAATGTAAAGCAGTATCTTTTCATTGAAACACTCGAGATTATATTTTGTGTGTCTAAGTAACAAATTGTTAAATATTTACTTATGAGCATGCGTGTTGTACAATTACGTTTGAGTTCTGCGTTAATCTGCCCTTTTCTTTCTGCTTATGTCTGGATATGGTATAACCATTATCTTTTCGTGTAGGATCTGGTGTTTTCTATCTAGCTTGTTTAGTCTACTGATGAAGATAACATTGCATCAACACATTAGGAGTGGGGCTGTGTTATATCACTGTAGGATCATAACTGTATTTATTTAGCCACCGTGAGCACCTTGTGGCCAGACAACATGCTACATTGCTTCTTCTAACCCACTGTTCTGTGGTTATTCGCGTAAATCATTATCATATACGCCAAGCAGTGGGTAGGTATGATACACGTCTCTTAATCCGGAGTATAGGGTTCTAATCCCAGGTAAGGTAGGGGATTTGTACCTATCGGAAATGAAATTAACAGCTAATCCGGTAATGAAAAGACGAAATTTGCGGGGGTACATTGACATGAGAGGTGGAAACGTGCACTATCAGGACGAAGGACAAAAAGGATCACAACACATTTCCCCACTTATGTATATGAAAACAATGGCAAACTCATCATCATCATGCGCATTGCTAGTTAGCGTAGAGGTGAATTGTCTTTTCACAGATCTATGTCCTCGGTGCTCTAGATCAACTCTGCTGATGGTATTCCTCTATGTCGCCATCTCAGTCCGCCCAGCATCATTACTCTTGGTCGGCCTCTGCCTCTTCTCCCATTTATCGTTCCAGTTGTCACGATATCCTCCAATGCCTCTCTTCTCATCACATGACCAAAGAATGTTATTTGTCTCTTTCTTATGGTTGTATACAATGTTCCTGTTTCATTAGCAAACTACTTAACGTATAATTGCCTAGTAAATATCAAACAGCGAATACATACGGGAATTGATTGCAACGTCCTGTAAAGAGCATGCAAATATGTAGGAAAATACTAGTCAATGGAATTGGGGAGGGAGAGGGGGGGGGAGAGAGAGAGAGAGAGAGAGAGAGAGAGAGAGAGAGAGAGAGAGAGAGAGAGAGATTAAAAGACGATGTTTGGATCTTTGCGGAAAGTTGAAATGGCTGGACAACAAATATAATGCAGGCCACGTTAAATGCATCAAAACATCAGATTTTTAATCTACAACGGCTGGAGAGTAATGACGGTCACTGTTTCATCCCGACAAGGCGCCCGAACAAGAAGCAGGAGAGGTTTGCACAGTTCATGGCGAATGCGCTAGGGTAGGCGATCTTTAACCTTAGACCCCGGCCAGGCCGATTTAGTGGCCCTCCAGCGGCCATCTTGCTCTTTTGAAAAAGACGAAGTGTCCAGAAATCGGCCCTGTTTGTAAGAACTGCTGTGATTGGTGTGCTTTTAATAGTACAGACCAATCAAATGCCTCCTTGCAATCGTCAGCCATTTTAGCCGCCACATTTCCGTTTCTAGCGTGATTCAGACATGTGGACATGATTTTGTGCAGTTTTTTCCGAAGTAACCCATTTTTTCGTGGATTTTTGAGTTCTAAAATGGCCAGCTTTGAACCTGAAGACGTACTAGCATTGACTAGCTCTGATAGTAGCGATTTTGTTAGTTCAGGACTGTCAGATAATGACTTTAGTGATACAGAAAGTGCCCATGAGGATTTCAACCTCGTGTCCCCGTAGTTTTGTGTGTTGGGAATAAGAAGATCGTTTTATCTATACCCTTTTATGGCAATGGCCGGGCCAAAAAACATGTCACCAGTTGATAGCCAACCTATTACAAATGTCAATAGGGACTTCATAGGTGTTGTTTATTTAACCATAAGTGTTTAAAATTATTCTAAAGTGGTGTAGGTATTCAATGAGGAAATTTTAGGTGAGTACCATTTTTTAAAAATATTTAGTACCAATTCATACATTGTGGTATGAAATATTTTATTTATCACAAAATACAAATGAGGTTATCAAATTTGCGTAAACATGAACAAAACAACTTCAATCATACACAGAAATAAACTTTACTATATCCTCTTTAAGAATATATATACTTGTATATACCTATATAGGTTTCTAATATTTTTTTTTGAATTTATAAAATTGTCACTTCAGTCATTTCTGTACTCCAAAAAAATGGCTCCGTCTTCTTCAGAGGGAAACCTAAATTTGGCCCAATGTTGTTCCGTCCTAAAAGGGTTAACCGTGGCACCTCATAGAACCACCCGGGTAACACAAACATGTCACGCTGAACGGCATGTTATTTAATGAACTCCGCCTTGTCTTCTGTTGCCATTAATTCCCCATCAGGACATAGGACCCCAACCGCCTCACACCAAGTCACTCTATCTTTCGCCGTCTCCTGCAGCCTTCCCCATATTATTCAACTCCGTCTTTAAATTATCTTCTCCGTGTGTTTTTAGATTTCCCGCTATTTCGTTCACGTTGTGGGTTCCAGACAAGGAAATGTCTAGATTCGATTCGATTTCGCAATTACCCCTACCCCGTTCAACCTCAAGGTGAAGTTATAGTTAAGGGTCCATCACCGGCTCAGAATGATAGTCCTGTGACTGAGTCAGCCGCAAAAGCAGCTGCTCATGGTTTTACCCTCACAGGCTTATTAATCCGAAGGTGATTGTTGTCCATATGGGGTACGGACTACAATATTATCTAGATTTACGATCCTCTGGTTTTATAACTGAGTGTCCTATCCAGTTCCAGCGACTTTCCTTCACCCACTGATTCACTGGAATTCGTTTAATTAGTTCTACATTGGCGATTCTGGCATATCACTTTAATCCTACTATCCTGCGCAGGCACCAATCAATATCTGTATATGGTTGGATTGTGTGGCTGAATGTGTCTACGTGGTAGAGTGTCCTAAGCACAACCTTTCTTAGTCACCTCTTACGGCGTGATTTATTTGGTGCAGTGATACTTCTTCTTCTGCGTTCATCCGGGGAGTTTTTTCGGACGTGATTGCGATGTGCCTGTTTACAATTACAACAGTGCTGCGTGCTTCTGCGTGCTTTCTCCTTTCTGCCGACACATCCGACATCTGCGGGCATTTGTGACCGGCTTAACCTTCCCGGGTGTTTTGAAGGACATTCGACTCTCACTCGGACGTAATTGTGTTGTGTCTGTTTACAGCAGGGCTGTGTGCTTACGCCTTTCGGCCGACACATCCGACTTCTGCAGGCATTTGTTGACCGGCTTAACCTTCCCGGGTTAGTTAAAATAGGTAGTCGACAGATCATCCTCATTGCACATCGAACTATTCAGTCCATAAGTGCTCGGGTCCCCTTCTCAGCAAATCCCACAGCGTGTAGCGGCTAACGACACCAGTTCTGTGTTGGTTTATCAATCTTCTTTGGCTTTCCGCGTAGTGTTCTTGTTTGGCCACCCCTCTTTTAATTTGCTGCTCTCGCAGTCTGGCCATTGTTGTAGATTCACAGTCATCACTTGGTTCTCGCAAAAGTCTTATTCTCGTAAAGCATTCAGGATGTCAGCCAGGTCCATGGCGCGTCCGCCCTCCACAGTAGCGTCACCTGCGAGCTTGTCAGCCCGCTCATTTCCTTGTACTCCCGCATGCCCTGGCACGAAGATGAAACTAATCTTTGCCAGCCGAGACCGCTCCAGAGGCAGCAACCATTCTCTTCGGATCGACCCCTCCTCTATCCTCTTGATCATGTTCATTGAGTCGCTAAGGAAACAAGCCCTAGTGAATGTCTGTGTCTCGAGCCATGTTATTGCTTTACTTACTGCCATGACTTCCATGGTCAGGCTACTTGTGGTTTCAGTGAAAGCACCAGAGTCCTCCTTCACAATTCTCCCTCCGGCCCGAGCTGTAAAGGCCCATGAGCTTCTCACATGTCGGACGACCGACCCATCTGTGTAGATGACCGCGTCACTGTCTAGCGAATTCTCGAAAATCAACGCTTGTACTTCAGCCTCAACAGCAGCCGGATTTTCTTGTCTGCATTTTCTATCTAGTTGGATGCAAACTGAAAAGGATGTGCAGAAGTCTGTTGGCACTTGCACCCACTCCTCGCCAGGTTCTAAGTCCTCAAGTGAACACACCTGTTGAAGAATGTCCTCGGCTTGACCCATCCACGACCGTCCTCTTTTTAACCTGCTGCCCTTCACCTTCCTAATTTCACTATGCAGTGGATGCTGTGTGTTTGCGTTAATTCTGAGGTAGGCACGTGCACTGCAAACTTGCATTCTCTCTTCAATGGTTGGAAAATCAAGAAGGTAGCGCATCGCCCTGCATGCTGTATCTCTTGTACATCCAAGAATAATGCGCATAGCTTCATTCTGTATCCTTTCCATCCTTTCTATCTGCTTATGGCTGACAGTCAGGATTGCCATTGCATACTCCAAAACAGACATGACCAGCCCCTCGTAGAGAAGACATAGATGGCGCTGCTCACAGTTTGCTGCCGCCATCACCCGCATCGCTGCCAAACCCCGCTTGGCCTTTGTTATCACCTGGTCTATGTGCACATTATAAGCAAGGCTTCGATCAAACCGTATCCCCAGGTAATTCATTCCCTGCGTTCTTTCCACCGTCTCTGAACACAGCATTACAGTTGGTGTTGGATTGTTGACAATATGATTATTCAACGAGAACCAAGTCACTGTTGCCTTTGTTGGGTTGACCATTGCCCCAGCTTCATCACACCAAGTACTTATGCGATTGAGTTCGGTTTGTAGTTCCACAGCAGCCTCCTCTCTATCCTTACCCTGACGATACACTAAAACATCATCGGCATATGACAAAGTCCTGCCAGGTCCAGTGATCTGCTCACTGGTGATTCTCACTGTGTAGGCGTTGAACAGTACCGGAGATAATGATAATCCCTGTGGTAGGCCAGGATATATTGTTGTTGGTTCCGAAGTCCAACTGCCACATCTAAAAACTACTTTCCGTTGGAAGAGAGCTGCAGCGATCCAACTAAGGAGGAATGGACTTACGTTTAGTTCAAGAAGCTGAAACATTAAAAAATCCAGTGGTACTCTGTTGTATGCGTCCTCAAGATCAATCGCTGCAGCAACGGTTTCAGTGCCTGAGTGGAAACCTTCATAGACATCGTGGGCAAAGACTGCTGCATTGGTCCAGGTTTCTCTTTTTGGACGGTACCCACCCAGGGTAGGTGGGAAAACACCTTGCCTCTCTAGTTGGCTTGATAATTTCCTGGCAATTACCTTCTCCAGCAGCTTGCCTATTGTATTCTGCATGGTTATAATTCGATATCCCTGAATTTTCTTGTGGTCTTTGTCAGGCTTCGGCAAGGGAATCAGATAGCTGTGTAACCATTCCTCCTTGATGCTAGCACTCCCTATACTGTTGTTGTACATGTCTGCTATTTTCTTGAGCTCATTGTCGGTACACCTATTTATGTCGTCGTATCTTATGCCATCAGGACCTGGAGCACTGTTTTTTGATCGTCGAAGCACAGCCTTGATTTCTTTCACTGTCACTGTGTCTTCATCCGAAGTGTTCTGGGCCTTGCATCTGTCTGAGGTGACCTCCTTGGCCAGATTCCGGCCTCCCATGTCTGTCTGGTTGCTCTGCTCAAGGTAGCGTTCAAAGAGGGCTTTGCCCTTGTCCTCGTCAGTCCTCTGCCAGATGAGGTCAGCACCTTGGAAGTCAGAAATGCTCTTATTCTTGACTACACCACTCATGCTTTTATGTAGTCGCCAGAACAATTTCAGTGACTTGTCTGTGCTTACTCTTTGACACACCTCTGCCCATTTTTCGCTTTTAACCACCGTGACCAGTTTTTTGAAATAGCTTACTTTTGTGTGCATCTCTCTTTCTAAGTGCAAGCAGGGACTAGGATGACCAGCTCTGTTCTTCTTGGCATTTTGCCATCTCCTTACAGCACTACGCTTATCCACCCAAGCCTTCTCCACCTCGAAACTCCACCACGGTGGCTGCTCCCAGCTTTTTTTCCTTTTCTTCCTGCCCTGAAACGTTTCCCGTTGTTACTTTAACCAATCTAATACAAATGTTACTTTAATCAATCTAATATAATCTAGTTATTGCTTTAACCAATCTAATCCCGTTGTTACTTTAACCAATCTAATCCCGTTGTTACTTTAACAGATCTAATCACGCTGTTACTTTTACTCATCGTGTTGCTAATCCCATCACGTTGTTATTTTAACAAATCTAATCTAACCCCGTTGTTACTTTAACCAATCTAATCTCTTGTTACTTGTCCGTTGTCCCTTTAACGTAACCAATCTAATCTAATCTGAGAGGACAGCCATTATCCTGACTCCCGCCTCAGGTTGTTGTTGTTTTTTTCTATCCCTTTCATAACGTTGCAGTCAACATCAGCACTTTTCAGCTCCTGTTGATGTTTTAGGCAAGATTACGCTCAGTAGTTTGCCACTGCTTTCTGAGCGACCGGCTCATATACCCCGTAAGTTACCAAAGCGGCGAGAACCGCTACCGTTTCTCGCACAGGTTACGTTACTCGCGAGAATATACGGGATTACGGAGAAAGACGTTAACTCATAGGCCAGGAAGACCGGCCTCAGGTTGTTACAACTTTAAATTAACAACATTATGCGTTACCAACAACTGCAGACAACATAACAACCCGGCATGACTCAGACATGCTACCCAAAAAATCATGACCAGGCACGATTCTACAGAAAGGAAACCAAATGACTAATTCACCGGAATTCGCCGTGGTGACGTAGCCATGCAAATATCCACACGCACGAGCGCCCATTATCGCTGTCTATAGTCTTCTTAGTAAACCGGCCCGAGAAACTACCAACCCACACTTGTCCACAAATACGAGTATTTATAACCGACAATCCCAGCTGTAAATGTAGAAATAAGAATACGCCCCTCAACCGCGCTGTATACTTCTCCGTTTTATGGCTTGCTTTAAA
Source organism: Cepaea nemoralis (assembly GCA_014155875.1). NCBI lineage: Eukaryota > Metazoa > Mollusca > Gastropoda > Stylommatophora > Helicidae > Cepaea > Cepaea nemoralis. Next base: position 40,696 of record JACEFZ010025853.1, read on the forward strand.
TAAAACTAATACGGCGGCAGTATCAATAGGGACACATACATATAGGATTTATGTTTATATTCTTGTACTGGGAGTCCTATCCAAACACTCTGATACATAGTGAACTGTTATATTGAAGTATTGAACAGGAGTTTTTAACGGCCGCATAACGGCTTTACTTATTTTGCATCAATGGTTTTCAATATGGGCCACATTCCCCCGAGGAAATAAATATACCACCATTTATAAGAGGCCTATTTGAAGTATGACGGTATGTGACTGCGATAGTCGTGGCTTTACGTTAGACCCCGGGCACTCGAACTACTAGTTCTTCAGAAACTTTCAGACAACACCGACGTCACAGATCGCTTCCGTTACCTGGGCCTACAACGCAAGCAAAGAATAGCAGCACTGTAACCCAACCACGCATGTAAGAGGCGACTATGGAAAATTGGCTTGGGACGTCTTCATTGCGTCTATGTAATTGTGGTGTTGGAGAAAATCCTATTGGAACACAATGAGGCACCCCCCATTCCGTAGCAAAGGGTAGCTGTCAAGTCCAACCAATCATGAACAGGTCTACAACGGGTTTGGTTTGAGTTCGTGAAGGGCATATACTCCGCTGGGTGAAGGCAAGCAGGATAAGGAGAGAGAGAGAGAGAGAGAGAGAGAGAGAGAGAGAGAGAGAGAGAGAGAGAGAGAGAGAGAGAGAGAGAGAGAGAGGGAGAGAGGGGGAGGGGAGAGAGAGAGGGGGAAAGAGAAAGAGAGAGAGAGAGCAGAGAGAAGAGAGAGAAAGCAGAGAGAGAGAAGAGAGAATGATTAGTTGGCTAGTGAAGCCCGTGGAGGCCCGACGATGTGTTGAGGTGGTCTGAGCCGTGAAAGGGTCTTGAGAAGACCGTTTACACAGTACCCAGGACATCCCATATGTGCCCCGTCCCGCTCTGAACATGTCCAAGAGTATGGATACTTCCTTCCAGTGGCCAGTTGGTTACTCACGCCTCTGATTCGCCCTCTGCCACGATCCTTCCTGCTAGTGGGGAAATTGACTTACGATTACATCAGTCGCAGCCGCATGTAGTCATTGGTATGTGTTTCTCGGGGGGGGGGGGGGGGGGGGGGGGGGGGGGGGGGGGGGGGGGGGGGGGGGGGGCTGAATGGTTCGAGTCATGGTGTCCGCCTCGAGTGCTGGAGGTCCCGGGTACAAGCCCCGGTGAGGGCCGGGATTTTTTCACGTGGACTTCTAGTAACAAAATTTCTCCTGGTCTCTGGGTAGTGAGATCGGACGTCCGTGTATATTGTTGCGCAGGTAAAAAAAAAATCCATTGGCAGTTGGAAATCGAAAAAGAGTAGCCTAACAGCGCTGCCCGGACAAAATTTCGATTTAAAAATCTACCCACAGTATTTCAGGATACTCGCTGGTGCTACGGAGTTCGTGCGCTGAGCAGAGATTCTCCGGACTCAGGCTTGAGTTAGGAGTAGAACGGAGCACTTATGGGTTACACCCGTGTGCCGTGATGTTCATCCGTCGACTAAACTAAACTAAGTGTTTCTCCTTAAACCAGCGATCATTTATAGGCCGTATCATGTCTAGTAGTGATTTAACGTTAAAACTGAATAGTTCCAGGCTGGTGCTACGTGAACTTATCTTGACTTCCATAAATTTGCTAAAGTTAGAAAAGTCTCTCTTGCATTTTGTATTCTTATTTTGACATCTTTATCAATATACGTCTACACTGCTGCCCATAAAAGTTATGACTCCGTCTCTTGAAATGGGTGCTAGTGCTGGAGGCAACGAGCAAGCCGACTTGTTGGCCTAACGAGAGTGGTCAGCAACAGAAACAATGCTGATATGTTTATGTATATCTATAAACGACTGCCAAGTGAAGACACAATCATAGGCGAAACAGCCAGGCAACGGAAGAAGAAGAAGAAGAAGAAGAAGAAGAAGAAGAAGAAGAAGAAGAAGAAGAAGAAGAAGAAGAAGAAGAAGAAGAAGAAGAAGAAGTAGAAGAAGAAGAAGCCTATGTAAGGATGCGTGAGGGCTTTTATTTAAGAGTTGCCTCGGCAAGTAAGCACCTATACAGAATGTTTACAGCCAGTGTGTTACTGGATTGGTTTGATCTCATTACTTCTATGTCAACTGTCTAGCTAATACACACACTTATTCTGTGTAAGATATATCTTACATAGATAAACTGCCATCAGAAAGTAAAGCCAATCACCCCCCCCCCCCCAACAACACCCATAAAAAGAGGGTGGAGTTTAAGAGCCCTGTCCCACTTAGCAAGGCAGGTCAATACAAAAAACGATATAACTAACAACTAACGCTAATGACTAAGCTCTGTAGCTTTCCGTGTCTGGATTTTACAGACGAAGGCCATCACTATCTGTGTACAGCAAAGAAGACTAAAGGTTGCATTAGGAAAAAGTTTACAAAAAAGTAACCCAAGGGGGGAACTT
>JACEFZ010025854.1:0-41980 GCA_014155875.1 Cepaea nemoralis
GGGGTTTTTAAAAACTGAAAGGGCCCTACTTTGGCTCGAAAAATTCTTTGACAAGTGAGCAAAGATGCTTGACGTTCCGGAGGACTAGTTAGTTATTTAAAAGTTCCAACTTCACGAACAACGGGTCGTCCCCATTATGCTCCGTTCCTGTGCCAGTGACTATCACACAAAATGCTCCTCACTGTCTAATATGAAAGGTGGAACAGACAGGAGTCTCGGCAATCCAACAGCCCGCACAGGTACACTGTGCATAATGCCGCCGCCAGAATTCCAACACAAAAGTCTTCCACGACAACCGTAGATCATCATCGATGGAATCGACTTTCACCAGAAAGACCTCATTGACCAGGGTTTTCTCACATGGCGCTGTCTCTATCCGCAGGGCGACCCGCCGATCTCCTGCAGTGTTTTTTTCCCGTTTCTTCACAGCTCCTGCAGTCGTAGTTACTTCACAAGTGACTGCACCCTTGCGTAATGATGTACGCCACGAATTTCGGGCTTTGGCAGTAGTCTCCCAGGTGAGGTAGCTAGTTAATTGGTGGTTGATTGATTGGTTGGTTGGTTCGTTCATTGGTTACATAGTTAATTAGTTAGTGGTGATTCTAATTTTATGGCAACGGGTCACTCCATATTGCCCCATTCCTATGCAGGCGAATATCAACATGTTCCTCACTACTGTTATGAAAAGTGAAACAGACAACAGTCCATACAAAACCAACAGCACGCACACGCATGAATGCATAAGGCCACTGCTAACACAACAGTCTGTCTCTAGAATTATTGTTCATCTTCAATGGAAGCAGCAGTCACTAGAGAAACCACCACTTACGCATATGTTATTGTATAAGGAAAACCAGCTTTTTCAGCAAAATATTTTTTTCCTCATATCCTTTACAGAAACATCAATATCATTAGATATGCAGATGATACAGTATTGATTGATGACAATGCACAGGATCTGCAACAATTAGTAGACGCTGTGGTTGTACACAGTGAGCAGCTGGGGGTTGGAATTAAATTGTAAGAAGACACAGGTTTATGGTCCGTGCACTAGGAAGAATGAAGTACCACAATGTAATATACAAGTAAATGGGAATATTCTTCAACAAGTGAAATCGTACAATTATCTCGGGAACCATCATAACATCTGATGGGAGAGCCTTGAAGAGATTAGAACAAGAATCGCCATGGCAAAAGTAGCCTTTAGCAAGATGAAAAACATTCTGACCAATAAAAAGATGTCAATTGAAACGAGAAAAAGAGTGTTGAGGGGGTACATAGAGCCTGTTCTTTTGTATGAATGTGAAACTTGGACAATGTACAGTCAAGCTGAAAAACATTTGATGGCTACATAAATGTGGTGAGAAAAATGCAAAGAATACCATGGACAGACAGAAAAACCAATGACCAATTACTGCAGGAGACAAATGAAAATCTTAAACTGATTAGATAAATTAGACGTAGACAGTCAAAATCTTTTGGCCATGTTATGAGAAGAAATGGATTCTAGAACTTAGTGACACCTGGCAAGATCGAAGGGAACAGACCAAGAGGAAGACCGAGAGAGAAATACCTGGATGGCTTGGCCACATGGCATGGACGAGCCAGGAACACTGAGCTGATCCACGACACTGGTGATCGAGTGAAATGGCGAGTCATGACCGCCCACGCTTTCCGGCATGGCACATGATTGATAGATTGATCCTTTACAGGACATCACTGTCAACATCAGCATCTTTCAGCTGATTGTTGATTTCTTGGCAAGATTACGCTCAGTAGTTTGCCATTGCTTTCTGGGCGACCGACTCACATACCCGTAAGTTACCAACGCGGAGAGAACCGCTACCGATTCTCGCGCAACGAAAGTTACTCGCTAGAGTATACGGGATTACGGAGAAAGTCTTGTAACCCCTATACCAGGGAGACCGACTAGCAAGAGATTAATCACATGAAATTTAATAATGAAAAGCTTAACAGTGTGACTGTGTGTGTGTGTGTGTGTGTGTGTGCATACGTGCGCGCCTGTCGTGTGTGTGTGTTTGTGAGTGTGTGTGTGTGTGTGTCTGTGTGTGTCTGTCTGTCTCTCTCTCTGTATGTGTGTGGGTTGATAATGAGCGATAAGTGAAAGGCTGATGTTATTAAAATTAAAAGCAACACTTTATAGTTCTACCATCGTACAAACGCATGCACCATTAACAGATTGTTCTGACGAACTCCAGAATTTCCTGGGGCTGTGCAGTCTATCTAGATTTGTTATGAGAGTCACACACATGCAATTCAGAGACGAAAATAAGCGAACATTGTAGGAAATTATGGACTAAAGACAAGAAATAATAGTCGAAAAAGGCCGTTCCAATAATGTGAAGAAAGAAGACTTATTATTTGAATACACTACATACATGAAAAAGTAGAAAGAACCTGAGGAAACAGACGTTGTTTCTATCTACAATGTTAACAATCACATTGCCGGCTAAGAAGAACGGTATTCAAGAACTGTAACAGATCAGTCTATAAAGACACTTGTGTGCCCACACGATGACAAGATAATCACAAAGTTGGGGGTCATGGTAAGAAGTAGATAGTTACAACATTGAGTGAGTAAAAGAGACACAGGTCGATAGAGGGAGAAAATGCTGGATGGTTTCACACAGTGGTACTGGAAACGATTAGTTGTAGATCTTATCAAGAAGATATTGGGGAATTTTACGGGAGGAGTAAGATTGTCTGCAACGATCTGCATGGCTCATGATGACGATGATACTTGAACACTTACCGGAAATACAAGATAACCACCATAGGAGTGGGAGCCCCAATGTATCTGTTACATGTGCTGTTTTTGCGTAGAAAAGTGTTCAATTCGGGTTTGGTATACACAACGCCTTCAAATTCAAGATTCTCTATTCCACTATATTTCCGCGTGTTATCACAGAAACTATATGTCTGTGGAATAAAACATAATAAACTTTTAGTGATTAGCAAGAAACTGTAAATCCTGTGTAGAGGAAGGGCCTTTTATGTCAAGATAAAGCTGGATTATTAGTGTAGAATTTGTACTTTTAGGAGAAATATCACACTATTGGTGTTGAGACTGTATTATTTGGAAATATATTGGACTAATATTTATGCTGTATTGAAAAGAGAACTATTGGACTATATGGGTTGATGCTGTATTGTTGGGATAAGTATTGGATCATTATGATTGATGCTGAATTGTTAGGAGAACTACTGGATTATTAGAGTTGATGCTGAATTGTTAGGAGAACTACTGGATTATTAGAGTTGATGCTGAATTGTTAGGAGAACTATTGGATTATTACCGGCATGGCACATGATGGATGGATAGATGGATTGTATTGTTAGGAGAACTATTTGACTGTATGAGGTGTTGCAGTATTGTTAGGATAACTATTGGATTTTTAGAGTTGATGCTGTATTGCTAGGAGAACTATTGGATTATTATAGTTGATACTGTATTGTTAGTAGAACTATTTGACTACATGGGCTGATGCTGTATTGTTAAGAGAACTATGGGATTATTAGGGTTGATGCTGTATTGTTAGGAACACTATTGCATTATTATGGTTGATACTGTATTGTAAGGAGAACTATTTGACTATATGGGTATTTCCTGTATTGTTAGGAGAACTAATTGATGACAATGGGTCCCCGTTGCCTGAATTGGGTTGATGCCATATTGTTAGGAGGGCTATTGGATGATATGGGTTGATGCTGTGTTATTAGGAGAACTATTGGATTAAAGGATTGATGCCGCATTGTTATATGAACTATTGGATTAAATTGGTTGATGCTATATTGTTAGGAGAACTGCCCTGCTACTGAGTAAGTGCGTGGCGTGACACTGTGAGCTGTGAGTTTCGTGTGAAATGCTTTTGAATATGCCCGAGGTTTTTTGAAACGTGACTGCATGTTCGGAGCGATGGCAGCTGGCTATGTCCCAGAGCTGATCGGTTTTTGCCTTATGCAGAAATGCGTGGCTGCTGGGCTTCTGGTTGACTGCCACTGCCATCGACGATGGACTTGTATTTTCGTGGACTGTATGGGTGAACATCTAGGAAACATCCAGATGGGAAATTACTGCCGATTCCATCAGAGATGAACTGGGTGTTTCGTGGGTAACTATTGTGTTGACATTCTGGCGGCCGCATTATGCACAGTGTATCTGTGCGGGCTGTTGTTTGTCGAGACTCCTGTCTTTTCCATTTTTCACATTGGGCATTGGGGAGCAATTTGTGTGATATTCACTGGCACAGGAACGGAGCATAATGGGGTCAACCGTTGCTGTGAAGTTGGAACCGCGACTAACTAACTAACTAGCTGTTAGGAGAACTATTGGATTATATGGGTTGATGCTGTATTGTTAGGAGAACTATTGGATTATATGGGTTGATGCTGTATTGTTAGGAGAACTATTGGATTATATGGGTTGATGATGTATTGTTAGGAGAACTATTGGATTATATGAGTTGATGATGTATTGTTAGGAGAACTATTGGATTATATGAGTTGATGATGTATTGTTAGGAGAACTATTGGATTATATGAGTTGATGATGTATTGTTAGGAGAACTATTGGATTATATGAGTTGATGATGTATTGTTAGAACTATTGGATTATATGGGTTGATGATTTATTGTTAGAACTATTGGATTATATGGGTTGATGATGTATTGTTAGGAGAACTATTGGATTATATGAGTTGATGATGTATTGTTAGGAGAACTATTGGATTATATGAGTTGATGATGTATTGTTAGGAGAACTATTGGATTATATGAGTTGATGATGTATTGTTAGGAGAACTATTGGATTATATGGGTTGATGATGTATTGTTAGTGGAACTATTGGATTATATGGGTTGATGATGTATTGTTAGTGGAACTATTGGATTATATGGGTTGATGATTTATTGTTAGAACTATTGGATTATATGGGTTGATGATAGTTTGTTAGAACTATTGGATTATATGGGTTGATGATAGTTTGTTAGAACTATTGGATTATATGGGTTGATGATGTATTGTTAGTGGAACTATTGGATTATATGGGTTGATGATTTATTGTTAGAACTATTGGATTATATGGGTTGATGCTGTATTGTTAGGAGAACTATTGGATTATATGAGTTGATGCTGTATTGTTAGGAGAACTATTGGATTATATGAGTTGATGATATATTGTTAGGAGAACTATTGGATTATATGGGTTGATGATATATTGTTAGAACTATTGGATTATATGGGTTGATGATGTATTGTTAGGAGAACTATTGGATTATTAGGGGTTATGTTGCATTGTTACGAGAACTATTGAACTGTATGTGTGATAATGTATTATTAGTTAGTCGCGGTTCCTACTTAACGGCAACGGGTCGTCCCCATATTGCTCCGTTCTGTGCCAGTGAATATCACTCAAAATGTTTCTCACTGTCCCATGTGAACAATGGAATAGGCAGGAGTGTCGGCAAGCCAACAGCCCGCACAGGTGCACTGTGCATAATGCCGCCGCCAGAATTCTAACACAAAAGTCCTCCAAGAAAAATACAGTTCATCATCGATGGGAACCGCAGTCACCAGAAAGACTTCATTGACCAGGGTTTTATCCCATACGGCTCGGTCTCTTTCCGCAGGGTGACCCACAGAAAGCTCTGCACAAAGCACGAACTCCGTAGCTACAGCGCCGACTCCCAGGATTCTCCTGAAAAATGTACTCGTGAATCGAAAAGGTAAACCAGTGTATTGTTAGGAGATCTATTGGATTATATGAGATGATGCTACATTGTTAGAAGAACTATTGAATTATATGGGTTGATGCTATATTGTTCGAACTATTGGATTATATATGTTGATGCTGTATTGTTAGGAACACTATTGCATTATTATAGTTGATACTGAATTGTAAGGAGAACTATTTGTCTATATGTGTTGTTGCTGTATTGTTAGGAGAACTATTGGATGACAATGAGTCCCCGTTGTTTGAATTGGGTTGGTGCTATATTGTTAGGAGAACTATTGGATTATATTGGTCGATGCTGTATAGTTAGGAGAACTATTGGATTATTAGGGTTGATGCTATATTGTTAGGAGAACACTTGGACTATATGGGTTGATGCTGTATTGTTAGGAGAACTCTTGGACTATATTGGTTGATGCTGTATTGTTAGAAAAACTATTGGACTATATAGGGTGATTTGAAATGTTGCATTGTTAAGAGAACTGTTGAACTGTATGTGTGATGGTGTATTGTTAGGAGAACTATTGGCCTATATGGGTGATGCTGTATTCATTAGAGGGCTGACAGACTATTAGTGGGGGTCGTGACAGAGATCACTGGCTCAAAAGAGGAAAAAAAAACATGAGATCCCACGACAGTTAGAAATCACAAAGAGCAGGCCTTCAGGCTACAGCCCTGACAACATTGTTAGGAAAGGCAATATACCTACAGGTAGATAGAGCTCGTTTTCTTGGAGGGAATCTGTCTAGAGGGAGCAGACCTGACCCAAATACATGCCGAAGTCGGTCACCCGGACCTGTGATGTGTATAACTAGATGTGACACACCCCAATCACCACCACCATCATCATGATCATGAGTAACGAAGAAGAAGATGATGTCACTATCACAACTTCAAATTGTTGTCTGCGATCTTCCTCAGATCTGGTATTTCTGTAACTCTCCAAGCATAATTCTATAGTTTATTATTCATATCTTCGATTAGGCATTAGTGTCTCCGCATCTACAGCAGGAAAGCAGTCTATGGATCGTGCCAATGTTATTAATACCCCTAGAGAGATGTGGAGAACGGAGGACTTTGACGCCAGTGAATCCATATCGTTTTGCATGCTATCGCCAAGCTGCGTCTCCTGAAGGACTACGACGTCCGTCCTGAATACCATACTCTCGACAAGGAGGCCTCGTTGCCTGAAGCTCGCACAATTCTAACATAGAATGTGAACATTGTTGATGCCTAAATAGCATATTTCAGCTAATATTTTCTTGCGTCAGCTCTCTTCCCTTTGATCTTTCCGCCTCCCATGCTTACTTCTGTGTTCCTGACTCGCTAGCTGATCCGTTAATGTTTCTGAGCTGCCGGTTGATCCGTCATACAACAAACACACTGCGTTTCGACGTCACTACACGCTAATTGAACAACATACACATAAGTGTTGTCACAATGCACGAAGTCAGTAGCATCGGCCTAGTCCTAGTTTACATTCCGGCACAGGTATTTACATCCAGCAGATGAAAATATCCATCCTTAAAGATAAAATATTGGTAGGCAGCAATAACATAAATTACAACCGGCTGCCCTATATGCCCGGAAAGCCGAAAGAAAGAAAGAAAGAAAGAAAGAAAGAAAGAAAGAAAGAAAGAAAGAAAGAAAGAAAGAAAGAAAGAATAAGCAACTCGTGAAATATATAATTTACTGGTAAGAGGCCATGAAGACAAAGAAATCAAAAAGCAGATAAAAATTAAATTACAAACCCAGTAATATGCAGCAATTGAATCAACCAACAGTACAACTGTAAACACCAGCAATGGAGAAGGCCGGAGCCCCATCATGGCCGTCGTGTCAAGGAAATTGTTGTAACTGGAGTCAGTCTGGACAAAATAGACGCCATGACACGTTATATCAGTGAACATTAATGTTCATGTGTGTTGTATTCATTTCTCACCTGTCCTCCGTAAGATTGGTCTATGCAAGTAGTCCTGTAACTAGTTCTTTTTAGTCAGTTTTCTGTAACCAGTTATATGTAGCTTGTTCTCTGTAAGTGTTTCTGTGTACCTTGTTCTCTGTAACCATTTATCTGTAACCAATTATATGTAGCTAGTTCTCTGTAAGTGTTTCTATGTAATTAGTTTTCTGTAAAAATTTCTCTGTATATTTGTGATCTATAACTAGTTCTCTTTAACCAGTTCTCTTAAGTTGTTAAATGACTAGCTCTCTGTAACTAGGTCACTGTAAGTTGTCATCTAAACCTAGTTCTTCTTCTTCTGCGTTCATCCAGGGTTTTTTTTTTTCCGGATGTGATTGCTTTGCGCCTGTTTACAGCAAAGTTGCGTACACATCCGACTTCTGCGGGCATTTGTTGACCGGGTTAACCATCCTGGGGAACCTAGTTCTATGTAAGCAGATTTGTGTAACTAGTTAACCGTAAATTGTGATGTATAATTAGTTCTCTGTGACCAGGTGTCTGTGAGTTGTGATATATAACTAGTTTTCTATAAGTAGTTATCTGTACGTTGTGTCTTATCATAATCATCATCATCAAGTGTCATGCCAGCTGGCGTAGGCGTCCATGTCTATGCATAGATCTCGGTCTTTGGTGTTCTGGATCAATTCTGCTGCTGATAATCCTCCATGCCACCGTCTCAATCCATCCAGCATCATTTCTCTTGGCCGGCCCCTGCTTCGCTTTCCTTCCATCTTTCCAGCCGACACAATGGTCTCAAATGCTTCTCTTCTCATCACGTGACCAAAGACAGATATTTGTCTCTTTCTTATTGTTGTATATACTGCTCTAGTTTCATTAGCCTCTTTAAGGCAATCGTCATTAGTTACTCTGGCTGTCCACGGAATTCGCAACATTCGTCTTAGGAACCACATCTCTGTTGCTTCCATTTGTTTTCTAATGTGTTCATTTACATTCCAAAATTCACTGCCATACAGCAAAACAGGTTCTGTATAGCATTTCGGCACGCTATTTCTTACATTCAATGATTGTGACTTATTGCATAAGATATGTTTCATTTTCTGAAATGCAGTCTTTGCTTGCCCTATTCTGCTCAAACGTTGTGTTAGTTACCTAATTATGTATAAGGTGATCTATAATTATTTCTCTGTGAACAGTTTTCTGTAATTAGTTCTGAAAGTAGTTCTCTGTGAGTAGTTCTGTGTAAGTAGTCGTTGTACGTATTTCTAAGAAAGTAGTTATCAGCGCGAAGTTTTCTTGTAAGTATTTCTATGACAGTAGTCACAGTAAGTAGCTATCTTAAAGTATTTCTTGGTAAGCAATCATTGTGTAAGTAGTTCTGTGTAAATGGTTCTATGTAACTATTTCTCTGTAAGCAATTCTCTGCAAGCTGCTTACTGTAAGTAATTCTCTGCAACTAGTTATGTACACGTAACCACCGTAAGTAGTTCTCTGAAAATAATTATCAGTAATCAATGTAAATAGTTCTCTGTAAGTAGATCATGCAAGTAGTTCTCCGTAAGTAGTTATTGTAAATAAGTATCTGTAAATAGAATAAAATGCAAGTAGATCTCTGTAACTAGTTCCCGGTACCTAGTTCTCTATAAGTAGTCATTGTTAGAAGTTCTCTTAAAGAAGTTGTTGGTTAGTTGAGGTTATTGGGTTTTCTATACTAATCTGTGATGCGGATAGTAATACTGTATCATCAACATATCGAATCTCTGGTATTTCATGACCACCGATAATTTTGGCATCATATAACTCCCTATTTATATAATCTCTGACATTTATCGTTATATGTTCGGCGTACAGGTTAAACAAATAGGGCAACAGCACACAGCCCTGACGGACACCTTGTTTGATGTCGAACCAATATGATGTCTCGCCATCTATTCTAACCGCTGCTTTTTGGTCTAGATAGAATATGTTTATGAGTTGTATTACATGTGATGGAAAACCCATATTCCTCATGATATCCCAGAGTTTCTGATGTTGTACACAGCCTTATCCCTTTGAATGATCCACAAAACATGTGAATACTTTAAATAGCTTGACATTAAATGTTCTGCACTTCTCTTATTAAACGCATGTTGAGTATAATCACTCAAATCTGTTTCAGGTGATATGTGGCTCTCTGGTTGTATGTACGCTATAGCCTTCATTGCATATATATATATACACATATAAATAATTAGGTAGAAAATTAAAGGAAAACATAGGTTTATGTTAGACTGCATTGCTATATTTCCCTCACTGCATAAATCTGAATAGATAAATAATTACGTAGAATATATCAATATAATATAAATTTATTATAACATACCTGATAATATGTCTTTCTAGCTTGCCTGCATCGCCTTGTTTAAACGACACGTCACATTACAGTGTACATACATACACATTTTCCAACTGCCACGTGTCAACTTCACAATTCACTCTCCTTATCAGCAGTGTGGGGGGATCCGCAGTGATACCATTGTAACGGATTCACGTGAGTCTGTCCTTCCTTTTTTTCTGTATTAATTCGCCCTTGGGCCGCAGTGGTTGTAGATATGAGATCTCGTCTGTAGCATATACTTTTCTCTTGGGCGGCGTGGTTATAGATATGAGATTGATTGATTGGTTTAGGAACCGACAGCAGACGGTTAAGGAATCACAGCATTCGGGGCATTCCTATAAGCACTCCGTCCCCATCCCCAGCAGCCAGCGAAGAGTTCCAACACCAGTAGTACCAGTAGCAATCTTATTATATGTCCGTCTTGCCTTTCCTCTGAGCGTCGATCGTCGGCCAGATCCCCTCGTCACCCCTCTCTGTCGCATTCTTGCTAGACTATGGTGATCCATTTGCTTCTCCGAGGTGTACACGTGCTCCCACAAGGCCGCAACCACGTCTGCCTTATCATGCGTCAATACTCCATCAGGTTTTGCAGAGCCAGCCAATCTGTATGCTTGTTCATTCCCCAGCATGCCCCGGAGAAAAGATCCAGACGATGCTTGTCACCCGTGACTTTCGAAGCGAAGCAAACCACTCTGCACGAAGCTTGCCTGTCCTCACCCTACTCAGCATGCTTTCTGAGTCAGTTACAATCACGATGTGTGTGTGTGTGTGTGTGTGTGTGTGTGTGTTTGTGTGTGTGTCGTATTCTCCATGAAAGCTGCACTGACCGCCTCCACCTCCATTCTTAAGCTAGATGTTGTGGTATCATATGCCAGGCTCTCCTGCACCAAACGTCGACCATTATCGTTTGCTAAGAACCCCCAGGCACATCTCCTGCCTCTCAACATCGAACCATCAGTGTATATAATTACATCACCCGGGGGAGCATTATCCTGAATTAGTTGCTGGATTTTCACTTCCGTGGCCCCTGCTAGCCTCTCCTGCACTCCCGGCTCAATGTGATTATAACTCTGCACAAGTATGACTGCTCCGCTGGCATTCTTATCCACTCCTCTCCTCGCCAATTGTTCTCGTCTGTAGCATTTACTGTTCTCTTGGGTGGCGTGGTTGTAGATAAGAGTTCTCGTCTGTAGCATATACTACTCTTGTGGGCGGCTTGGCTGTAGGTATGCGATCTTGGCTGTAAACAACCCATCGTGTCAGAGCTAATAGGATTATCTTGAGAGGTCATGGTGATAGGTCTGATAAAACTGGTTAGGTCCGTTTGAATTGAACATGCTTATGTGTCTAGCGATGAGTTTGTGTGGGGTGGTTTATTTCGTTGTGCTATCGACTGTATCCTTTAGAAGTATTTGTTGATGTTCTTCTTGTAATTGCCGGCTACGTTTGATAGCATTTTATACATACGTGTATTTCTTTTCATACATTATTTCGGTTTCCTTAGCAAAAGGGCATTTCAGTTTTTTTATCTAATGTTAAAATTATTTCAATATCGTGTATGTGTTCTTTTACATTACATTCAACTCATGAGAATTTCGAACACATGGAATCAGAAAAGAAGCATGAGAATGTAGCAGTCCCCTGGTGTGGGTATTCGAAGTATTAGGATCATCACATTTTAGGGCTTATGTGGACGGTGGGACACGTGGTTAGTCTTAACTCCCGTAGCAAACGACGAGTGCAGGTATCGAACTCTCGTCCTATGGTGCTCACGCCATGGTCAGCATGGCCTCTAAACGATTACACCCACGTCACAGGGAGTCTCCGTGGCCAAGTGGTTAAGCCGCCTATCTCGCGATTCGAAGGTTGTAAGTTCGATCCTGGACTCCGTCATTATATCGCTCCATCACAGCCTGGATCTCTTTCACTGTCACTATGTCTACTTCTGAAATGGTCTGGGACTTGCGCCTTTCTGAGGTAAATGTCGTGGCAAAAATGTGTCCTCTCGTGTCTGTCTGATTGCTCTGCTCTAAATCGCGTACTACAAGGGCCTTTATTCTCGCCAGTCTCGTTAGTCCTGAGGAAAGCAAATCTAATATATTTTTTTTTAAATGTTGCATATCCCTTACAGGACGTTGCAGTCAACACCAGCATTTTTCAGCTGCCGTTGATGTACTAGGCAAGATTACGCTCAGTAGTTTTCCATTGCTTTCTGAGCGACCGGCTCACATACCCCGTAAGTTACCAACGCGGCGAGAACCCCTACCGATTCTTGCGCAGGTTACGTTACTCACGAGAATATATGGGATTACGGAGAAAATACACTAATGATAAATCTAAATCTAATATATATAACAACAATTAACACAAAGATAACTGAGAAATATATATATATAATAAACCTGCAATTGTAGCCTGACTGTGTCAATTATTCCAAATTGTGGTGATGACAAAGATGCCACTTGTACCAAGACTGTGTCCAGTATTCCAAGTTGTGGTGATGACTGTGTCAAGTATTCCAAGGTGTGGTGATGACTGTGTCAAGTATTCCAAGTTGTGGTGATGACAAAGATGCCACTTGTACCAAGACTGTGTCCAGTATTCCAAGTTGTGGTGATGACTGTGTCAAGTATTCCAAGGTGTGGTGATGACTGTGTCAAGTATTCCAAGTTGTGGTGATGACAAAGATGCCACTTGTACCAAGACTGTGTCCAGTATTCCAAGTTGTGGTGATCACTGTGTCAAGTATTCCAAGTTGTGGTTGTGACGGGACAGCCCCGGCAGCATCATAATTACCCAAGTTTTCAAGGAATTACAGAGCCCACAATATTTTTCTAAAATTCTCTAAAAGAATAAACGTTCCCCAGAAGAGGATAAAAACGTAAGAGAAATATACAGAGTCACTTAGAGCCCGCACTATCATTTTTACTACATTGGTAGATCAAAGCAATGTCTGGTCTCAACATCTAAGAGATTTTCCCTTTGATGTTCTGATCAACCAGACATCGCGGAGCCAGTCAGTTGAGAATGACGTGTTAGTTTACAAGCCTGCGGTTGGAATAGGGACTAACACCTTACGTTCAAAAGGACCTAACGTGTGAACCAGCCACGGCAGAATGGGAGATAAGAGGGTCAGCCAGACCCGTCTGAAATAATACATGGCAGTGCTACTCAGGGGAAAACCCCGTGTGATCCAAAGACAGCAATATAATGCAGGCCTAACACCTATCTATAAGTCCAGACATTGGGGAGACGGGACAACGTCTGTAATTGCCACCACAAAGGAGCAATTAGGACCAGATGCTTAACACCTCACTGCAATACGGGCGGCAAAGTAGGAACACATGGCTGACACATTCCTGCCAGCAACCGGGAAGGCTTGTGTTAACCACAGATTGGTATGTAGTTATGACGCAACGTCTGTTGCAGGGGTCAATTCATTGTTTCAGGAATGTGGCGGGGCATCGGTCAATTTGACTGACAAATGAAACTACCGTCCACAGGAAAAGAGGAGGGGTGAAAAGAATTTGGCACTTAATCCATCTGGGTAAACCATCTTACATGGAAAAATAGGCGGAGTTAATGAAAATGGGACATATTAATTAACCAACCTGGAAACTAGCCAGGAATTGAATAGAATAAAACTACATGCATGGCCAGCAAGACTTCAGACGCAAATTCACAATAGCATTCTTAGGATACCTACTGGAGAAATATTAACATTTCATTCTGTTGGACTTCTGTACGAAGTATTATGATGGAATTTCCTAGCTATAAACCAGGTAAACCATTATTCTGATTAGTTTGTCTGCTAGTCTGAAGGCTTGTGTAGTTTCCTGTTTTTACATATTCTCCCAAACTTTACACTCGTGGATTTTCTTTGTACTTAAGGTTCCAGTTCTAGCTTTACGATTTCACTGAGAACTATTTTCTTCTTTCATTCACCACTTGGTTGTCTGATTTGTTGTATGTGATAATTTGGAGACATCCATTATCCAAGCTACATGAGCGTGTGGCTTATGCATGTACAGGAGATACATTTAAATTCATCCTGTATGATGTTAAACATTGGGGAGACTGACTACTTAGGAGAAATTCCTGAGAGCTACCAGTCCCTTGATAGCGTCCAATTAACATTGATTATTTGGACCAACACTTTGAGTGCCTACCAAGATTGTGGTGAAACCACTTGGTTTGATGAATGGCACCAGTTCACCTTGTCTGCATGATGTCTGCATGAGGCCAGACATGACTTAGGACATTCAATATCCCAGACAGATTCAGGGAAGGCATTTAATGTTCGACAGGACTGTGCGACCAGTCCTTCCGACAAGACAGTATGAATGAATCAGAAAGGGAGAGTGTAAGTGAGGTGAACTTATATGGGAAACACTCCATTACACAAATGTATATGAATATGTATGTTTTGAGCTATAGATATTCTAAATAGTTTTATTAATATATATATATATATATATATATATATATATATATATATATATATATATATATATATATATATATATATTTAGAACTGATATATGTTTATGTAACATGCCATCATATATATCATCATACCATCATATATTATGACTTGAACGTATGTTTATATGAATGTATAGACATATGTAATTTGAGATGTGTAGACGTAGATACTACCCATCTCCGTTCGTTTCATTCCAGATCTCTTAGGAGCAATGGACAGTCAACAACCCATATCAGGAAGTGACTTAGCCTTGTGAGGGACCAATTTGGACTCCTTCAATCTGACAGTGAACTGCGTCTCACTGGGGGAAGCATGACTACGTGCTTCTGAGCTTTTCAGCCAGATGAGTTACGTATACCATACCATAATCATCATCATCATCATCATATGATCATCAATAGCAATAATAAACACAGTTGTTGTATTTTAAACTCAGTTGTCTGTATAATTCTAAATGTTTATAAATGTTTGTGTAGCGTAATCAAGTACACACATTATATCATTTAGTGGGGGTTCGCACATATTGTCCAGAAGTGGGAATCTATGTCCGGGAGGTATCTTGCCTATGCAGTCACAAGTAACCAGATTACGTTGCATGTCTTAACTCCTCCTTTCTCACTTCTGGTGATACCAAGTACAGCCACATCTATATATATAGATATATTCTATCTTCAACGAGCCACTTCTTGGCTGTTTTCTTGAGTATCAGGGACAGTGTCTTAAATCAGCATAACAGACATTTGTTCCACGTTTTCTCTCTGGGATTAGTCAGTGGTAATTAGTCCCTTCTGACAGAGTTAGGGGATCTCAAACTACATCCAGAACTAACCACCAGTAGAAGAAAATGATTTTGGCTGAGTGGTTGCCCATCTGGGATCTAACCCCAGCCAGTTGATGACATATTGGTCTGCTCGTCCGCTATAGAATCCGGGAGTACACCCTAGAAAACTTTGGTTCGCGTCCAAGATATTGGTCTGCTCGTCCGCTATAGAATCCGGGAGTACACCCTAGAACATTTTGGTTCGCTTCCGACTTATTGGTCTGCTCGCCCGCTATAGAATCCGGGAGTAAACCCTAGAACACTTTGGTTCGCTCGCAAGGAACGAACCTATTTCAAATCTGTTAGTCTGGTATTATTCTGGTCTTGCCCATGGATAGAACCTAGGTCATTCTCACTTACATTCTTAGCAGCATTAGTTAGTTATAATTTATTTCTAATGTAATAGCTTGCTTGATTGTAGGCAAGATTTTGACACATTAGGACTTCTTATCCATGATAGAATCAGAGAATAAATTCTAGACTATTGATTTTCATAAACCATTCTTTCATTCTTCACCCATTACATTTGCTAAGTATTAACTTAGGAATTTGTTTCTAGGGAAGTCTGTAGAATTTAAATAACTTGTTAAAAAGTTAATAATGGATAATATCATATGAGTTAATTTACATCATTCACCACTGTAGAATTAATAATCACATTAATTAGTGATATTAATTAGTTTATTGATGATTTACTTGATGATTTTTTGATTACATGCTTTATCATTTGATTTAATCATGAATAACTTGATAATGCTTAGTTAATTCAGTGTATGACGGACTGCTTTGCATCAACTTTCTCACTCAAATTCACTACTATCATTCTCATAGCAGTGTAGGTTCCTCTTGTCACTATCCTGCTCTAGCATAAATCTAACTAGCTCTCTGTAGGGTAATAATATAATTACTTGCCTGAGTTTAAGCTGAGAAGAGATCATGGATGCACGCACAGATTTCTTAGAGTCCGCTAGAGGATGGGGCATAAGGCTCAGCTTAGTAGGAGAGAAGCTAGAACTATTTATTAGAGAAGAAATGGGACAAAGAAGATGAGCAGATGATGAAAAGAGTTGCAAAATTAGAAGCAGATATGCGTCACAAAGCTGAAGAAGATGAGATGAAGAAAAAGCAAATTGAAATACTGAACGTGGAGGAATCTACCAGCTCGACTGAGGAAAAGCCAAACACTCAAGCTGAAACTCTGATAGAAAGCAGGGAAGCTGACCGTCACAAAGAAGAGGCATGCATTCCTTTGCAAATCCCCATGGCTCAGAAAAACAAAAACTGGGGCACAGAAAGGCAGATGCTTCCCCACTCAATTCCGAAACATAAACGGAATAGGAATAAATGTACCAAGCGTACGGTAAACAGTCACAAACGTGATAAATGTTTACACCGCAATGAAAGCGGATTAGCTGGCTTGGCAACCCAGCAATCTCAGGAGCTTCTTAAGACTTCCCAAAAGAGAATAATCCAACAGGAGGAGGAGGACCTGAGGAAAACTATTAAAGAGATCGAAGGCGAGACCTTACCCGACTCTTTTATTCCCTTCAGTTCAGAGAAACTAGGAATGGAAATGAATTCAACTGAGACCGGAATGGATGTAAAACAGGATTCCATTGTTTCTCACGGTGTGGCCACACAAGATGAAATAATTATCAGTTTGAATTGCTTATCTCAGGTAGGATATGGCATTGAAAATGACATCCCACAACATTCACTTCTATTGGATTTGGAACAAGAAAACCAGACCAGGGAGAGAATACTTCAATTGGACTTGGCACAAGAGAGCCCGGCCATGGAGGAAAAACAAGACACGGAGGAGAATTCTTACGATGTTAGTATCTTGGAGTCTTTCACAAAGGAAATTCAAGATATACAAAGCATTCATGTAGGTTATACCACGGACTCTGATTCAGGGACGATAAACATGTCTGCTAACAACAAAGAAGAAAATACTTCTTTGGACAGGATGAAGGTAATACCTATCATCAACACAGCTGAAGCTAACAGGGGATCACAAATGATGGACTCTGCAGCGGAACAAAACCGGAGGGGTTGGTATACTCAACACTCAGGACCTTGTTTACCTTTCACTTCAACCAAGGTTGGATGGGGAGAACAGCTGTTTATGTATACTTCTACAAGGAGTGATACAAATTCACAGTTCTTGGGGAACAACATGATTTCTCAAAGTGGGACAACTTCTACTAGCCTTATACTTTCAAACACAGATTCAAAATGGAACTCTGTTGAAGAGGAACGCACCTGGATAAAGAATTATCGAGGGAAGAAAACTCTTAAATCAGGAGGGAGTAAACGGACACCCTACCAAGAACGAGGCAAGTACGAGTTTAATGCACATCATAAAATTATGATGTTCAGCAAATTTCCTGCCAAAAGGAGGAGATTAAAGGATTTTATTATGATCTTTGGCCGACGGAGGAAAAGAAAATGGAGCAACATTACTGCGACCAATTCTTTTAAGAAAACACTGATGGCACTTCCTCTGCTTATAGGACAAGGGCTAGAAACTGAATGGACAATAACAGTCTCTCTGCGGCGCAGGAGAATCTTGTTATACATTTTGCAATTTCCCGGCTGGGAAAAAGTAAAACCTCCAGAGGACAGGACATTACCGAACAATAGCCCGGAAATCCGACACAACACCAGAAGCAAAGATTTGCAAGATATATCCTGGGAGGATGGACATGGGATATTTCTTTTGACTCATAGAACATCCCACTGCCACAAAGAATATTGGGAACCCAGACTTAGAGGCAGTTGGAGAGCGGAGAGAACTTAGATACATTCTTGAATGCTGCCGAGGCTCTGTTATAGGCTTCATTAATGAACCTACTTAAATTGGAGAGCTATGTGACGGGACAGCCCCGGCAGCATCATAATTACCCAAGTTTTCAAGGAATTACAGAGCCCACAATATTTTTCTAAACTTCTCTAAAAGAATAAACGTTCCCCAGAAGAGGATAAAAACGTAAGAGAAATATACAGAGTCACTTAGAGCCCGCACTATCATTTTTACTACATTGGTAGATCAAAGCAATGTCTGGTCTCTACATCTAAGAGATTTTCCCTTTGATGTTCTGATCAACCAGACATCGCGGAGCCAGTCAGTTGAGATTGACGTGTTAGTTTACAAGCCTGCGGTTGGAATAGGGACTAACACCTTACGTTCAACAGGACCTAACGTGTGAATCAGCCACGGCAGAATGGGAGATAAGAGGGTCAGCCAGACCCGTCTGAAATAATACATGGCAGTGCTACTCAGGGGAAAACCCCGTGTGATCCAAAGACAGCAATATAATGCAGGCCTAACACCTATCTATAAGTCCAGACATTGGGGAGACGGGACAACGTCTGTAATTGCCACCACAAAGGAGCAATTAGGACCAGATGCTTAACACCTCACTGCAATACGGGCGGCAAAGTAGGAACACATGGCTGACACATTCCTGCCAGCAACCGGGAAGGCTTGTGTTAACCACAGATTGGTATGTAGTTATGACGCAACGTCTGTTGCAGGGGCCAATTCATTGTTTCAGGAATGTGGCGGGGCATCGGTCAATTTGATTGACAAATGAAACTACCGTCCACAGGAAAGGAGGAGGGGTGAAAAGAATTTGGCACTTAATCCATCTGGGTAAACCATCTTACATGGAAAAATAGGCGGAGTTAATGAAAATGGGACATATTAATTAACCAACCTGAAAACTAGCCAGGAATTGAATAGAATAAAACTACATGCATGGCCAGCAAGACTTCAGACGCAAATTCACAATAGCATTCTTAGGATACCTACTGGAGAAATATTAACATTTCATTCTGTTGGACTTCTGTACGAAGTATTATGATGGAATTTCCTAGCTATAAACCAGGTAAACCATTATTCTGATTAGTTTGTCTGCTAGTCTGAAGGCTTGTGTAGTTTCCTGTTTTTACATATTCTCCCAAACTTTACACTCGTGGATTTTCTTTGTACTTAAGGTTCCAGTTCTAGCTTTACGATTTCACTGAGAACTATTTTCTTCTTTCATTCACCACTTGGTTGTCTGATTTGTTGTATGTGATAATTTGGAGACATCCATTATCCAAGCTACATGAGCGTGTGGCTTATGCATGTACAGGAGATACATTTAAATTCATCCTGTATGATGTTAAACATTGGGGAGACTGACTACTTAGGAGAAATTCCTGAGAGCTACCAGTCTCTTGATAGCGTCCAATTAACATTGATTATTTGGACCAACACTTTGAGTGCCTACCAAGATTGTGGTGAAACCACTTGGTTTGAGGAATGGCACCAGTTCACCTTGTCTGCATGATGTCTGCATGAGGACAGACATGACTTAGGACATTCAATATCCCAGACAGATTCAGGGAAGGCATTTAATGTTCGACAGGACTGTGCGACCAGTCCTTCCGACAAGACAGTATGAATGAATCAGAAAGGGAGAGTGTAAGTGAGGTGAACTTATATGGGAAACACTCCATTACACAAATGTATATGAATATGTATGTTTTGAGCTATAGATGTTCTAAATAGTTTTATTAATATATACATACATACATATATATATATATATATATATATATATATATATATATATATATATATATATATATATATATATATATATATTTAGAACTGATATATGTTTATGTAACATGCCATCATATATATCATCATACATCATATATTATGACTTAAACGTATGTTTATATGAATGTATAGACATATGTGTTTTGAGATGTGTAGACGTAGATACTACCCATCTCCGTTCGTTTTATTCCAGATCTCTTAGGAGCAATGGATAGTCAACAACCCATATCAGGAAGTGACTTAGCCTTGTGAGGGACCAATTTGGACTCCTTCAATCTGACAGTGAACTGCGTCTCACTGGGGGAAGCATGACTACGTGCTTCTGAGCTTTTCAGCCAGATGAGTTACGTATACCATACCATAATCATCATCATCATCATCATCATATGATCATCAATAGCAATAATAAACACAGTTGTTGTATTTTAAACTCAGTTGTCTGTATAATTCTAAATGTTTATAAATGTTTGTGTAGCGTAATCAAGTACACACATTATATCATTTAGTGGGGGTTCGCACATATTGTCCAGAAGTGGGAATCTATGTCCGGGAGGTATCTTGCCTATGCAGTCACAAGTAACCAGATTACGTTGCATGTCTTAACTCCTCCTTTCTCACTTCTGGTGATACCAAGTACAGCCACATCTATATATATATATATATTCTATCTTCAACGAGCCACTTCTTGGCTGTTTTCTTGAGTATCAGGGACAGTGTCTTAAATCAGCATAACAGACATTTGTTCCACGTTTTCTCTCTGGGATTAGTCAGTGGTAATTAGTCCCTTCTGACAGAGTTAGGGGATCTCAAACTACATCCAGAACTAACCACCAGTAGAAGAAAATGATTTTGGCTGAGTGGTTGCCCATCTGGGATCTAACTCCAGCCAGTTGATGACAGTGGTGATAACTGTGTCAAGTATTCCAAGTTGTGGTGATGACTGTGTCAAGTATTCCAAGTTGTGATGATGACTGTGTCAAGTATTCCAAGTTGTGGTGATCACTGTGTCAAGTATTCCAAGTTGTGATGATGACTGTGTCAAGTATTCCAAGTTGAGGTGATCACTGTGTCAAGTATTCCAAGTTGTGGGGTGATGACTGTGTCAAGTATTCCAAGTTGTGGGGTGATGACTGTGTCAAGTATTCCAAGTTGTGGTGATGACTGTGTCAAGTATTCCAAGTTGTGGTGATGACTGTGTCAAGTATTCCAAGTTGAGGTGATCACTGTGTCAAGTATTCCAAGGTGTGGTGATGACTGTGTCAAGTATTCCAAGTTGTGGGGTGATGACTGTGTCAAGTATTCCAAGTTGTGATGTGATGACTGTGTCAAGTATTCCAAGTTGTGGTGATGACTGAGATGACTGTGTCAGTATTCTAAAGTGCACTGCTGAGGTGCCTCTTGTTACCGAGCTATGCATTTATTTATCGCCTAACAGTTGCCTTTATTCCATGCTCTGTTTACAACATTGTGTTATAACGTATAATGCCTGTATTTGCCTGCTTGCTTTCTCTGTCCCAGTTCACGGTCATCTGTCATCTATTGCCTATATTACCTTGCGATGTAGGACGGGGGAGGGGGGAGTCTTGAGCCTGTGGAATTAAGACCGCCTGGTTAGTGCAGTGGATGAGAACTGTGAAGGTTAGTGATTTCTTCTTTCCCCCTACAGAAAAAATAACAAACAGATCCACTCCTAACCGTGCATTCGAACCCTGGTCTCCCAAAGGTGGGTACGGCATTCTATCCACTCGGTCAGCAAAACCACTATACTCCCGTGCTTCTTTCTACAAGTAAATTCTGTTGGTTGTGTATACACATTCCAAGCGTATCAAAATACGTTGATTTATTATATTGAAACGGACCACGCGACTCGCCAAACGGTGATTGGTTATATTGAATCGGATCACGCGACTCGTCAAACGGTGATTGGTTGTATTGACACACTCCAGGTTCCTCTCAGCACGGTGACTTGGTGTGTAGAATCGGCGCGATTTGCCACACAGTTATTGATAGTACTAACATATTCCATGCGACACGCCACAAGTTGATTGGTTATTCCACACACCACCGATTCCCGTAGACGGAGCCACTGAGGGCCGCGGTGTTGACGACACTTTTTTTATTGGGATTGTTAATGACACCGTGTCTTGTTCAGTTGTCCAGCAGTTCAGTTGACGGATTAAATAATATATGTTGTAAAACAAGTAAATGGAGGGTCCTATTGTATGCCCAGAGGATAATTGGGTATGAGGTGCTACCCTTATATTTTTAGACGTCTCGAAACTCAAAGGATGACGTGGTCAACATCGCGCCTGTCGCCTTTACTACCCCGATAATTTACTGGTACACATTTTAGGCTGGGTAAACATTTGAATCCAGGTCAAAGTGAACAATCCTCGTCTCGAACACATGACCACGGTCCGGCATACAAGCGTGGATATAAAGTACTCACCTCAAACCCGGATCTAGTTAAATGACCACCTCTTTGGAACAGAATGTTGAGATTGCTCTCTTCTAGAAGATAGATTATGAACATGTGTGTCATCGTCCAGTTTCAGCAAAATTTGGTACCAGTGACACAGACCTGGACAATGACAGAAAAAGAGAAAGAAATATCACAACAAAAATTCCCGAGACGAATACTCAATGTTTGAAGAAAAGAGAAAATCAGAATTGAAGAAATCAGGACTAACGTTGAGGTTATATCAGCGCAAGATTACATCGGAAAACAGCAAGATACATTTGTTGGCCATGTAACTAGATTAAGAACTAACGGCATACCACAACAAGCAATTATGTACAGACCACATGGAAGCAGAAGAAGAGGCTGTCCACGTAAACGATGAACATAAGGAAAATGTCGATACATGAAGGCCACAAGCGGGCACTCTCCCCATGTTAATGCTTTACCTCGACACCGCAAGGTTCAAAGGGAACAACATGAGATGCTATGAGACACATGTGGCGAAGTGGTCAAGCCGTTTGACTTGTGATCCGAAGGTTGTGGGTTCGATTCCGGGCCGCACCCTTCGGTTTACGAGTTAAATGTTTCGGAGACCCCTGTGGGTCGTCGCTAAAAGCTACGGAGTTCGTGCTTTGTGCGACGCTTTCCGCACTGCGGAAAGAGACCGAGCCATATGGGATAAAACCCGGTGCGATGAAGTCGACCCTGTCGACTTTTAAGCGACTTTTTAATATAGATAATCATCTATGCCATAATCTTAACTTTCAACAGAAAATTCACGCGAGAGTTAAGATAAGGGAGGCGTTATTCGCAATCGAACTGCGAATAATACTGATCACGTGACGTTTATTCTTCCGAATAACGGTCCCAAATTATTTATTGTAAAAAGTATCCGTTACAGGGCCTAAATAGGTGATTATGCTAGTTGCGATATGCTGATTCAGGGGCGATATTTTAGTTGGCAAATAAAATTCACGTTAAACAAAGACATCTATTGGATTCATCGATTCCGATTCCGTCACTCCATCACTCCGTCGCTGCCTGGGGGATGCGCCCCCTCCCGCCCCACTCCCCCCCCCCCCACATCCGAGAAGCTTCCGCAGAACCAAAAAGCTCACTTTATTCACAAGCTTCGAGTTTCTCAGTGCTATATGTTAGTTCGTAATGTTTAATATATTATTAAAAATTATATCACCAAATTAATTTCTGAAAAATGGAAAAAACAAACAAACAAACAAACAAACTTGCCTGCTCGGCTGAGAATCCAACCCCGGTCTTCCACGGGATAGGCTGCCTCAACAGCTTCTTTTAGAGGGAGCTCGTGGCGCAACTGATCTTATTAATGCCTCAACAGCTTCTTCTCGAGTGAGCACGTTGCGCAACTTATTTTATTTATGCGTCAATTGCTTCTTCTAGAGTGAGCACGTTGCACAACTGGTCTTATTTATGCCTCACCTGCTTCTGCTGGAGAGAGAACTTTGCGCAACTGACCTTATTAATGCCTCAACTGCTTCTTCTTGAGTTAGCAATTTGTGCAACTGACCTTATTTATGCCTCAACTACTTCTTCTCAAGTGAGCACGTTGCGCAACTTATCTTATTAACGCTTCAACAGCTTCTGTTTGAGTGAGCACGTTGCGCAACTGATCTTATTTATGCCTCAAATGCTTCATCTAGAGTGAGCACGTTGCGCAACTGATCTTATTTATGCATCGACTGCTTCGTCTAGAGTGAGCACGTTGTGCAACTGATCTAATTTATGCCTGGACGGCTTCTTCAAGAGTGAGCACGTTGCGCAATTGATCTTAATTATGCTTGATGGCTTCATATAGAGTGATAACGTTGCGCAACTTATCTTCTTTATGCCTGGTCGACTTTTTCTAGCGTGAGCACGTTGCGCAACTTATCTTATTTATGCGTCGACTGCATCTTCTAGAGTGTGCACGTTGCACAACTGATCTTATTTATGCATCAAATGCTTCTTCTAGAGTGAGCAATTTCGCAACTGATCATATTTATGTCTAAACGGCTTCTTCTAGAGTGAGCACCTTGCGCAAGTGATCTTATTTATGCATCAACTGCTTCTTATAGAGTGAGTACGTTGGGCAACTGTTCTTATTTATACCTAGACGGCTTCTTCTAGCGTGAGCACTTTGCGCAACTGATATTATATATGCATCAACTGCTTCTTCTAGAGTGAGCCTGTTGCGCAACTAATTTTATTTATGCCTGGACGGCTTCTTCTAGAGTGAGCACTTTGCGCAACTGATCTTATTTATGCATCAACTGCTTCTTCTAGAGTGAGGACGTTGCGCAACTGATCTTATGTATGCATTAACAGCTTCTTCTAGCGTGAGCACGTTGCGCAACTGATTTTATTTATGCAAGAACGGCTTCTTCTAGAGTGAGCACTTTGCGCAACTGATCTTATGTATGCGTCAACTGCTTCTTCCAGAGTGAGCACGTTGCGCAACTGATCTTATTTATGCCTGGACGGCTTCTTCCAGAGTGGGCACGTTGCGCAACTGATCTTATGTATGCCTGGACGGCTTCTTCTAGAGTGAGCACGTTGCGCTACTGATCTTATTTATGCCTGGACGGCTTCTTCTAGAGTGAGCACGTTGTGCTACTGATCTTATTTATGCCTGGACGGCTTCTTCTAGAGTGAGCACGTTGCGCTACTGATCTTATTTATGCCTGGACGGCTTCTTCTAGAGTGAGCACGTTGCGCATCCTATCTTATTTATGCCTGGACGGCTTCTTCTAGAGTGAGCACGTTGCACAACTGATCTTATTTATGCCTGGACGGCTTCTTCTAGAGTGAGCACGTTGCGCATCCTATCTTATTTATGCCTGGACGGCTTCTTCTAGAGTGAGCACGTTGCGCATCTTATCTTATTTATGCCTGGACGGCTTCTTCTAGAGTGAGCACGTTGCACAACTGATCTTATTTATGCCTGGACGGCTTCTTCTAGAGTGAGCACGTTGCGCATCCTATCTTATTTATGCCTGGACGGCTTCTTCTAGAGTGAGCACGTTGCGCTACTGATCTTATTTATGCCTGGACGGCTTCTTCTAGAGTGAGCACGTTGCGCTACTGATCTTATTTATGCCTGGACGGCTTCTTCTAGAGTGAGCACGTTGCGCTACTGATCTTATTTATGCCTGGACGGCTTCTTCTAGAGTGAGCACGTTGCGCTACTGATTTTATTTATGCCTGGACGGCTTCTTCTAGAGTGAGCACGTTGCGCTACTGATCTTATTTATGCCTGGACGGCTTCTTCTAGAGTGAGCACGTTGCGCATCCTATCTTATTTGTGCCTGGACGGCTTCTTCTAGAGTGAGCACGTTGCGCATCCTATCTTATTTATGCCTGGACGGCTTCTTCTAGAGTGATAGAGTGAGCACGTTGCACAACTGATCTTATTTATGCCTGGACGGCTTCTTCTAGAGTGAGCACGTTGCGCATCCTATCTTATTTATGCCTGGACGGCTTCTTCTAGAGTGAGCACGTTGCACAACTGATCTTATTTATGCCTGGACGGCTTCTTCTAGAGTGAGCACGTTGCGCATCCTATCTTATTTATGCCTGGACGGCTTCTTCTAGAGTGAGCACGTTGCGCTACTGATTTTATTTATGCCTGGACGGCTTCTTCTAGAGTGAGCACTTTGCGCAACTGATCTTATGTATGCGTCAACTGCTTCTTCCAGAGTGAGCACGTTGCGCAACTGATCTTATTTATGCCTGGACGGCTTCTTCCAGAGTGGGCACGTTGCGCAACTGATCTTATGTATGCCTGGACGGCTTCTTCTAGAGTGAGCACGTTGCGCTACTGATCTTATTTATGCCTGGACGGCTTCTTCTAGAGTGAGCACGTTGCGCTACTGATCTTATTTATGCCTGGACGGCTTCTTCTAGAGTGAGCACGTTGCGCTACTGATCTTATTTATGCCTGGACGGCTTCTTCTAGAGTGAGCACGTTGCGCATCCTATCTTATTTATGCCTGGACGGCTTCTTCTAGAGTGAGCACGTTGCACAACTGATCTTATTTATGCCTGGACGGCTCCTTCTAGAGTGAGCACGTTGCGCATCCTATCTTATTTATGCCTGGACGGCTTCTTCTAGAGTGAGCACGTTGCGCATCTTATCTTATTTATGCCTGGACGGCTTCTTCTAGAGTGAGCACGTTGCACAACTGATCTTATTTATGCCTGGACGGCTTCTTCTAGAGTGAGCACGTTGCGCATCCTATCTTATTTATGCCTGGACGGCTTCTTCTAGAGTGAGCACGTTGCGCTACTGATCTTATTTATGCCTGGACGGCTTCTTCTAGAGTGAGCACGTTGCGCTACTGATCTTATTTATGCCTGGACGGCTTCTTCTAGAGTGAGCACGTTGCGCTACTGATCTTATTTATGCCTGGACGGCTTCTTCTAGAGTGAGCACGTTGCGCTACTGATTTTATTTATGCCTGGACGGCTTCTTCTAGAGTGAGCACGTTGCGCTACTGATCTTATTTATGCCTGGACGGCTTCTTCTAGAGTGAGCACGTTGCGCATCCTATCTTATTTGTGCCTGGACGGCTTCTTCTAGAGTGAGCACGTTGCGCATCCTATCTTATTTATGCCTGGACGGCTTCTTCTAGAGTGATAGAGTGAGCACGTTGCACAACTGATCTTATTTATGCCTGGACGGCTTCTTCTAGAGTGAGCACGTTGCGCATTCTATCTTATTTATGCCTGGACGGCTTCTTCTAGAGTGAGCACGTTGCACAACTGATCTTATTTATGCCTGGACGGCTTCTTCTAGAGTGAGCACGTTGCGCATCCTATCTTATTTATGCCTGGACGGCTTCTTCTAGAGTGAGCACGTTGCGCTACTGATTTTATTTATGCCTGGACGGCTTCTTCTAGAGTGAGCACGTTGCGCTACTGATCTTATTTATGCCTGGACGGCTTCTTCTAGAGTGAGCACGTTGCGCATCCTATCTTATTTGTGCCTGGACGGCTTCTTCTAGAGTGAGCACGTTGCGCATCCTATCTTATTTATGCCTGGACGGCTTCTTCTAGAGTGATAGAGTGAGCACGTTGCACAACTGATCTTATTTATGCCTGGACGGCTTCTTCTAGAGTGAGCACGTTGCGCATCCTATCTTATTTATGCCTGGACGGCTTCTTCTAGAGTGAGCACGTTGCACAACTGATCTTATTTATGCCCGGACGGCTTCTTCTAGAGTGAGCACGTTGCGCATCCTATCTTATTTATGCCTGGACGGCTTCTTCTAGAGTAAGCACGTTGCGCATCCTATCTTATTTATGCCTGGACGGCTTTTGCTAGCGTGAGCACGTTGCACAACTGATTTTATTTATGCATGAAGTGCTTCTTCTATAGTGAGCACGTTACACAACTGATGTTATGTATGTATCAACTGCTTCTTCTAGAGTGAGCATATATGCTTCCTTTTTGTCTTTTACAACTAACTTTACTTCGGCGTTCCACCAACTTGTTATTTTCTTTTTCCGTGTTTTGCGATTCTTAATGGTTCCACGTGTTATTTTTGCAGTGTTTAGGATACTTGATTCGAACATTCGTCTTTCTTCCTCCGCCGTTTTATTCTGTATATATGTAGTTCTACAAACATTCCATTTAATTCTTTCTGATAAATTTATCTCAGTGTCTCGTCTTTGAGACTTTTTAAGTTTTCTAATTCGCATGGTATGTGTTTTCCTGGTCTTCTATCTTCTTTCTTCTTCTATTGGTTCTTTTCGTGTTAATAACTGCTTTGTGGTCTGTGATTATACTTATGTTGGGCATTGCCCTTGCATCTAATTTATTTCTCTTTCTGTTGTTTTTTGTTAATAGGAAATCCATTTGGCTTTTGGTGTCTAGATCTACCATTTATACCAGAAGTATATTTGCGAGTCTTTGTGTGTGTGTGTGTTTTTTTTTTTTATGTGTTTCTAATAACGAGATCGTTATAAAGAAGGAATATAATAGCTAATTGCTATGGACCAACAGCTACGGAGCGTAGGAAAACATATACTTTTAATACGCCAAATGCGTATTTGTAATCATACTGTAATCATAATGACTGCAAATTAATATATCAGTGCATATCAAGTGCGGCTTTATAGAGGAAGTACACGAGTTATGCGTATTTGGAACTGGTATTAGTAAGGAAGTAAAGTGTACTATCAATCGCTGTGCAGAGCATTTCTGCAACATCTTAAATGCAACCTCCTCCTTTGATGATTAAACCATCAACTGCCTTCCTTAAGTCCCCACTAATAATACTCTTGATGACCTGCCAGCCATAGTGGAAGTAAACAAAGCCTTCCAGCATAGTTAACTACCGCATTGATGGAAAGTTGTTCAATCTCAGAAAGCTGAAAGCTAAAACCAAAATTAACAGCGACACCGTCAGAGAGCTCCTGTTTGTTGATGATTGCGCTGTATATGCCAACTCAGAGGCAGACATGCAACATAATGTTTCAGCTTTCTCACATGCCTGTGCCAACTTTGGGTTCAATATCAACTTGGAGAAGACTGTAGTTATGTACCAGCCAGCTCCAGGGAATAATCACAATGTGCCGAATATCAAAGTGAATGAGCATAGACTAAGTGTTGTGGACAAATTCACCTATCTTGGCAGCACTGTGTCAAAATCTGCCACAATTGATGACGAAGTGAATGCAAGAATTTCCAAGGCCAGCGCGACCTATGGTAATGTGTGGGACATAAATAGAATAAACCTGCAAACAAAGCTGAAAGTCTACACAGCAGTCGTATTATCCACAGTGCTATATGCTTGTAACACCTGGACTGTTTACCAGCGACATGCTAGGAAATTAAACCACTTCCACACAGTCTACCTTAGGAAGCAAGTGAAGATTACATGACAAGACAAGATCCCAGACATTTGAGTCTTAGAAAGAGCGTCCATGCCCAGTATCCACAGTCTACTAATGAAGAATTAGATTCACATGCCAGATCATAGGCTCCCTAGACTATATTTTTTTTTTTTTTACGGAGAGCTGCGTTATTGTTCACGCCCCCAAGGCGGCCAGAGGAAGCGCTTTAAAGACACTCTGGAGATTTCACTGAAAGCTTTTGGAATTCATCATTACACTTGGGAGACTGCTGTCAAGGACCGAAGTTCGTGGCGTTAATCATTACGCAAGGTTGCAGTCATCTGTGAAGCAGCCAGGACTGCAAGAGCTGTGAAGAAAACGCTAGACAGAAAAATCACTGCAGGAGATCCTCCTTCTGGAACGTCAAACATTCTTTGCCCACATTGTCATGGAACATTTCGTGCCACAATAGGCCTTATCAGCCATATTAGAACTCATGACTCCATGCTTTCGACCTCATTGGTTGAAATGAATGGTCATCATCATTCTTGGTCATCATCATTCTTGATGGACAAACAACAAATCGTACAAGAGATATGGAACCCATCAAGAATGATGTACACGGGGAGAGCAATTTGTTAATACATGAAGTGTTTCATAGAAAGAGGAAGAACACTGTGCACTTACGGTACAGTGCAGTAGGTCACTGTAATGTCCAGTATATTATAATTGTTCAGTATGCGCAGAGCGGCTAATAGAGTAACTGTAGAATGCTTGCTGTATGAAGTGCATCATATCCTCCGAAGTCGGAGAGTATCTGCCTGCACGGCGAGGACCCACCAGTCTGCACACCAATAAGCCAGACATGGGACAACGGATACTCACGCAAACCTCAGGTAAAGTATGACATCACACTGATGTTGGACAACAGGATGTCTTCATCCGACATACAGGACTTCGCGCTGGAGTTCTCAGCCAGCGAACGCAAGCAAGCACGCAAGTGCATCATAGCAAAATGAAGAAAACTGTGCACTTCTGTTATAATAGATCAAAGCACCTTAATGCCCAACGTAGAATGGTAACTGCTGGAGAGCGTAGCCGCAGGTAGAGAATTTAAAAAGTATTGGACTATAGAGTGTTAGGTTATATGTGATTCTGGCTATATTATATACTAAACAGTGATAATGTTTTGTAGCTATGCATTTTGTTGTTGTTGCATATCCCTTACAGGATGTTGCAGTTAACTCCAGCATTTCAGCTGCTGTTGATGTACTAGGCAAGATTACTCTCAGTAGTTTGCCATTGCTTTCTGAGCGACCGGCTCACATACCCCGTAAGTTACCAACCCGGCGAGAAACGCTACCGATTCTCCCGCATGTTACGTCACTCACGAGAATATACGGTATTACGGAGAAAGACGTTAACCCCTATGTGGCCTGAATAGAGCTAACGTAGGCAAGAACTAAGTGAGAAGACTATAGGGAACACCGTGTTGTACCGGAGTGATAGTAATGACTTGAGATTAATTCAGTGCATTCAATATTTGATGAGGTGTACGGAGTGAGCTTATTAGGGTGTCCTTAATAAAGGTAAAGAGTATGCTTAGCAAGGTGGAGAAAGGAATGTTTCGTGTGGAATGGATCACCTCGCTTCAGAGGTCACAGATCGTGAGAATTGTATGGATATTTTGCTCTGGCCATGCGAGTTGTACGATGGAATGAACAGGCTGATAGGCTAGCAGGGAATGCACCTCTTGGTGGAATTTTGCCTATGGACAAGGGGGAGGTGGTCGTGCGCTTGTTGAACCAGGGGATCAGGCGGAGGAACAGATTGAGAACCTATATGTGGAAAGAATGAGATTGCAGGGGATCGGCAAGGGTTCTGGAAGAATCTCAAAACTGAGAGGGAAGACCAGGAGAACTTTTCATCATATAGCGGTGGGAACGATTAGTAGTATGACTCTTCGCTGGCTGTTGAACGTGGGAACGGAGCACGTATGGGAATGTCCTGAGTGCAGTGATGTCTGTTCTTAACTCAACTCAACTCAACTCCGTAATAAAGGTAGCTATTTCGGGAAATTACGTAGGAATGGTAGCCTGAATGTCAGTACAGATGCATTGTCTGATGCAGCTGTGTAACCGTGTACATAAGCTAGGCCATCACATGTCTGCAATCCCACGACCTGCAGTCAAACTAATGATATCGTCTGAGAAAAAAATATCTCCTTACGGGAAGACCTCTCTGAGAGCCAATCTCTACGCTCCTCGCGCATCATTAGAATACTGTAGCGGTTTCTCCAGCGTAAGTAAGATATAAACCGAAATACAATAAAAGATATAGATAACATAAGCAAGGAAGAAAATAAGTAAAAAAATCAAATGTGATTTAATAGTTGAATGTATTAATTGTTGGGGATACACCGCTTGATATTATTGACTCTTTGCAAGTTCAGACTTCTCTAAGATTTTCTTTGACTGTCTCTGATGCGGGAGTTTCTGGGAGATGGAATCTAGCATTTGTAAATCTTGTCCCTGTTATTGTTGTGGCTAGTTCTGTGGCTGTAGTGGGTCACTTGATGGATGTACAGGGTAGCTCAGTTACTGTAGCGGGTACCTCAGTGGGTGTACTGGTTCGCTGGCTGCAGCGAATCGCTCAGTGGGTGTAGTGGGTACCTTAATTGGTGTACTGGGTCACTCGCTGGCTGCAGCGGGTCGCTCAGTGGGTGTAGTTTGTATCTCAGTGGGTGTAGTAGGTATTTAAGTGGGTGTACTGGGTCACTCGCTGGCTGTAGTGATTCGTTCAATGGATATAGTGGGTACCTCAGAGAGTGTGATGGGTCATTCCGTGGCTGCAGCAGGCAGCTGAGTTGGTGTAGTGGCTCACTCAGTGAGTGTATCGGGTCTCTTAGTGAATGTAGGCATTGTTGAATAAGGTTAGTGTTTTTCTCTGTCTCTGTAGTATGTTGCTCAGTTGCTGTACTGAGTAGTTCAGTAGATATGATGGGTCGGGCAGTGGATGGAGTTTGTCGTTATGTGACAGTTGTGAGCTGTTCACTGGCTGTAGTGGGTGGTTTAATGAACTGTAACTGAGTGCCTAATTGGTGTAGCTGGTTGGATGGAGTGAGTCGTTCAGTGGTTGAAGTGGGTGATTTTGTGAGTGTGGTAAATTATTAAGCAGTTGTAATTGGTCTCTCAGTGGGAGTAATGGGTTGTCCTTCGGGTGACATGAGTTGGTTAGTGGCTAAAGTGAGAAGCTTAATGAGTTTAATGGATTGGTTATGAGGTTTAGTGGGTCGATCATTGATTGTAGTAGGTCGCTAAGTGGCTCCAATGGATCGCCCTGTGGCTGGAGAAATCTGCGATGATACAGAGCACCGATCGCGGTAAGACATTCCGCGATTATAAACAACCGTCTTATACTGGAACTGATGGTAAAATGGATCAAATTGTGTTACTTCCGTGATCCCTTCATTGTTGTCAGCCAATCTTGATGTCACTAGAATCTAGTGGAAACATAGAATAACATCATGTTACAAGACAGACGAAACTTCACAGCAAAAGTCTGCTTTCTTTGTGTTATATGTCACAGTACTGATTTAAGAAGTCACTTCACAGTTAACCTCATAATTAAAAATGTGAAACACTAAAGCAACACTTTAGAAAGTAAATTCAATTGTAAATGTTGAGATAGAATTGTGTAACTTTGAAGTAATAATTTAGAAAATAAATTCATAGTTAAACACTTAAGTAAAATTGTGAAATCCAAAAGTAGCATTTTAGAAATTAAAACCATATATACACTACTTAGACATGTAAAAGGCTAAACTAAGGGTTAAGAATATGAATACACAGTGAAACTCACAAGTAGAGTTTGAGTTGAGTTGCGTTGCGCCAAGATCCCAAACAGTCCCATTTGTTCTACGTCCTAATTTCAACAGCAAGGTACGAGTCCCAATGCTAATGGTACCAGTTGTTGTCTGATAATGTTTCCTTTTGTCCTTCCCTCGGATCACTGATTGCACGCCACAGCATAGTATCACTGCCTGCTGCTGAATATCCTCCAAGTTATGATGATTTCCCTGTTCATCCATGCAATATACATGACCTCAACAAGACCATATCTGTCGTACCAAGCACCAATACATATGACCCCAACAACATCTGTCTTACCAAGCATCAATACACATGACCCCAACAAGACCACATCTGTCTTACCAAGCACCAACACACATGACCCCAACAAGACAACAAGCTGTCTTACCAAGCACCAATACGCATGACCCCAACATGACATCTTTCTTACTATAGCACCAATACACATGACCCTAACAAGATCACATATGTCTTACCAAACGCCAATACACATGACGCCAACAAGACCACATATCTCTTACCAAACCCCAATACACATGACCCCAACAAGACCACATATGTCTTCTCAAGCACCAATACACATGACCCCAACAAGACAACATCTGTCTTACCAAGCACCAATACACATGACCCTAACAAGATCACATATGTCTTACCAAGCACCAATACACATGACCCCAACAAGATCACATATGTCTTACCAAACCCCAATACACATGACCCCAACAAGACCACACATGTCTTCTCAAGCACCAATACACATGACCCCAACAAGACCACATATGTCTTACCAAGCACGAATACACATGACCCGAACAAGACCACATATGTCTTCTCAAGCACCAATACACATGAGTATATATATGATATATGTTTCATTGATTTTAAAATCACAAAGCCTGCCAACTTTACCAATAATATTCTATCTGACACTGCTTGTTTCTGTCCCCGGGAATAGGTAAGTTGAGCTGAGCTAGGAAGAGACATCACTGCCCTCAGAACACTCCCGTAAGCGCTCCGTCGTATCGTTCAACAGCCAGCGAAGAGTCATTCTAATAATCGTTTCCACCGCTATCTGATTGAAAGTTCTCTAGTCTTCCCTCTCAGTTTTAGAATTTTTCCACAGCCCCTGCCAATCCCCTGAAATTTCATTCTTTTCATATACGGGTTCTCAGTATGTTCAACTACCTTTTCCACCTGTTCCTACAGGCACACGACCATCTCTACAATGTCCATAGGGAATCTACCACCAAGAGGTGTGTTCCTGCCAGCCTATCAGCCTGTTCATTTCCCCGAACTCCCACATGGCCAGGGTAAAAGATCCATATAATTGTCACAATCTGTGACCTCCCGGAGAATAGACAATGTTAAAGTCGCCCTATATCATAATTCCTAGTCTTCTGGTCTCACGCATTATAATATGGTCATATTCAGTCTTTTCGTTACTTGCTTGATGTTTTCCACTTAGCCATCCGCTCTCATGGTATGAACATTGTATGCCCCTATTTACATAGTAAATCTGTTGCATTCAGTCGCATTCTGACGGCCTAGAGTCACCTAGTGCAATGAGGCTTTAACTTCCATGCGAGGCTGCTCGTATGGAGCTTCAGTGTGTGTCGTATATCATATATTTTGATGAATTGAAGCACCATGATTTCCTAAACGTCTGTAAAGAACGTAGTCTGATATAAATAACTCACCTCAAATCCGGACGTAGCAAATTCACCATTTGTTTGGAAGATAATAGTGAGGTTGCTCTTTTCTGGAAGGATGTTTCTGAACACATGCGTTCTCCTTGTCCAGTTGCCGCAAAATTTGGTCCCGTTCACACAGAGATAATCATGTGTGCAGTTGTTTGAACTTTCCATGGAAAATTTACTGGAAGAGATCAAGTAAAGACAGCAAATAGTGGCGTTCAGTTTATGGCATAGATCTTGGTAATATTTTGTCCTTAGTTCACAGAATGAATTTTGATCATATTTTACCCTCGCAGTTCATATAATTAATCATGGTCACATTTTGTCCTCAGTTCAAAGTATAAATCATTGTCACATTATGTCCTCTGCTTTATACTTTCTCACTGAATGACAATGTCGTCACCATTCATAATGTTTTGTGATGTCAAAAAAAACAAAAACGGAGCAAACACTCAAACATAGATACGATTAATAGTAGGCAATTAATTAATTAACTAGACTGATTAATTGAACTAGCGAGCGCCCTTGGTTTCACTGAGCAAAAGCAAATCCCATTTTAAAAGAAAAATATGCTAAGCCAGATATAACAGTAATGGTCCCACATCTTAGGGTGCTGAAGGCGTGGATGCTGTCCAACTGGCGTATTGCCACACAGTACTTTTCAAAGTCCAACAACCGGGGAGAAGAGAGGATTCATAGACAGTATAACCTGTCGACTGACTCTTAATGGACCATTGGAGGACGGTAGTAAGGGACATTCGACACTCCAGGGTGAATCTCTAGAATATCTCCATTGTAAGACAGTAGTAAGGGACACTCGACACTCTAGGGCAGAGGTTCCCAAACCACGGCCCGCGGGCCACTTGTGGCCCGCCAGCTGTTAGTAAGTGGCACGCGAGGCCTCGTATTTAATATATATTTTAATAATTTTAAAAAATGCACTCTGAGCGCCCCATCAGCGTGTGATAATTTACTCTGCCCGTGGTTGTTATGTTAAGATATTATCGAATGCGCCTGTTAAGTTCGCAACTTTCAGCTAATCATATGATTTAATTCTAGCGACTATTGTCAGTCGAACTATTTGAACACTTGCGTTCATTCGTTCAGAGATACATTTGTTATTTTGGTTCGACTTACAGGATGCGAGCAGTCATTTTCCGCAATGATCGTTATAAAAAAAAAAAAAGCAACGTTCCAGACTCACCGACAGTTAACCTAGCTCCGCTTATGACTTTGGGCACGACATATTTGCGCCCAGACATTGATAAACTGGCATCTGAACTTAAGTAACTGGTTATGAAGAACAGTTACAATTGTAAATTAATTACATTAATAGCGATTTTCGAAACTGATTTAAAATTTATTTTTAAATGAACTTTTGATTTAACCCCCCCCCCCCCCCCCCCCCCTCCAAAAAAAAAAATGATCGCAGTATAGTACTGACACTGACTGCCTTTAAAGTTTTAGAATTTTGTTGACGAACGTTAAGGAAGGTAAGAATGATATTGCACGACTTTTATATTTTTATAACATTGTGGCCCGCTTAACTACCGAAAATAGTAGATATGGCCCTCTGCTTGAAAAGCTTGGGAACCACTGCTCTAGGGTGAATCTCTACAGTATCTTCATTGGAAGACAGTAGCAAGGGATACTCGACACTCCAGGGTGAATCTCTACAGTACTCCATTGGAAGACAGCTGTAAGGAACACTCGACACTCCAGGGTAAATCTCTAAAATATCGCTAGGCGCCAGGCAAACCAGGAGAATTCCTAGACAGTACTGATTAATACAATCCGGTGTTGTGGCTTATAGGATTATTAAACTGTGTCTCACAATTACCTGGCAGATATAGTTCAGAGTTGGTGATCAGCTGCGGCGATTTGGAAGTAAACCGTAGTATTCGTAGTATTATGGTGCGGGGGATGAAGACTATTGATGGTTGAGATGAATACTATTATAGCTCGTTTCGTTATTAGGATCTCGTCGCTTCTTCCCGCCCCATGTTCTTGAATAGCTGGACAAGATTACCGTTGGCGTTGTTGATGGTGGTAATGACGGTTACTTCTTCTTCTTGTAGATGGATGCATTTGATTTGATTTGATGTTTCCTCGCCAGAGAAGAGTGGTTTAGGCAGATGACAGTTGTGTTGAATGACAAGCCCCTGACTGCAAACTGGTTGTTGTATTCATAAATCCTAACGGTTTCTCTACTGGCTTCAGTGAAAGTGTGAAAGGTTTCTAACAAGGCGTGAACGTGTCTCGGTGTTCCCAGCCCAAAGTCTGACTGCCAACTACTGTAAGTTGTCCGTTGACGCACGCCAGTGACGTAATCTGTATTACGCTCAAACGGTGCGTCCAATCTTAATGTTTCCTGGTGCGTGATATATTCTTTATTTAGCATCTATTCTTATTTTTATACATGTGCAATTAACTAATCATTTCTATGATATGACGCGTGGAAAGAAATGCTTGGTATCCGACACTCTACAAATAAAGATGTTCTTTGATATTCTGCCATCGTTCATCCCCCTTATGTGTCATGGCATATCCATCTAAGTCTATGAAGATTGAGCATAGAACAAACCGTCACACAACCCAATACTTCAGTATGTTTTAATTTTGTCTCGCCACTTAATACCAAATATTCTTCACAGATAATGCATATGCAAGATGTTAAATTGTTTCTCTTGATATGAATAGGTTGATTAGGCAGAGTTGACCAGAGTACTAATGACACTGAATTGGTATACCAGAACTTTTGTTTCGACAGTAAGCACTCTGTTGTTCCAAACTCTTTTTTGTTGATCTATTCATTGTTGCCAATGATGTCTGGAATACTTTTACATCTGGCCGAGGTTGTTTGGAGCGTGAACTGCATGTTCGGAGCAATGGCGGCTGGCTGTGTCGCAGAATTGACCGGTTTTTGCGCTATGCAGAAATGTGTCGCTCCTGGTCTTCTGGTGACTCTTCCATTGACGATGAATTGTATTTTTTTGGCGGAGTTTTATGTTGGCATTCTGGCTATGGCATTATGTGCAGTGAAATGCTTTTACATCTATCCGAGGTTGTTTGTGACGTGAACTGCATGTGCAGAAAAAAATGGCGTAGCTGGCTCAGTGTTGCCACATTTCGTTGACAGAAAACATCTAGAAACGGAACAAACAATATCTAGAAATATCTAGACTGTGCAGTTGAACAGGTAGTAAAACATCCAGATGGGAAAATGACTGCCATTTCCATCAGAGATGGAATGTATTTTTCGTGCAGGACTTTTGTGTTGGCATTCTTGCGACGGCATTATGTACAGTGAAATGCTTTTACTATCAGTCCACGGTTGTTTGTGGCGTGAACTGAGAACTGCAAGTTAGGAAAAATGGCATAGCTGGCTCAGCAGTGTTGCCATTTGTATTTGACAGACAACATCTAGATATGGAACAAACAACATATAGAAATATCTAGACTATGTAGGTGTACATCTAGAAAAACATCCAGGTGGAAAAATGAGTCTAAATGTCTGCCGCTTCCATCAAAGATGAACTGTATATTTCTTGGAGGACTTTTGTTCTGATATTCTGGCTCAGCAGGGTTGCCATTTTTCTTTGACAGAAAACATCTAGATATGGAACAAACAACACATAGAAATATCTAGAATGTGTAGGTGAACATCCAGAAAAACATCCGGATGAATCTAAATGCCTGCCGCTTTCATATAAGACGAACTGTATATTTCGTGGAGGACTTTTGTGTTGACATTCTGACGGCTGAATTATGCACAGGGACATGCTTTTACTATCTGTCCGCCGTTGGTTGTGGCGTGAACTGCATGTTCGGGGAAATGACCTAGCTGGCTTTGTCGCAAAACGGACTGGTATTGCCTTTTGCAGTAATGTGTGGCTACTGGTTTTATAGTGACATGCCGCTTCCATCGAAGATGATTTTTGTGTGTGTGTGTGAAGGACTTCTGTGTAGACATTCTGGCGGCTGCTGCGGCATTATGCACAGAGTACCTGTGCGGGACTGTTGGTTGCCGAGACCCCTGTCTTTTCCACTTTTTACATGGGGCAGTGAGGAATATTTTATGTGATATTCACTGGCGCAGGAACGGAGCATAATAGGGACCACTCGTTGCTGTGAAGTTGGAACCGCGACTATCTAACTAACTAACTAAACTAAATCAATTACAAGCATTAGAGAATGCAGATAGTAGGCGTTGTAAATTGATTGATTGATTGATTGATTGATTTAGGAATCGACATCACAGCATTCGGGGCATTCCCATAATTGCCCCGTCCCCATCCTCAGCACCCAGCGAAGAGTTCCAACACTAATAGTACCAGTAGCAATCTGATTATATGTCCGTCTCACCTTTCCCCTAAGCGTCGAGCATCGGCCAGATCCCCTCGTAACACCACGCTGTCTCATTTTTGCCAGACCATGGTGATCCATTTGCTTCTCCGAGGTATACACGTGCTCCCACAAGGCCGCAACCACGTCAGCCTTGTCATGCATCAATACTCCACCAAGTTTTGCCGAGCCAGCCAATCTGTCCGCCTGTTCATTTCCCAGCACACCGGCATGCCCCGGAGAAAAGATCCAGGCGATCCTTGTCACCCGTGACCTCCGAAGCGAAGCGAGCCACTCCGCACTAAGCCTGCCGGTCCTCACCCTCGTCAGCATGCTTTCTGAGTTAGTTACAATCACGGTGTGTGTGTCGTATTCTCCATCCAGCGGAGAGCAGCAGTGACTGCCTCCACCTCCATTCTTAAGCTGGATGTTGTGGTATCATATGCCAGGCTCTCCTGCCCCAAATGTCGACCATTAGCTTTGGCTATGAACCCCCAGCCACTTCTCTCACCTCTTGACACCGAACCATCTGTGTAGATAATCACATCACCCGAGTGAGCATTGTCCTGAATTAGTTGCTGGAATTCTACTTCAGTTGCCCCTGCTGCCACTCCCTGCACTCCCGACTTAATGTGATTATAACTCTGCACAAGTCTGACTGCTCCGCTGGCACTCTGATTGCCCTGCTGGCACTCTGACCCACTCCTCTCCACGCCTAATGTTCTCCAAGGGGCACACCTGTCTGATCGTGTCCTCCGCCTGAGCCATCCATGATTTGCCTATTATCGGTCGCTGACCCTTAACTGCGTCCAGCGCCTCATGCAGTGGGTGGTCTGTGTCTGCAGCTACTCTGAGGTATGCCTTCGCCTGCATCACCTTGAGCCTACCAGCAACAGTCGGCAGACCAAGGATGTAACGCATACACACTACTGGGGTGTCTCTAGTGCATCCCAGAATGACCCGCATAGCTTCGTTCTGTATGCGCTCTAACTTCACCAGCTGACTCTCTGAGACAGTGAGCAGACCTAATCCATAATCAGTTTACTGAGAGGATCAAGTGCTGGTATAGTGTGAAAAGCATTCTCTGCTCTGTGTCCATTGCAGCCATAGTTTTAAGTGCACTGAGTCCCTTTTGAGATCTTGTCACAACCGTCTCCACATGGTCCTTGAAGGATAGGCTCCTGTTAAATGTGATCCCCAGATACTTCAGTTTGTTCTCTCTGCTGACATTTCTACCATCTATCGCGAGGCTTGGGACATCAGCTCTTACAATCCTGTTGTCCAGAGAGCACCACAAAACAGCCGCCTTTTCCGGGTGGATGACAGCACTCATTTCTAGTGCACCAGTCAATCACTTTATCTACTGTCGCCTGTAACTCCTGGGCTGTTTGCTCCCTATCTCTCCCCTGCCTATATGCAAGAATATCATATGCAAATGTTAGTATTCTTCCTACCCCTGGTGCTTCTAGGTTTGCAATATTTCTCGTACACACATTAAAGAGCACCGGTGAGACTGCAGATCCCTGTGGCAGTCCCGGGGTTAACATATGTGGCTCTGAGGTCCATGCACCCAGACGGAGAGCAACCCGACGAGAGTGCAGGACGGCTGCTATCCAGTTCACCAACCAGGGATTGACCCCCTTCTCCATCAGTGCGGTCATCAAAATATCATATCGAACTCTGTTGTACGCATCCTCGAGATCAAGCGCTACTGCCATCGTTTCCTGTCTACTCTGGAACCCCTCATAAACATCAAAGGCAAAAGTGGCTGCATTTGACCAGGTATCTTTTCCTGGCCTGTAGCTTCCCAGGCCTCTTGGAAGAAGCTTCCACCTTTCCAAAACATCATGCAGCTTAACAGCGACTATCTTCTCTGAAACCTTCCCAAATGTATTTTGAAGGGTGATGATCCTAAAGCCGCTAAGCTTTGACTGATCCTTGAATGGTTTTGGGAGAGGGATGAGATAGCTGTGCACCCAATCCTGCGGTACTGATGCTGTCCTAATGCTCTGGTTAAAGCAGTCGGTCATCTCCTCCAGGTCTGCATCGCTCAAACCCTTCATGTGACCATACCTGACCCCATCGGGCCCTGGTGCCGTGTCTTTTGCCTTTTTCAAAATGTGTTTAACATCTTCCACCCGTATGATGTCTTCATACTGCATATTCTTCGTGGTGCCAGGTAACTCCTCTCTAACTGCATCCCTGGTGTCCGCATCATTATGATTGGTCTGCTCTAAATATCTCTGGAGAAACGCCTCCCCTTTCACTTTCTCTGTTGTCACGCGCACACTATCATCTCTATAAATTGTTCCCACTGTCATAGGCCGATCTTTTCTCTGCATTTGCCTGTGCAGTTTCCAGAATTTTCGCAGTGTTTTATCACCTCCAACCTCCTTAATGAAACATTCCCATTTTGCCTTTTTGGCCTCTGCAGCACAGCGCTTGAAAACCTCCACCTTGTCTTTCTTGACATTTTCCGCAGTGTCCACTTCCACTCGTGAGCTTCGAAGTGTCTGTCGCACTTTCTTTAGCTGCTTCACTGCAGCTCTCTTTGCTTTCCATGCATGGTCTACTTCTGGGGTCCACCATGTGGGCTGCAAATAGGGAGTTTTAACAGTCCTGTTGCATGCTCCTTGTCTGAGGTGTCCAAGAAGGCAATCGGTCTACTCATACCGGAAGGTCTTGCGCGCTCTCCCAGCTTTAACTTTCCTGGGTTTAGAGATCAGGACTGAGCATGGCATGTGAGGCGTTGTAATTCTTCCTCAAACTGGGTCGTATT
>JACEFZ010025855.1:0-15000 GCA_014155875.1 Cepaea nemoralis
CACGGGTTTTTTAAAAAAATAAAAAAACAAAGAAATGGGAATATTCTTCAACAAGTGAATAGGTACAATTATCTCGGAACAGTAATAACATCTGATGGGAGATGCCTTGAAGAGATTAGAACAAGGATCGCCATGGCAAAAGTAGCCTTTAGCAAGATGAAAAACATACTGACCAATAAAAAGGTGTCAATTGAAACGAGAAAAAGAGTGTTGAGATGCTACATAGAACCTATACTTTTATATGGATGTGAAACTTGGA
The DNA here is from genome assembly GCA_014155875.1 of Cepaea nemoralis. NCBI lineage: Eukaryota > Metazoa > Mollusca > Gastropoda > Stylommatophora > Helicidae > Cepaea > Cepaea nemoralis. Next base: position 260 of record JACEFZ010025855.1, read on the forward strand.
CAATGAGCAGCCAGGCTGAAAAACATCTGATGGCTGTAGAAATGTGGTTTCTGAGGAAAATGCAAAGAATACCATGGACAGCCAGAAAGACCAATGAACAAGTCCTTCAAGAAACAAATGAAGATCGTAAACTGATCAGAGACATTAGACGTAGACAGTCACAAGTTTTTGGGCATGTTATGAGAAGAAATAATTTGGAGAACTTGGTGACAACTGGTAAGATCGAGGGGAACAGACCCAGGGGAAGACCTAGAAACAAGTATCTGGATGGCTTGGCCTTGTGGCATGGTCGAGACAGAAACACGGAACTGATCCACGACTCTGTTGATCGAGTGAGATGGCAGAACATGACCGCCCACGCTTACCGGCATGGCACATGATGGATGGATGAATGGTGCTCACTTATGGAATGATCTTCCTCCAGATCTGAAAACTCCAATGAGTCCCTAAACATTTCACCGAAAACTCTTTCAATACTTAATCCATACCGACTATATGCCACCATAATTCATTTACTGGTATAATTGTTCATTATAATTGTTTAACTATAATTGTGCACTAAATATGTGTGTGCGTGTGAGAAAGAGAGAGAGAGGGAGAGTGGGTGTCAGGGTGAGTGAGAGAGAGAATGTGTGTGTTCGCACGTGCGTGCGTGTGTGTGGAGAGAGTGATTGAGCAAGCAATGGTGAGGGAATGTGTCAGTGCATGCATTCGTACATGTGTGTGTGAGAGTGAGTGAGGGAGTGTGTGCTCGCGTGCATTCATGCGTATGTGTATGTGTGAGAGAGTTTGATTGAGAGAGTGGGTGTGTGTGTGTGTGTGAAGGATTGTGTGTGAGAGAGTAAGAGAGTAAGTGAGTGAATGAGTGAGGAGTGAATGAGTGAGAGAGTGAGTGTGTGTGAGTGAGTGAATGAGTGTTAGAGTGGGTGTGTGTGAGTGAGAGAGAGAGAGAGAGAGAGAGAGAGAGAGAGAGAGTAAAAGAGTGAGTGAGTGCGCTAGGGTAAGTGAAACGTTGAGTGATAGCGTGAGGGTTTGTGTCTGTCTGTGTATGAGTGTGTGTGAGAGAGAGAGTAAGAGAGTTAGAGATAAAGTGAATGAAGATGGACAGAGTGAATGAATGGGGGAAATAATGAGTGTGAGAGAGAGAGAGAGAGAGAGTGAGCGAACGAGAGAGAGAGTGAGACAGTGGGAGAGTTGATGTGTTAGTGTGAGTGTGAGCGCGCGCATGCGTGTGAGTGTGTGTATATTAAATAATACAGAGAGAGAGAGAGAGAGAGAGAGAGAGAGAGAGAGAGAGAGAGCTGAGCAGATGCATGTCATGTAACGCGCATGTTATGTAACACGCGAATCCATATGTTTGTGTATTCTCATCTGTCATATTATCAGTTCAATACCATTTGATTTTATCATGTATAATGTAAACTCATGTACATTACTGTAGTTTGAGTGAGAGACAGAATGAGTGAGCGTGAGAGTGAGCGTGAGAGTGAACGTGTGTGTGTGTGTGTGTGTGTGTGTGTGTGTGTGTGTGTGTGTGTGTGTGTGTGTGTGTGGGAGCATCACTATTTTTACTTCACATCCTGTTTATGTACACATTTTTCTCCATGTTTAACATTTTTATGAGACTGCTCATGACAATTGTCAGTGTATATGTGTGAGTAAAGTGTGGGAGTTTGTTCATATTAGTTTCAATGCTCACGTGAGGCATTTTGTATGTGTGTAGATGTTAGGATGTGTGAGTGTGTGTGGAGGATGTGTGTAAGTGTGGGGATATGTGTGGGTGGGGATGTGTGGGTGGGGGTATGCGTTTGGATGGGTTGGGGTGTGTGGGTGTTGGTGGGTAGTGATATTTGTGGGTGTTGGTGGGATGTGTATTCGAATCTGTTATGTACTTCTATGTTGAATTTGTTTTGTATTTCCTTGTCATTACTCAATGTACACAAATCATATTTAGTGTTTGCTGTTATATACTTGACTTTCTTCAGCTTTATCCTCAATGTTCATGTAAGTAGTCTGTGGTCACTATAACAATCAACACTGGGAAGTGTTTTTGCTACTGTTAGTGCGTTTCTAAATCTTCTGCTAATCAGAATGTAGTCAATCTGGTTTTTGATCCTGCTATCAGGACTCCTCCATGTCCATAATCTTCTAGGGTGTTGCTTAAACCAAGTGTTTCCTGCAATCATTTCCTTTTCTTTTGCCCACTCTACGAGTCTGTATCCTCTTTCATTTCTCTCTCCTAAACCATATTCTCCTATTGTGTATCTATCACCTTGATTTCCTACTTTTGCATTGAAGTCTCCTATTATGATGTTTATTTCTGAATTTTTACATTTCTTTAAGGCAGACTCTATGTCATTATAAAATTCCTCTACACTATCTTTACTGGACTCTCCTGTTGGGGCATATACTTGAATAACATTTATGCTAAAAGGTCTGCCACTCAATTTAACTAGTAGAACTCTGTCCGACACGGCCCAATATCCTTGAACAGATGTTGATGTTTTCCGGTCCAAAATTATTGCCATTCCCCTTTGTTGATCTTCACCTCCAGAATAAATATTCTTAAAATCTTCATCTATCTTGATGCCTGCTCCTGTCCATCTCGTTTCGCACATCCCTGAAATATTAATTTTTTATCTTTGTATTTCTTGTTTTATGTTCTCTAATTTTCAGTCGTCGTTTAACGTCCTAACGTTCTATGTTGCTAATTTTAATGTATCTGTCCTTGTCTTACGATGATCAGTCTTTAAGCGAATCATAATGTACTAATCACTTTCACAGAGGTAGTTTGCCGTTGTTTTCCTCTATGGCAGTGACCATACTGGCCGGATGACCGCAACCATTGTCTCTCGAAAGAGATCCTCTGCCTGCCGTCGCGAAACTCGGGACCATAACCAACATATACCTGTCTGCTGATCTTAAAATTTCATCCACCACCTGCCTTCCGTGGCTTTTCTTTTAACACTTCCAACACTTCCAATAAACGAACACGAAATAACATCACATAATCCACAGGAAAACACTATCCACAGGAAATCCACAGAAAATCCGCAGAAAAACACTGAACAGCGTCTCCCCGAAGAACAACGCGTCACCTCGTCGCCATTGTACCGGAATGATTCAGTAAATGTCAAAATTGCATGTTCACCTTCTGCTCTATCGGTACCTTTGATCGCATGACTAGTGGATGTCCCAGTCAGGGCTAGCACATCCTCATCTGCAAGGAAGCTTAGAATTTGATTACATTCTTCCTTCTCTTTCTGTGACAACATGCTGACGTTGAGACGGGGTAGCCGACATGTGTAGGCAGGGGCTAGCCGCTGAGCACAGACACTGACTGCTGGAGGTGGTGGAGGTGCTGGGGCTGGAGGACGACCCACAACATGGCCCACGGTTGTTGCTGGAGCAGACCTGACCTTGGCGTTGTGAAATGGTGTATGCTTCATTTCTGCCTCCATTACATTACGCAGGATGTCTGTCACTCTCTTTCTCTTTATATATCTTTATACCTTGTATATATGTATATATGCAAGTCAGGTCTTAGTCAGATATGACTGAGCTACCGTATGAAAGTAGACTGTACTACCTGCTTTCTGTCAGCGCCGAATGTTGGGCGGCGCTTACCAAACCCGACACCCCACATTGTGCCAACGGCTTCGGGCGGAAGAGCGCAATTGGGAGGGTACTAGCCTTATCCTGGTGCGAGGAAATGCAACCCAAAGACAAAATAAGTCATGGCAGGGCAGACCAGGCCCTAAGCCTTGGTTGGCAGCTGGTCTAGGATCGAAGCTCCGACAGGCGGACAGTTAGAGCATTGCTTTGCTGATCCGGCAGCTTCTGCAGCTTGTCTTGTTCCAGATTATAGGTGTCAACTTTCCTCTGGAGTGAACTAGGCAGGCCGAGAGAGGGATCATGCTGCATGGGCAACACATGGTTTCTTTATTTTAGCCCAGGCTTTGTGCTATGGAGAGGCAATAACTCCATCCCTGGTCTTAACCGGTCTCGGAATCAAAGCGAGAGGCAACTGTTACGGGTTATAAGTCCTTGTCAGTTGGCGTAGACATGGGGCGCCACGCGTTGCCTCTGACGGTGGGAGACACCTACAGGTGTCACTGATCAGCTACCGCCCGCCTCAAGCTGGGCAGCCCCCAGCCAATTGGGTGCTGATCCGCCACAGCCTGCCTGCTTCAATGGGTGCTTGGGGCTAGGACAAAATCTGAATCGCAGGCTGTAAAACCAATGCACCAGGTACTAATAAAAAGAATAGAAACCTCAAGCTACGGCTTGCAACCTGGAACGTGAGAACCATGTGTCCAGGATTTTCCACTGACTTGACAAATATTGACGATGTGAGAAAAACGGCTGTGATTGATGCTGAACTCGATCGTCTTAACATTGATATTGCTGGCCTGCAGGAGACTCGCCTCGCTGAGGAAGGGTCACTCAGGGAAAACAATTACACCTTTTTTTGGAAGGGAAGAGGGCAGGCAGAAAAAAGGCAACATGGTGTGGGCTTTGCAGTGAAGAATTCGCTACTGGGAATGATTGATATCCCAGCTGGAGGTAATGAAAGATTATTATCACTGCGCTTGGCAACCTCCTTGTGGATTTGCCACCATTCTCACTGCATATGCACCGACACTCGCTTCCTCTGATGATGTGAAGGATACGTTCTATGAGCAGCTAGACTCTGCGATCAAGGCAGTTCCAAAATCCGACTACATTTATATGCTCGGTGATTTCAATGCTCGTGTGGGCAAGGACTCGAGTTCATGGCCAGTGTGCCTTGGAAAATACAACATCGGTCGCATGAATGATAATGGGCAAAGGCTGCTGGAGCATTGCACTAGAAATGACCTATGTATTACAAACTCCTTTTTTAAAACAAAAGAGATGCATAAGGTCACATGGAAACATCCAAGATCCGGCCATTGGCATCAGCTGGACTTCATTATCACACGGAGACAACATCTGAACCATACATCATTAACTCGAAGTTACCACAGTGCTGACTGTGATACAGATCATTCTTTGGTTGTTGCAAGGGTTAGACTGAGACCAAAGAGAATCTACACAGCTAAACACAAGTCTAGCCCCAGGATTAATATTACTAACACTCACGATCCTGGAAAGTGCTTTGAATTTCAACAGCAACTTGAAGACGCTTTCAATGATACATCAGAAAATTGTATAGTAAATGATAAATGGAGTAAACTTAAGGAAACTATTTATAAAACAGCGGTAGGGGTTTACGGCACTGTGGATCATAAGAGGCAGGACTGGTTTGCGGCAAACAGCCAGATACTGCAGCCCTTGATTGATAAAAAGAAGATAGCTCTCTTAAGAAACAAGGAAAGACCAACGCGTAACACTCTGAGTGAGCTGAAGCAAGCGAGGAAGGATGTACAAAAGGCTGCCAGGCAGTGTGCGAATGACTATTGGATCAAGTTATGTGAGTCCATTCAAATCGCAAGTGATAAGGGAAACATCAGAAGCATGTATGAAGGGATAAAGAAAGCCTGTGGTCCAATGATCAAAAGAAGTGCACCGCTGAAAACCTTGACTGGAGAAATCATCACTGATAAGAAACAGCAGATGGATAGATGGGTCGAGCACTATTTAGAGCTTTACTCAAGTGAGACCAAGCTAGCGGATGATGCCCTCAACGCCATAGAGGCCCTGCCAACTCTTGACCACCTGGACACACTTCCCACTATAACAGAAGTTAAGTGTGCTATAAATGAGCTTGCATCTGGCAAGGCTCCAGGTAAGGATGGGATTCCAATAGAGGTGATCAGGAGTGGGCAAGACACACTCGCTCTACAGATCCACCAGCTAATAGAGCTATGCTGGCGAGAAGGACAAGTCCCACAGGATTTCAAAGATTCAAACATCATAACGCTGTACAAGAACAAGGGAGATCGGAGCGACTGTAACAACTATAGGGGTATCTCACTTCTGTGTATTGTTGGGAAAGTATTTGCCAGAATTGTCCTGCACAGACTTCAAGTCCTGGGAGATCAAGTCTACCCCGAATCACAGTGCTGGCTTCCGTCAGAACCGGTCTACCATTGATATGATATTCTTATTGCGACAGATGCAAGAAAAATGCCGGGAACAAAATCAGCCAGTTTATTGCCTTCATCGACCTCACAAAGGCATTCGATTTGGTCAGTCGTGAGGGTCTGTTCAAAGCACTAAAGAAGATTGGCTGCCCACCAACTCTTCTGTCCATTGTGGAATCGTTCCACACAGGCATGAAGGGTATAATCAAGTTTGATGGCTCAACTTCAGAAGAGTTTGAAATCAAGAGTGGAGTTAAGCAAGGTTGTGTACTAGCCCCCACCCTCTTTGGGATATACTTTTCACTTCTACTGAAATATGCCTTTCGTGATCAGGATGATGGTATATACATTCACTCACGCTCAGATGGTGGCCTCTATAATGCTCAGAGATTGAAGGCCAAGACCAAAATTAGCAGGGTACTAATCAGAGAGTTGCTTTTTGCGGATGATGCTGCGATTACGACCCACTCTGAGGAAGAATTACAACATCTACTATCTGCATTCTCCAATGCTTGTTCTGAATTTGGTTTAACAATTAACAAAAAGAAGACACAGATTATGTCACAAGGTGCACATGGTGTACCATCAATCTTTATTGACGACGCCGAACTGGAGATAGTAGACCATTTTACATATCTAGGATCAGAGGTAAATAGCAAATTATCCCTCGATCAGGAAATCAACATCAGGATTGGCAAGGCAGCAACAACAATGAACATGTTAGCAAAAAGAGTCTGGGAGAACAGGAAGCTTACTGCCAAAACAAAAGTCCTCGTCTACCAAGCCTGTGTCCTTAGTACTCTTCTTTATGGCAGTGAAACCTGGACAACTTACTCACGCCAAGAGAAACGTTTAAACAGCTTTCATATGCGGTGTCTGCGAAGAATACTTGGTATTAAGTGGCAAGACAAAATCACAAATACTGAAGTATTGGAAAGATCAGGTTGTGTGACGGTGTATTCCATGCTCAGTCTTCGTAGACTTAGATGGATAGGACACGTTAGGAGGATGGATGATGGTAGAATACCAAAGGACATCTTTTTTGGTGAATTACAGACGGGTAGGAGATCTCAGGGTCGGCCTCTACTACGATACAAAGATGTGTGTAAGCGGGACATGATTGATACAGGCATTGATAATGCACATTGGGAGCACGTCGCCGCTGAACGTGTTGCATGGAGGGCAACTATCAGAAATGGAATAAAGACAAAGGAGAAAATGATTGCAGATAAAGCACACACAGAGCGTGAGAGACGTAAGATGGTGCAAAATGGTGGAAGTGACCATGTTTTCACATGCACCTACTGTGGGCAAACATTTGCAGCAAGAATTGGCCTTACCAGCCACACTCGCCACCGCCATGGATCGTAGTTATTAAGCCTTTTTAAAGCACAATGTACCAAACTATCGTCTGTCAAGACGGAAAGGTGCCAATGTAATGTATATATATATATATATATATATATATATATATATATATATATATATATATATATATATATATATATATATATATATATATATATATATATATATATAAAAGAGAATGTTTGTGTCAAACAAACAAAAAAAGTTCCATCGTTCAATCAATGATGTTCATTCATTAACGGAATTGATGTACGCTGATTTAGTATGCCTTGACCTTGTACATACAAAAAATTTAACAAACAAACAAAAAAAAAGCATTCGCACTGCGACCAGTGTTGCCATTTTGACGCTTTTCGCACTAAATTTAGTGCTTTTTCAAGTCATTTAGTGCCAAAAGTTTGCATTTAGCGCGGCCGCGCGAATTTGGTGCTTCACAATTTTTTTTGGGATGCTTTTTTGGTGTGGGTAAAAATGACTTTAAAAATCATTTTGGGAACACTAAAAAGAAGAATTTGAACTGAAGCGAGGGAGTAAAACAATCTTAGTACATTAATGCCCAATATTCACGTAATTTAACTCCCTTTAATACGATTCAGTTGAAGTGAGTGACACGTGCAGGCAATACGCAATGTGTTAAAAGATTGTTTAAACAAGAATGGGCTTGAATTGCAAAGACTTGTTGCACTCGGCACTGTCAAAGCATCTGTCATGACAGGTGTAAACAATGGAGTATATACAACACTAAAATCCGAAGCTCCTCATCTGGTACTAGTTAGGTGTGTATGTCATTCCCTTCAGCAAGCAGTGCCACATTTTTGTAAAACAATTGGCACTCAATGGGTGATGTGGTCAATAGCGCACATTTCGCCTTTACTTTCCCAAACATTTCATGGTGCTTAGTTTCGGCTGAGTCAACCCGGGAGCAATAGTGGGGACTCAATTACATGATCTACGGGTAACCATTAGCTATCGTGCTCTCGACGGCCTGTGCACTTGGTAACCGAAATTTAAGGGGAAACAAATACCTATTTTTCACGGGACCATAATATTCATTTTATTGTCTGCAAGGGACATAACTCGCAAACGTTTTTCTACAGAAGCAATTAATTACATTAATTGTTAAATGTTTAATATAAGGTCACCACCTATTCACAGTTAACACAATAATATGACATCCTAAAGTTTGAAATACTTTTATTTCTAAAAATAATAAAATGTACTGTTAATGCAATATATACAATGTTTCAATACTGCAAGCTCCGTGCACGATGTTAACGACTGTCTCCCAATGGACGCCCTGACATTGTTACTCTGGTTTCTCTTCACAACGTATAAACAGCTAAATTACAAGTAGCTCGTCACTGCTTGTAGGTTGGTCTGGATAAAATTTATGTCATGTCAAGATGGCGGTGTAAACTTGTGCTTTGATTCGGACAAGTGATTATGTGTTAATGCTGCTGTTTTCATGTAGTATTATTATCATGTAATATTATTCGAGTGACATTTTTCATGTACTAAAATAGTGAATTGACTTTCCTTGTGTGTCTTTTCTTTGGATCGTCGAAAGAATTTATTGCGATAGCAGAAAGTTTTTGAAATTCAAAATGGACTCTACTCAGGTGAGCCGTGTTATCGATGGAAGACTATTCAGTCAAGTATCCGCGTCTAACACCGGTACTAACCAAGTTTCTGAGGTAAGCGTCGGCCTAGACTCCTTTGAGGAAGATGCCATGCACCTACCCAAAACGCTGGTTGTCTCGTTGAGAGGACCAGGAGCGGCCAGATCATCCGCCGAACTGGTGGGAAGTGCATTGGTCGGTCCCGGAGGTGTACCGATAAACGAACTCGGTGAGCTATATAGGTATGAAAACCCAACAAAATGGTTCTTTGCGGTTGTATCAGAGACACTTTACGAGCGCCTCCATGGGAAAATCATAACTTTAAAAAACCCAGAAATGACAATAGAAATACAATAGGCAGAGAAAGAGAACAAGAGATTAACGTTACACTGGATTTTAGCAACAATGAAAGAAGAAGGTGTGAAGACAATAGTGAAAGAAATAACAGGCGACCCTGAGCCCGTGGTTTTCAGAATTAAAAACTCAGCAGGGAAATGGGGAGCCTTGGTACATCCTAAAGAAGGGCAAAACATACCACACTATGTCAATATAACAGCAAAAGGAAGGCAGAAAATTCGAAATCATAGAATCCTGATGACCATGCCAGGGCGGAGAACAGTCTGCCTGACATGCGGGCAAGATTCACATTGGTCTAATAAATATCCAACTAAGTCAACAAAGCCAACACCAACCATAAACAACCTAGTTGAGTTTCCAGCTCTGCCAGAACTGTTAAAAAGACAACCCACCCAGCCTGTCCCATCCACCCAGGCAAAATCGAAACAAACTACGACCCTAAACCCAGGCCCACCAATGACCTCGACCAAGGAAAAAGACCAACAGGAGGAGGAGAAGTCTTCTATAAACGACAAAGAAACAGATACGACAGAGGTTTTCAAAGAAGTCACACATAACAAGCCTCTGCCAGAACTGTTAAAAAGACAATCCACCCAACATGTCCCACCAACCCAGGCAAAACTGAAACAAGCTACGACCCCAAACCCAGACCCACCAAAATCCTCGACCAAGGAGAAAGACCAAAAGGAGGAGGAGGGATCCTCTACAAACGACACAGAAGCAGATACGACAGAGGGTTTCAAGGAAGTCACACATAACAAGCGCAATAGAAGACGGAAAAACACAGAAAACAGTGATTGTGAGGAAGAGTCTCCCATAGCGACACCAAAGACAGTAAACAAACAAGACATCCCAACAGAAAAAACAAAAGGACAAAAGCAGACCACAAAGGAAGACGACAACATATCTTTACAAAAATTATTTATCACCACCGACACAGACGACGAAGAGAATCCGGAAACAACAAAAACACACTAAACAGCTACATACAACCAATGTTTTTAAAGAAAAATTATCTTGTTATTAATGTCAATTGTCAATTTATACTCAACATTATTATTTATTTGATAATAGGATGAGTGACGATATCAAAATAATATGTTTAAATATAGCAGGTATACGTACAAAACAACAACACATTTGCACACTTATACACAAATACAAACCAGATTTCATCCTACTACAAGAGACAAATATACATTCAGATACACATGGAGCACACATTACAACACAATTAGGACTGAGACATGCATTTTTCAGTTTGGCGGTCCACAACACAGGGTCTGGGACAGCCATACTACAAACATCAGATAGGTGGAACATACTCAAAACAAATCGGGATAACCAGGGTAGAAAGAACATAATACAAATAAGTAACAATTCAAACACATATACCATTGTCAACATTCATGCATCACCAAATTATAACTACCAACCACAATTCTATGAAGAACTTGACACACTACTCACACATACATACAGAGGACAGAACATCATACTCTGTGGAGATTTCAACTGTGTATTATAGGCACTGGATATAGTAGGCGGAAAATGAAGATACAGGTAAGGAGAATGAACGGAGAAGGCACAACCCAGTTAGAGACATTGCAAAACATTTTAGACACACACACCTTAATAGACACATTCAGACACAAACATCCAAATAAGCGAGGAATAACCCACACAGATAAAATACACAACACGGGAAGAAGATTAGATAGGATATATATACTCGCAACACACCACATAATTAACACTCAGCACCTACAAGAGACATTACAGTACACAGACCATAAAGCCATATTAGCACACATAGTTCAAGCAACATAAACACACAAACATTTAAACGTTCACCACATTGGAAATTAAAAAAAAAAATTCTTAAGAATGAAAAATACGTAAAATACATGACACAACTTTTACACATATACACCGACCACATATCGACTGATAACATCAGACAATACTGGGACTTATTAAAAAATACAATACGAAGCAGAACACAGCAACTAGCATCCATCATACACAAAGACAGATTAAGACAGGAACAACTGATACAAACAGCCATACAGCTGACAAAACAGACAGACAGCAATGCACCACACTTACACACACTGGAGAAACAGCTAGATCAGCACCAACAACACAGATATCTCGGTGTTCTCCTGAGAACAAAGCTCAACACAATCATACAAGAGACCCCCAGTAAACAATACATGGCAATTGAACACAATATACAGCGTAGCGGACAAATAGGCAAAATAGTAGACATGCAATACAATATGCAAACAGAACCAGCACAAATAACAGAAGCATTCAATCAATACTACACTCAACTGTTTACAGCAGAGACAATAGACACACAGACACAAGACAATTTTCTACAATATAGTAAAAAGCTGTCAGGTGATTGATTGATTGATTGATCTAGGAACCGACATCACAGCATTCGGGACATTCCCATAAGCGCTCCGTCCCCATCCTCAGCAACCAGCGAAGAGTTCCAACACTAATAGTTCCAGTAGCAATCTGATTATATGTCCGTCTCGCCTTTCCTCTGAGCGTCGAGCGTCGGCCAGATCCCCTCGTCACTCCTCGCTGCCTCATTCTAACCAGACTATGGTGATCCATTTGCTCCTCCGAGGTGTACGCGTGCTCCCACAAGGCCGCAACCACATCTGCCTTGTCATGCATCAATACTCCACCAAGTTCTGCCGAGCCAGCCAATCTGTCCGCCTGTTCATTCCCCAGCACACCGGCATGCCCAGGAGAAAAGATCCAGGTGATGCTTGCTACCCGTGACCTCCGAAGCGAAGCAAGCCACTCTGCACGAAGCTTGCCTGTTCTCACCCTTCTCAGCATGCTTTCTGAGTCAGTTACAATCACAATATGTGTATGTATCGTGTTTTCTATCCAGCGGAAAGCTGCACTGACCGCCTCCACCTCCATTCTTAAGCTAGATGTAGTGTCATCATACGCCAGGCTCTCCTGCACCAAACGCCGACCATTAGTTTTTGCCAAGAACCCCCAAGCACTTCTCCTACCTCTCAACACCGACCCATCCGTGTAGATAATCACATCACCCGGGCGAGAATTTTCCTGAATTAATTGCTGAATTTCCACTTCCGTGGCCCCTGCTGGCCACTCCCTGCACTCCCGGCTCAATGTGATTATAACTCTGCACAAGTCTGACTGCACGGCTGGCACTCTGACCCACTCCTCTCCTCGCCTAATGTTCTCCAAGGGGCACACCTGTCTGATCGTATCCTCCGCCTGAGCCATCCATGATTTCCCTCTTATCAGTCTCTGACCCTTAACTACGTCCAGCGCCTCATGCAACGGGTGATCTGTGTCTGCAGCTACTCTGAGGTATGCCTTCGCTTGCATCACCTTGTGCCTACCAGCAACAGTAGGCAGACCAAGGATGTAACGCATACACACTACTGGAGTGTCTCTGGTGCATCCCAGAATGACCCGCATAGCTTCATTCTGTATGCGCTCTAATTTCACCAGCTGACTCTTTGAGACAGTGAGCAGTCCTAGTCCATAATCAGTCACTGAGAGGATCAAGTGCTGGTATAGTGTGAAGAGCATTCTCTGCTCTGTGTCCATTGCAGCCATAATTTTAAGTGCATTGAGTCCCTTTTGAGATCTTGTCACAACCGTCTCCACATGGTACTTGAAGGACAGACTCCTGTCAAATGTGATTCCCAGATACTTCAGTTTGTTCTCTCTGTTGACGCTTCTACCATCTATCGTGAGGCTTGGGGCATCATCTCTCACAATCCTGTTGTCCAGAGAGCACCACAACACAGCCGCCTTTTCCGGGTTGATGACAGCACTCATTTCAGTGCACCAGTCAATCACTTTGTCTACTGTCACCTGTAGCTCCTGGGCTGTTTGATCCCTATTTCTCCCCTGCCTGTATGCAAGAATATCATCTGCAAATGTTAGAATCCTTCCAACCCCTGGTGCTTCTAGGTATGCAATCTTGCTCGTATACACATTAAAGAGCACCGGTGAGATTGCAGATCCCTGTGGCAGTCCCGGGGTTAAAATATGTGGCTCTGAGGTCCATGCGCCCAGACGGAGAGCAACCTGACGAGAATGCAGGTGAAGACAGAGACAGACTAGACACAGAACTAACACTGGCTGACATAACGAACACACTCAGCAAAATGAACAAGGACAAGACACCAGGGCCGGACGGTTTAACGATAGAATTATACCAACACTTCTTGCCTATCTTAGGTGGTCTTCTTCTTAAAGTCTATCAAGACGCCTTTGATAAACACAACTACCAGATAGCTGCAACATGTCTTACATCGCACTCATACCCAAAAACAATACAGTCAAAACGCAGATGAAAAATTATAGACCAATATCACTTCTGAACACAGATCATAAAATACTTACCAAGGCACTGACCCAGAAACTTAGACCCTACATGCCAAAGCTCATACACCCTGACCAACAATGCGGAGTACCACATAGGAACATACACCAACACACACATTTAGAGACATCATCACATACACACAGGAGAAAGACTGTCAAGCCTCCCTTTTGTCCTTAGACCAGGAGAAGGCCTTTGACAGAATCTCCCACTCTTATCTACACAAGACATTAACAGAATGCAACTTAGGAATATACTTTAGGAGGTGGATAGAGATTCTGTACCGGAATTCTGAGAGTAAGGTGTTGGTTAACCACACACTCACTGCGGGGTTCCGGCTGACAAGATCGGTGAGACAAGGATGTCCTCTGTCGCCACTCCTATATGTACTGGTTTTAGAACCACTACTAGAAGCAATCAGACAAGACACCAACATCACAGGCACATTCATACCAGGCGGAGGAGAACGGAAGTTGCTTGCATATGCAGATGACACCGTTTTCTTCCCTGCCAACAACACATCCATCACAAAGATACTCCATACATTTACACAATTTGGTAAAGAGAGTGGGGCAAAATTAAACATAAACAAATCACACATAATGGGTCTCGGAAAATGGAGGAATAAAACCGATTTTCCCCCAGACCTAACAGCCACAGACAATATTAAGATATATGGCATCACATTTCACAGCAACTCCAGACAGATACACGCACAAACATGGCAAAACCTCACACAAAAAATCATAGACATGCTACACAGATACAAGTACAAGACATCTACAATTTTCGGCAGGAGCATCATTGTCAACACTTTCATTATCCCCAAAATTATATATTTAGTTACAATACTAGACCCTCCAAGACAGACAATCACAGACATCAACAAGCAAATCAGACGTTTCATCTTTGGCAACACAGTTTACTGCATAC
>JACEFZ010025855.1:17500-27500 GCA_014155875.1 Cepaea nemoralis
TCAAGATAAAATGTGTGTGTGTGTGAGAGAGAGAGAGAGAGAGAGAGAGAGAGAGAGAGAGAGGGGGGGGGAGAGGGAGGGAGAGAGGGGGGAGGTAGAGATGGACAGGTGTTACATACATTCCGCTTCTGTAAGTGGAAATGAATCATATGCAAGGCATGTGTGTTTACATGAACTATGCCATAAATGTCATATTATCATAACTGTATATATGTATGCATTTGTTTTGTTCACACATGTGACACCTAACACTAACAAACGGCAACGCTCTGTAATATACACAAACAAAAGAAACACACATTACACCTTGTACATATACATTGCTTTGTATGAAATAAACGTTTAAAATAAGAATTCCTGTTTTTAAAGGCATATTCATATATGCCGAGAGAAAATAAAAAAACAAAAAATAAAAACAAGCAGCTTCAGTCTCAAACCCTAAATCACATCTAAGCCGGTCTCTCAGAAATCATTACTGTTGTTTTTTGGCCTCTACCAGAAAATGTCTGTGTGTGTGCGTGCGTACATACGTACGCACGTTCATACATAAATAATAAGTGTCGGTGTGGCAGACATTTTCCCCCAACTTTTACGTCACTGGGGCTATCCCAACATCATGAAATGCATACCAGATAATTTTCAAAATTTTTGAGAAATGAAATGTAATGTGGATGGAAACTGACAACCGTACTTCATTACGCCATGGTGTAGCACATGTAGAGCCCTAAAATGTCACGCCATCTGGGACTATCATTATCTAATATGTCTGTGAGCATTGTGTTATGTGGTGTGTATGTGTGTCCTCGTGTGCACGCTCGCCTGGATTAGAAGTGTCAGATAATTCACTTATAAACACTGACTTACAGAAACAGGTGATGTGTAGTCACAGACCAGCAGCTAGCCTCAGTAATGTACGATTCAGCAGCAATAGTAAACTTACAAGCAACCACATCAATAATAACCATAAAAAATATGGAGCTAATATCTTATGGTAGAACCATGATATGTTAGTTGTCATTTTCACATTTTCAAGTGCAATGTCTGTCACGGCAATCTATCAGCAGAAATCTAAAGCAAAAGACTATAAAACAGTTACAGTGTTGCCACGATTAAGAAATCCAAACTGGCACGTTTTGCTATTAAAATGCTTTGTCATAAAAAAAAAATACAAGCAGCTCCAAGCCGTCATTGTCAATTGGATTAATAAATTAAAGTTTATTGCCCAAGCTCACGGCATTCAATGTACTGCTGTCTCCAGAAAGCATGAAATAGATCAAATCAAATCAACTTTCAAATCAAATCAACTTTATTTTAAAAGGGTCACAGATTGGGTACACAGGCCCGTCTTACATTCGGCCCTTCCAATCACTCGTCTTTCGTTCATCAAGAGCATTATACATTTACATAGAAAAATAATCATTGTGAAATGAATCTTGTAAACATAAAAAAGGCAAATTACCATGTTATGAGGCCCATCTCCCACCTATCCATACATCATCCCACCAACACACACAACCCCACCTACCCACACACACACCCAGGGACACATACATACCCCACCAACCAACCCATCCCCCTCCCGCACATCCCCCACCCACACACACTGCCCTCGCCTGTTCCCCCACCAAAACACACTCGCCACCCACAAACATCACCACCAACTCACACATTCCACGCCCACCCACATACACATCTTAACTCACACATCCTCTCCCCACCCACACCTCCAACCAACCATCCCCCAGCCACATCTCTATTGACCACATATTCCCCACCAACGCACACACATCCCCCACCAACCCACACATCGCACATCCACTCACACATCCCCAAACCATACACACTCATCCCCACCAACTGACATCTCCCTACCCCGACACACACACACACATCTCTCTAACCACCTACACATCACCAATCCACTCACACACACCCGACCACCCACACATACATCCTCCACCCACCCACACATGCCCTAACCCAATCCCCCACCACACACACACCCCACCCTCACATCACATACATCCTCTACCACACAATATTCCCAACCCACACACCGCACACATATTCCTCACCAACACATCCCACATACCACCATGCATCCTCACCCTCACACCACACACATATCCCCCACCCACATACCACACAATATTCCCACCCACATCCACACAGATACCCTTACCCATCCACCCCACATACCCCCACTAACACACACATACCCCACCAACACAATATCCCCAACCAACATACCACGCACCTCTCACCAACCACACATGCATTTCCCACCCATCCACCAACACACACTCACTCACGCTCACATCCTCCACTACGCACATACACACCCCCACCCACCCCAACCAAACATCTCTCGATCACAATACCCCTACCCACACACATCATCCACACACTCACGCATCTCACTCCGACACATACACATCCCTCACCCACCTACACATCCCTCAGCCACTCACACACCACCAATCCCTCAGCCACTCACACACCCCCACCCACACATACATCTCCCAACCACCACACATCCCTACTCACCCACACATATCCCCCACCCATACACACATTCCCCGCACCCATCACACACATCCCCCACACCACACACTATCCCCCACCCACACACATATCCTCACCCAGACCACCACAAACATACCTCCCATCCACACACCATGCACACATCCCCCACCAACACACCGCACACATAACCCAAACCCACACATCATACACTTCTTCCCACCCGCCCTTACATCCCGAATCCACCTACACAATCCCCTACCCACACAACCCCGCCACCCACACATACTTCCCCAAACCATCCACACATCTAAACCCACCCACACATATATCCCCCACCCAAACACACATACCCCGCGCCCGTCCCATACACATATCCTCCACCCATACACACATCCCCCACACCCATTCCCACACCCCTACTTTCACTCCCACACATTCATCCACACATCCCACCAACACTCACAAATATCACTATCCCACCAACACCCACACACCCCAACCCATCCAAACGCATACACCCACCCACATTCCCTCACCCACACATATCCCCACACTCACACACATCCTCCACACACACTCACACATCCTCACATCTAGACACCTACAAAATGCCTCACGTGAGAATTGAAACTAGTATGAACAAACTCCCACACTTTACTCACACACATACACTGACTACCAATTTCCTGACCCGGACGATGCATTAGCTTTCTGGACGAAGACAGTCTGCAATGTGTTCGATAAACACGTGCCAATCAAAGAAGTTCGAGTCAAAAATCAACATAAATCCCCATGGGTCACTAATGAAGTTCTGGAAATCATGAGAGAGCGAGATACAGCACACACAAATAAAGACTTCATCAATTACCGTAGACTGAGGAATAAAGTTAAATATGAAATTCGTAGGATAAAAATAAAATCATTTTAAAAATTTGATTGTAGATAATTCAAACAGTACAAATATATGGAAGGCTATTAACTTGCTAACCAATAAGAAACGCCCTACAGAATCAGCAATACCAAATTCTATAACATGCGATTAATTCAGTTGGTTCTTTCAATCAGAAATAGAGAATCTAAAGTCTTCAATACCAGACTCATCGTCTAATTTAAGTTCACTGGCATCATTCTGTGAGGAGAAGTGCACCAGAAATATTCCCGCTGAGATTCCCTTAATGTCTGTTGCAGACGTTTATAAATATCTCTTAAACCTCAAATCAACAAATTCACACGGCCTAGATGGTATCAGTAATAGAATTCTTCGTTGTGCAGCACCAGTCATTAGTGAGTCCTTAACGTTCATATATAACCAGTTCCTGGCCAAAAACTACTTTCCATCTGCATTTAAAATTGCTAAAGTGTTTCCGCTACTTAAAAATGGCTCAATCGATAATAGCGTTGTGGATAATTATAGAACTATTTCCTTACTATCGTCGCTATCAAAACCACTAGAAAAACACATTCATAAAATATCGTTACACCATTTAATTAACAACGATCTAATAATTAACAGTAATCTGGGTTTGGACCTAAATATTCTTGCCATAGTGCTCTAACAAAAATGACCGATAACTGGCACTTAAACATCAACAACGGTAGAAATTGTGGAGCGGTGTTTGTAGACTTTAAAAAAGCTTTTGATATGGTAGATCACGATATTTTAATTAGAAAACTAAAACAAATGAAGACAAGCACCAACATAGTGAACATAATTACGTCATTTCTATCCGACAGACAACAAGTCGTGTCCTTCAACAACTGTCTATCAAGACCCACACAGCTTAATATTGGTGTGCCTCAGGGCTCAATACTAGGTCCGCTGCTTTTTGCAGTTTATATTAATGATCTTCCTTTAAATATCAATACAACTTGGGATCTATTTGCAGACGACTGTACTATATATACTAGTCAAGAAAACCGTAGTGAATTAGAGAATTCTTTATAAAAGGAACTTGATAATCTTACTAGATGGAGCAATGAAAACCGCATGCAAATTAACATGGACAAAACCAAATCCATGTTAATAACGACCAGACAAAAACTACAGACACTAGCCATAACTGGAGCACCGCTCGAACTCCGCATGGGCACGTTACCTTTAGTTAATGTGAATGAACATAAAACACTAGGTCTTTTAATTGACAGCCATTTGAGCTGGAGCTCTCATGTTCACGTTCTTACCAAGAAAATAGCACAAAAAGTTTACCAACTTACTAAAATTCAGCACTTCCTGGACGAAAGCACACGAAAAATATTCTATACATGCTACATCCAATCATATCTCGATTACTGTTCCACAGTTTGGGATGGTTGCCCTAAATCTAATTTAAAACGACTATGTTCTCTACAAAGACCGCGCTATTCGTCTGGTTTCTGGCATAAAGCACGTTGAAAGTAATAATTTATACAGTCATCTAAGACTGCTACCACTTCGAAAGCGCTTCCTTTTTAACAAAGCCAAATTAGTGAATAAAATTATATCTCAAAATACCCCAGAGTATCTTCTGCCGCTGATTCAATCTAATACAATGAACAGCAAGCGCCTAAATTTGTTACATGTCTCAAAGCCTAGATTGGATCTATACAAAACATTTTTCGCCTATTCTGGTGCTCACTTATGGAATGATCTTCCTCCAGATCTGAAAACTCCAATGAGTCCCTACACATTTCACCGAAAACTCTTTCAATACTTAATCCATACCGACTATATGCCACCATAATTCATTTACTGGTATAATTGTTCATTATAATTGTTTAACTATAATTGTGCACTAAATATGTGTGTGCGTGTGGGAAAGAGAGAGAGAGGGAGAGTGGGTGTCAGAGTGAGTGAGAGAGAGAGAATGTGTGTGTTCGCACGTGCGTGCGTGTGTGTGGAGAGAGTGATTGAGCAAGCAATGGTGAGGGAATGTGTCAGTGCATGCATTCGTACATGTGTGTGTGATAGTGAGTGAGGGAGTGTGTGCTCGCGTGCATTCATGCGTATGTGTATGTGTGAGAGAGTTTGATTGAGAGAGTGGGTGTGTGTGTGTGAAGGATTGTGTGTGAGAGAGTAAGTGAGTGAATGAGTGAATGAGTGAGAGAGTGAGTGTGTGTGAGTGAGTGAATGAGTGTTAGAGTGGGTGTGTGTGTGTGAGTGAGAGAGAGAGAGAGAGAGAGAGTAAAAGAGTGAGTGAGTGCGCTAGGGTAAGTGAAACGTTGAGTGATAGCGTGAGGGTTTGTGTCTGTCTGTGTATGAGTGTGTGTGAGAGAGAGAGAGTAAGAGAGTTAGAGATAAAGTGAATGAAGATGGACAGAGTGAATGAATGGGGGAAATAATGAGTGTGAGAGAGAGAGAGAGTGAGCGAACGAGAGAGAGAGTGAGACAGTGGGAGAGTTGATGTGTTAGTGTGAGTGTGAGCGCGCGCATGCGTGTGAGTGTGTGTATATTAAATAATACAGAGAGAGAGAGAGAGAGAGAGAGAGAGAGAGAGAGAGAGAGAGAGAGAGAGAGCTGAGCAGATGCATGTCATGTAACGCGCATGTTATGTAACACGCGAATCCATATGTTTGTGTATTCTCATATGTCATATTATCAGTTCAATACCATTTGATTTTATCATGTATAATGTAAACTCATGTACATTACTGTAGTTTGAGTGAGAGACAGAATGAGTGAGCGTGAGAGTGAGCGTGAGAGTGAACGTGTGTGTGTGTGTGTGTGTGTGTGTGTGTGTGTGTGTGTGTGTGTGTGTGTGTGTGTGTGTGTGTGTGTGTGTGTGTGTGTGTGTGTGTGTGTGTGTGTGTGTGTGGGAGCATCACTATGTTTACTTCACATCCTGTTTATGTACACATTTTTCTCCATGTTTAACATTTTTATGAGACTGCTCATGACAATTGTCAGTGTATGTGTGTGAGTAAAATGTGGGAGTTTGTTCATATTAGGATGTGTGAGTGTGTGTGGAGGATGAGTGTGAGTGTGGGGATATGTGTGGGTGGGGATGTGTCGGTGGGGGAATGTGGGTGGGGGTATGCGTTTGGATGGGTTGGGGTGTGTGGGTGTTGGTGGGTAGTGATATTTGTGGGTGTTGGTGGGATGTGTATTCGAATCTGTTATGTACTTCTATGTTGAATTTGTTTTGTATTTCCTTGTCATTACTCAATGTACACAAATCATATTTAGTGTTTCCTGTTATATACTTGACTTTCTTCAGCTTTATCCTCAATGTTCATGTAAGTAGTCTGTGGTCACTATAACAATCAACACTGGGAAGTGTTTTTGCTACTGTTAGTGCGTTTCTAAATCTTCTGCTAATCAGAATGTAGTCAATCTGGTTTTTTGATCCTGCTATCAGGACTCCTCCATGTCCATAATCTTCTAGGGTGTTGCTTAAACCAAGTGTTTCCTGCAATCATTTCCTTTTCTTTTGCCCACTCTACGAGTCTGTATCCTCTTTCATTTCTCTCTCCTAAACCATATTCTCCTATTGTGTATCTATCACCTTGATTTCCTACTTTTGCATTGAAGTCTCCTATTATGATGTTTATTTCTGAATTTGTACATTTCTTTAAGGCAGACTCTATGTCATTATACAATTCCTCTACACTATCTTCACTGGACACCTCCTGTTGGGGCATATACTTGAATAACATTTATGCTAAAAGGTCTGCCACTCAATTTAACTAGTAGAACTCTGTCCGACACGGCCCAATATCCTTGAACAGATGTTGATGTTTTCCGGTCCAAAATTATTGCCACTCCCCTTTGTTGATCTTCACCTCCACAATAAATATTCTTAAAATCTTCATCTATCTTGATGCCTGCTCCTGTCCATCTCGTTTCGCACATCCCTGAAATATTAATTTTTTATCTTTGTATTTCTTGTTTTATGTTCTCTAATTTTCAGTCGTTGTTTAACGTCCTAACGTTCCATGTTGCTAATTTTAATGTATCTGTCTTTGTCTTACGATGATCAGTCTTTAAGCGAATCATAATGTACTAATCACTTTCACAGAGGTAGTTTGCCGTTGTTTTCCTCTATGGCAGTGACCATACTGGCCGGATGACCGCAACCATTGTCTCTCGAAAGAGATCCTCTGCCTGCCGTCGCGAACCTCGGGACCATAACCAACAGCAGCTGTCTGCTGCTCTTAAAATTTCATCCACCACCTGCCTTCCGTGGCTTTTCTTTTAACACTTCCAATAAACGAACACGAAATAACATCACATAATCCACATGAAAACACTATCCACAGGAAATCCACAGAAAATCCGCAGAAAAACACTGAACAGCGTCTCCCCGAAGAACAACGCGTCACCTCGTCGCCATTGTACCGGAATGATTCAGTAAATGTCAAAATTGCATGTTCACCTTCTGCTCTATCGGTAACTTTGATCGCATGACTAGTGGATGTCCCAGCCAGGGCTAGCACATCCTCATCTGCAAGGAAGCTTAGAATTTGTTTACATTCTTCCATCTCTTTCTGTGACAACATGGTGACGTTGAGACGGGGTAGCCGACATGTGTAGGCAGGGGCTAGCCGCTGAGCACAGACACTGACTGCTGGAGGTTGAGACGGGGTAGCGGACATGTGTAGGCAGGGGCTAGCCGCTGAGCACAGACACTGACTGCTGGAGGTTGAGACGGGGTAGCGGACATGTGTAGGCAGGGGCTAGCCGCTGAGCACAGACACTGACTGCTGGAGGTTGAGACGGGGTAGCGGACATGTGTAGGCAGGGGCTAGCCGCTGAGCACAGACACTGACTGCTGGACGTTGAGACGGGGTAGCGGACATGTGTAGGCAGGGGCTAGCCGCTGAGCACAGACACTGACTGCTGGAGGTTGAGACGGGGTAGCGGACATGTGTAGGCAGGGGCTAGCCGCTGAGCACAGACACTGACTGCTGGAGGTTGAGACGGGGTAGCGGACATGTGTAGGCAGGGGCTAGCCGCTGAGCACAGACACTGACTGCTGGAGGTTGAGACGGGGTAGCGGACATGTGTAGGCAGGGGCTAGCCGCTGAGCACAGACACTGACTGCTGGAGGTTGAGACGGGGTAGCGGACATGTGTAGGCAGGGGCTAGCCGCTGAGCACAGACACTGACTGCTGGAGGTGGTGGAGGCCCTGGGGCTGGAGGACGACCCACAACATGGCCCACGGTTGTTGCTGGAGCAGACCTGACCTTGACGTTGTGAAATGGTGTATGCTTCATTTCTACCTCTATTACATTACGCAGGATGTCTGTCACTCTCTTTCTCTTTATATATCTTTATACCTTGTGTATATATATATATATATATATATATATATATATATATATATATATATATATATATATATATATATATATATATATATATATACTATATATAAAAGAGAATGTTTGTGTCAAACAAACAAAAAAAGTTCCATCGTTCAATCAATGATGTTCATTCATTAACGGAATTGATGTACGCTGATGTAGTATGCCTTGGCCTTGTACATACAAAAAATCTAACAAACAAACAAAAAAAAGCATTCGCACTGCGACCAGTGTTGCCATTTTGACGCTTTTCGCACTAAATTTAGTGCTTTTTCAAGTCATTTAGTGCCAAAAGTTTGCATTTAGCGCGGCCGCGCGAATTTGGTGCTTCAAAAATTTTTTTAGGATGCTTTTTTGGTGTGGGTAAAAATTACTTTAAAAATCATTTTGGGAACACTAAAAAGAAGAATTTGAACTGAAGCGAGGGAGTAAAACAATCTTAGTACATTAATGCCCAATATTCACGTAATTTAACTCCCTTTAATACGATTCAGTTGAAGTGAGTGGACACGTGCAGGCAATACGCAATGTGTTAAAAGATTGTTTAAACAAGAATGGGCTTGAATTGCAAAGACTTGTTGCACTCGGCACTGACGATGCATCTGTCATGAGATGTGTAAACAATGGAGTATATACAACACTAAAATCCGAAGCTCCTCATCTGGTACTAGTTAGGTGTGTATGTCTTTCCCTTCAGCTGGTAGTGTCACAGGCTGCAGCTGCTTGTCTGCCCAGGAACATAGAGTTCATGATTAGAGAAACATATAACTGATTTTCTCACTCAAGTCTTCGTCAAGCAAAGTACAGAGAGCTTTTTGCTTCAATAAATGATATACAATATCCGCTGAAGTTTGTTCAAGTAAGCCAGACACGATGGATGTCCATTCAATCTGCCATTGTCAGAATATTGCAGCAGAGGGTCGAGCTCAGAACTCATTTTGATGTAGCAAGACTCAACGAGCGCTGTTATACAGCAGAACTTCTAAATTCTATGTTTAGCGACATGAAAAACTATGTATATCTCATATTTCTCAAGCATATTCTCAGAGAAGTTCAAAGTGTGAATAAGAAATTCGAAGCAGATATGCAGGATCCAGCAAAACTACTCAGCGATCTTGTCCAGCTCATTGATTCTATCAGTTCAAAGATTGCTATTCCTGGGGAAACAAATAACAAAAAGTGATGCTATCC
>JACEFZ010025855.1:32500-43513 GCA_014155875.1 Cepaea nemoralis
CGAGCGAGCGCTGTTGTCCATTCGCCATTCTGACCTCCATCTGATATTAATCTGAAAGGAATGGTCGTCTATAGGGGTAAGCAACAATGTTAATGCCTAATGCAATTAGATACAATTTGATACCGTTTAGAACTTAAATGAATCTGCATATCGTCGCAGTTATTATTTTAG
Organism: Cepaea nemoralis; assembly: GCA_014155875.1. Lineage (NCBI taxonomy): Eukaryota > Metazoa > Mollusca > Gastropoda > Stylommatophora > Helicidae > Cepaea > Cepaea nemoralis. Next base: position 32,672 of record JACEFZ010025855.1, read on the forward strand.
TTGGGGGTACGGTGAGGTGGGAGGGGTGGGGGTCACCGGAGTGTCATAGGTGCCAGATGTATATTACATTTCTGTGAGCCACGTCACTGCTAGTGATGTTACCCAGGTGCCTTCCCCTGTGCGAAATCTGGTCTCTATCCACACGTGCGTGACATGCGCAGAAACGAAAGCAGGGCCTGCAATTTATCTCCATCTATCAACAGTAACAAGTAAGACCCATCGGGTTACCGTTCGTGATATGAGATTGCTAATCTCACGGAGATGTGGCAAGACTGCATGTAACATGTAACATGCTTTCAGCGAGCATTTCATGTGAGCTCATTCTCCACTCAGCCTCGACCTTTTTATACTCGTTCTAATTAGGGTGAACCTGCACTTGTGGAATGTGGCATGTTAGGGCAGATGGCAAAGGCTTACCGAATTCTGATTGAATGAATGAACTAAAGTTAACCTGATAACAGCTGAGTTATCAAGGGATTATCAAGGATTGCTCCAGCGTTGACACTTTTTTGTATGTTTGAAATCTCTCTTTCTCTCTCGCTTTCTCTCTCTCTCTCTCTCTCTCTCTCTCTCTCTCTCTCTCTCTCTCTCTCTCTCTCTCTCTCTCAATTTCTCTCCCATGCACTCTCTCTCTCTCTCTCTCTCTCTCTCTCTCTCTGTTAATCAATAACAGTTGACATATGGGAATATCAAGAGGGTCCTGCAGGTGGCATAACGGCACAGACGAGTCATTTGCGTGTCGTTTTCTTCTCTTCTTCTTATGGCCTTTATTGGGGCATAGGACCTCAATCAACGCTAGCCAGGCCGTCCTATCCCTTGCCATCTCCTGCAGATCCCTTCATGTCCTCCCTCCATGTCCTCCCTTCATGTCCTCCCTCCATGTCCTCCCTCCATGTCCTCCCTCCATGTCCTCCCTCCATGTCCTCCCTCCATGTCCTCCCTATATCATTCTCATCTCTGTCTGTAATTCTCTTCTCCCTGTGCTGTAGGTCTCTCGCTGTTTCGTTTACCTTGTGGGTTCCAGACAAGAGAGTGTCTAGTTATATTGTCCTCAGGTTTTCTATGTGTGTGTCCTATCTTGTGTGTTCCAGACAAGAGAGTGTCTAGTTATATTATCCTCAGGCTTTCTCTGTGGGTGTCCTATCTTGTGGGTTCCTGACAAGAGAGTGTCTAGTTATATTGTCCTCAAGTTTTCTCTGTTTGTGCCCTATCGTGTGTGTTCCAGACAAGAGAATGTCTAGTTATATTGTCCTCAGGTTTTCTCTGTGTGTGTCCTATCTTGTGTGTTCCAGACAAGAGAGTGTCTAGTTATATTGTCATAAGGCTTTCTCTGTGTGTGTCCTATCTTGTGGGTTCCTGATAAGAGAGTGTCTAGTTATATTGGCCTCAAGTTTTCTCTGTTTGTGCCCTATCGTGTGTGTTCCAGACAAGAGAGTGCCTAGTTATATTGTGCTCAGGTTTTCTCTGTGGTGCCCTATCGTGTGTGTGCCAGACAAGAGAGTGCCTAGTTATATTGTGCTCAGGTTTTCTCTGTGTGTGCCCTATCGTGTGTGTGCCAGACAAGAGAGTGCCTAGTTATATTGTGCTCAGGTTTTCTCTGTGTGTGCCCTATCGTGTGTGTGCCAGACAAGAGAGTGCCTAGTTATATTGTGCTCAGGTTTTCTCTGTGTGTGCCCTATCGTGTGTGTGCCAGACAAGAGAGTGCCTAGTTATATTGTGCTCAAGTTTTCTCTGTGTGTGCCCTATCGTGTGTGTGCCAGACAAGAGAGTGCCTAGTTATATTGTGCTCAGGTTTTCTCTGTGTGTGCCCTATCGTGTGTGTGCCAGACAAGAGAGTGCCTAGTTATATTGTGCTCAGGTTTTCTCTGTGTGTGCCCTATCGTGTGTGTGCCAGACAAGAGAGTGCCTAGTTATATTGTGCTCAGGTTTTCTCTGTGTGTGCCCTATCATGTGTGTGCCAGACAAGAGAGTGCCTAGTTATATTGTGCTCAGGTTTTCTCTGTGTGTGCCCTATCGTGTGTGTGCCAGACAAGAGAGTGCCTAGTTATATTGTGCTCAGGTTTTCTCTGTGTGTGCCCTATCGTGTGTGTGCCAGACAAGAGAGTGCCTAGTTATATTGTGCTCAGGTTTTCTCTGTGTGTGCCCTATCGTGTGTGTGCCAGACAAGAGAGTGGCCTAGTTATATTGTGCTCAAGTTTTCTCTGTGTGTGCCCTATCGTGTGTGTGCCAGACAAGAGAGTGCCTAGTTATATTGTGCTCAGGTTTTCTCTGTGTGTGCCCTATCGTGTGTGTGCCAGACAAGAGAGTGCCTAGTTATATTGTGCTCAGGTTTTCTCTGTGTGTGCCCTATCGTGTGTGTGCCAGACAAGAGAGTGCCTAGTTATATTGCGCTCAGGTTTTCTCTGTGTGTGTCCTATCGTGTGTGTGCCAGACAAGAGAGTGCCTAGTTATATTGCGCTCAGGTTTTCTCTGTGTGTGTCCTATCGTGTGTGTGCCAGACAAGAGAGTGCCTAGTTATATTGTGCTCAGGTTTTCTCTGTGTGTGCCCTATACAGTGTCAGTGTCTTCTCCTCACATCTTGGTTACATTGAATTCTTTGAGTTCTCTCCGTGAGCTCTACATTGGCGTTTCTATCAATCAATTTTATTCCCATTATTCTGCGGAGACACCATTGAGTGAATATTTGTAGTTTGTTAGTAGTTCTTTTAGTTGTTCTTCTTGTTTATACCCACACAATAATACTGATTATCACTGGAGTTAAAATTTCTAAGTTTGGAGCTAAGTTTAACTTCTTTTCGTCCCCAAATATCCCAGTGTTATGAAAGCTACTCTTTCCTTTGGCATGCTTATTTTAATTTATCTATCTGTTGCACCATTTTTGCCTACATTCCGCCTCGTGAATTTGGGTTCAACAAAGGAGTTAGTGTTGTCGTTTATTGGGTTCAATCTCATTATCTTTGTCTTTACTCGGTGAATTTTTAAACCTCATTGTTTGACGTCTCATCGGTCGTTAACTGTGGCTTTCAAATGTTATGTTGTCTAGTGAATTCTCTAATCTCTACTTTCTTCTTCTTCTTCTATGAGCGACTAAACAATACTATGTTTGTTTATTTATGAACCCTCAAGCGTGCATTCCAGCATTTGATTACGTGTGTGTGTGTGTGTGTGTGTGCCCGCGCGCACGCGCGTGCGTGCGTGCGTATGTGTGTGTGGGAGTTGGGTACAGTGCAGTCGGTGAAGTCCAAGGAAATACCATCTGGACCAGCAGTTTTCCCACCTTTCATTAATTTGAAAACTATTCTAACTTTATCTTTAAATGGTTTTTCATCGTTGAAATTCAACTCTACGTCCGCAGATTGATTAGTATGGTCATTTGGAACTGGTCCCTTCAAAAGGTCTCTATAGAATAAAACCCATCTGTTCATTTGATCTTTAATGTTCGTGAGAACTTTCCCTTTATTATTTATTCAACGCTCTTTTTGTCTATGCAACAGACATTTTTTTATCTGTCAATACGCTTTGCATTTTGCAACAGGCTGCCTCTACCATAACGATTCTTGCTCTAATCTCTTCAAAGCACCTCCCATCAAATGTTATGACTGCTTCGGGACAGCTGTACGGATTCAATATTTAAGAATATTTCCATTTACCCGTATATTACATTGTGTTATATATTCTTTTTAAAGACGACCATAACCTCTGTCTTCATCCAGTTTAATTCTGACCCTAGTTGTTCACTGTGTACAATAACTGTATCTACTAAATGTTGCAGATCCTGTTCATTATCTGCAATCAACACTGTATCATCTGCTTATCTTACATTATTGATGATATGTCTCCCAATGACAATTCTCTTTCATATCCTTTACATGTCTCATAATGTTTTCACATTATAGGGAAAAAAGATATGAAGACATTATGCATCCCCGACACACATCTTACATAATAAGCTGAGACATGCCTATTTCATTATTGATTTTAATGGTAGCTTATTGTTGTCAATTTATGTTTTTATCAAGTCTGAGGTCTTTCCCATCAATTTATAAATCTGGAAGCATCTTTATCATCTTGACATGTCTTACTTTATCGAAAGCCTTTTTATAGTCAACTAGCTGACCCTGCCGGGCTTCGCCCAGACCCTGGTGGGGAGCATCTCATTTAATTCATATAAGTAGTCATATAAGTTCTCGTTCCCGTTACCGACTGTCTGTCTGTCTGTCTGTCTGTCTGTCTGTCTGTCTGTCTGTCTGTCTGACCCGGCCCGGCATTGCCCAGCTCCTGGTGTGGAGCATCTCATTTAATTCATATAAGTAGTCATATAAGTTCCCGTTCCCGACTGTCTATCTGTCTGTCTATCTGTCTGCCTGACCCTGTCCGGCTTCGCCCAGTCCCTGGTGGGGAGCATCTCATTTAATTCATATAAGTAGTCATATAAGTTCTCGTTCCCGTTACCGACTATCTGTCTGTCTGTCTGTCTATCTGTCTGTCTGTCTATCTATCTGTCTGTCTGTCTGTCTGACCCGGCCCAGCCCATGGTGGAGAGCATCTCATTTAAATCATATAAGTAGTCATATAAGATACCGTGCCCGACTATCTGTCTGTCTGTCTATCTTGGGTAAATGGAGGAGGGAGGAGGAAGAGGGAGGTGGAGGAGGGAAGAGGAGGGAGGAGGAGACAGGAGACAGGAGGAATAGGGAGGAATAGGAGGGAGGAGGAGGGATTAGGAAGAGGAGGGAGGAGTAGGGTGGAGGAGGAGGGGGAGGAGGAGGGAGGAGGAAGAGGGAGAAGGAGGGAGGAGGAGAACGCAGGAGGAGGAGGGAGGAGGAGGAGAGGGAGGAGGAGGGAGAGGGAGGAGGAGGGAGGAGGAGGAGAGAGTAGGAGGAGGGAGGAGGCGGAGGGAGCAGGAAGAGGGAGGAGGAAGAGGGAGAAGAAGGAGGGAGGAGGGAGGAGAAGGAGGAGGGAGGAGGAAGAGGTAGAAGGAGGGAGGAGGAGAACGCAGGAGGAGGGAGGAGGAGGAAGAGTGGGAGGAGGAGGGAAAGGGAGGAGGAGGGAGGAGGAGGAGAGAGTGGGAGGAGGGAGGAGGCGGAGGGAGAAGGAAGAGGGAGGAAGAGGGAGGAGGAAGAGGGAGAAGGAGGAGGGAGGAGAAGGAGGGAAGAGGATGAGGGGGAGGAGGAGGAAGAGGATGAGGGGGAGGAGGAGGAAGAGGGAGGAGGAGGAATGTGAAGGGAGGAGGAGGGAGGAGGTAGAGGGAGGAGGATAATAATAATAATAATAATAATAATAAGTCTTTATTTTCAAAGGGTTAAGAATTGGGCACGCAGGCCCGTCTGACATTCTGCCCTTCTTCTCTATTTCCTCTCATACATTCTTTCATTCAACATCACTTATGAAGCAACTTTTGACAACAAAAGAACATTTAAAACGCATGAAAAATAATCAATAACAAATGACTCTGTCAAAGACTCAACCGCATCCCCTCCGCCAGGAAGAGCAGTCAATCTTGAAGAGGCCAGGAGGTGATACGGTGCCCGAGGTAAGGGCAGGGGAGATGAGGTAATGGGAGATGGTTATCCATTCCCTCATGAGACACGCAGGCGTTGTTCAGAGAGTTAGCACTCTAATCACGATAGCATCACGCCTCGTGGTAGCCACGGGGAAGTTGAGTATCCACTCAACATACCACGTCTGCGATCAGCGGGCCATGTGAGGCAACACGCACCAAGGTCAAGGTCGATCCGCGTGGTGTGGGACCACGGAAGGAGAAAACGTCAGACGGGGGACTGACTTTGTAGTGTTCACATCGTATAGAATAGATATGTGTTTTCATATAGCCTAGTAGATAGAGATTAGCTATAGGGTTTAGGAAAACTAGTGATAGAGAATATTGTGACTTTATGTTGTGTGTTTACTAGCGACTGTTACCTGCGTGTAGCGAGCCAACGGCAATAAAATGTACCATCTATTTTCCTCGCACACGACTTGCAAGTTTTCTTGTATTGGTGTGGGAGAAGTATCCGATGATGCCTGTCAGATGAGTTGTTGACAGGCAAGGATAATTGTGGTGTCAGAAGTGGTGCTTGGACGAAAGAGCCAAGCAAATCACTCAGCCACGGCTCTAGACTAGGATCTAATTTTTGTCAGTGACGGTAATCTGTGCAGACGAGAGCAATTTGCAAGCTAGAAATGTGCCTATCGTGACGAAATAGATTGTTTAATTGTGCTTATGAAATGTTTATTTAATGAAATCATGTATTCTTCAAAGCTGTAAGTAGTAATATTCTTATTTTCTTATTTTCTTATATTTATTTATGTATTTACCAATTTATTTATGAATAAGCACCAAACATGATTCATGGCGGAGCGATACACAGCCAGCCGGCAATATCGATTTTTGAAAACTAAAAATAGCGCTGCGCCTCTGACGTAGAATGATTGACAAACAGTTGTCCTAGGTCATTTGCATACAGCAATCGAGTGTTTACAAAATCGCCAAGCGGCGTCTCGCCTGAATCTGTGCTTTATATTATTTATTATTTGTTTATTTGAGTTATTAAATGAATATATTTATTTATTTAAACATTATTATGGTGTTTTTATTTATTTAAAAGCAGTTATTGATATTTTTGGTCCTACTTCTCTTTGTTTACCGTCACGATGGAACTATTTTCGGCCACGCAGATGAGACTTGGCTGCACAACACTTACAGAAATTAACTAGGTTTAGTAACGAAAGGCAATTACTGATAGAACGAAGACAGGACATTGACATTAAATTTAATTAACACATATTCTAGTTGTTCGTGAGTCTGTCATTGTCAAAGTCATTGTCCTTAGTTGTCGGGAAAATCATATCGTGCAGTAAGTGTAATTACTGCTGCCCTGCATATCAGAGGGGCAAACAACAGCTGAAGACGTATGCCATTGTGCCAAATAAAGGGTCCTCAGTACGAAACGTGCCTCCATCCCAAAGTACCTAACAAGGTGACCTGTGGTCAACGGAGTTCCGTTCCCTGATTCTCGGGAACATTAAGTTGAGTATACCTATATTTTTGGCATGCAATGTGATTAATAGTGCATCTCTTTTTCAGCTTGTGATACACTAGCATATTTTTGTGCTCTGATTTTCCAACATAGAAATTTTGTTCAGCATAGAAACTGAAAATACAATTCATAATCCTCAACGAGGAACAAATATAGAACATCATAGATAAATAATTAATTAAACAAGTCATTGTAAGTCAACGCAAGCTAATTACTTAATAGCATGGCTACTTTATCAGATTTTATAAAAGCAGGTAAAGAATTACAATATACAGGAAAGGACTTAGAAGAATATGCTGATAAGAAATTTAAAGAAACTGAGACAAGAAAATAAAATGCGGAGAGAGATGAACGTGCACGAGATAGACAACATCAAAAGGAGATGGCACAACTAGCTGAGATAACAAAACAGAAACAGTTAGAACATGAGAAGCAGATTAAGCAACAACAGTTAGAACAGGATAAGGAAAATAAACAGAAAGAACTAGAATTAAAGCAAAAGCAATTAGACCAGGAGAAAGAATTAAAACAAAAGGAATTAGATCTAAAGCAAAAAGAGATAGACGAAACGGCAAGAGTTAAGGAAAAACAAATTCAAGTAGAATCAGAGACACAATTAAAGATGAAAGGCATGGATGTAGACTCACACGCAGAAATCTCTGCCACTAAATTAAGAAGTCAACAAGAGGAAAATAAGTTCAATAAATACAAAAATATTATCAAACCATATTGTAAAGAGGATTCCATATCAGCCTGGACAGAGAATGTAGAGTATCAGTTTAAATATCACCAAGTTCCATTAGAGATGTGGGCTCCAATTTATATGAAGAATCTGAGTGGTGAGCCCCTTAAAGTAGTAGAATCTATACCAACTGAACTTAGATCTAACTATCAATACATCCATGATAGGATTATGCAGCACTTTTTACTTGATGCCCCTGGGTATCAGGTTCAATTCTCAAATTTAAAACCTAAGCCTAGTGAAACTTTCAGTGATTATGTTTCAAATGTTCAGAGTGTACTAAACAGGTGGCTGAAAGCAGCTAACATAGGAAAAGACTTTGATAGATTAAAAAACCTAATAGCTATGGATAAGGTTATATCCACTATACCATCGCCTTTTGCTAAATTTTTGCAGCAGTCAGACATTGAGAACATCGAGCAGTTTGAGAAAAAAGGCTCAGCATATTTTTCTTCTAACAGAGATATTTTTAAGACTTCAAATGACTCTGAAATAGTTTCCTTTGTGAGAGACCAACCAAACAACTATCAGAATAACAGACAACCCTTTCAGAAACACGACATCAAAGATAGAAAATTGTCAAAATGTATTTACTGTCAACTTTTGCATGACACTTATTCTATGTGTGACAAATCGCCAAACTACCCGGCGCATCTTGAAAATGTTATCAAGAAGCAACAAAATAAAAGATCAGCATACAGGCGTGCAATCAAATGTTTTTTTTTTGTTCCAGCTATGGCCATTATTCTAATAAGTGCCTTGGCCGCCAACGTATGAAAGCTAACAATGCTATTTTGATTGACACCTCTTCAGATGGTGGTAGTGAGACTGAGTGTGAAGTTGAAAATGTATTACCTTTCAAGGAGTCTGAAGATGTCTGTTGTGTGAACGATGTGTTAAGCTTTGACAATTGTGGACATTGTCAGCAATTTCATGCAGACGGAAGACTGGAGTGTGGACATACAGTACCATGCTCAACTGAGAGTGTAAATGCAGCAATAGCCTCCAGAGGCAAGTTAGTGTTCCACAATGCAATGGTCAACGACAAACCATGCCAATGTTTGCTGGACAGCGGCAGTACCCTTATTGGTCTTAGAAAGGATCTAGTGAGTCCAGGTGTTTATACAGGCGACTCTGTCAAATGCCGAACCTTTTCGGGTAACATTGAAATTTACCCTTTGGCCAAAGCCCGTATTAACACTCCTTTTCCTTTCGGGTACCTTTACTTGTGCAATACTTGACAACCCTTGTACTGATTTAATTTTGGGTTCCTTACCCCAACTGAAACAGTGTACTAATGATGAAATAGTTGCATGGGAGAAATTAAATGCAGCTAATACAACTACTAGAGCAGACACTGTAAAACATCAAGACACACTACAAGATGAGAGACTACTGTTGCTTTCTCCAACTGGCACAGATGATACCAGCAGACAGAAATTTATAGAACAGCAGAAAGCTGATCCTAGTGTGTCTCCATATTTAAAATTAATGAAAGAAAGATCTAAAGTGACCAAAAATGCCTCATGGTTCCTTAAACCTAATAATGGCTTTCTTATGAGACATTTTACATCTGAGAACCATGAGAATCTGCAAACGGTGCAACCTGTACAACACCGCTTAACTGTGCAAAAACCTGCACAGGAGTCACCGCTTGCTGGTCACCTGGCAAAAGACAAAACCAGGCCTAGATTCCAGGCTCATGTTCATTGGCCAGATGTTTGGAATGAGATTAAATTATTTTGGCGTAATGTATTTTCTTGTAATGTCTGTAAACAATTAGTACATAAGTTTAAGGGTAGACATTCTACAGCTGAAGTACTACCTTCTACTTTGACTTCTAGACCTGTAAGAGGGAGGGTCAAATTTACCAATACACAAACAAGGGTGCTTGAACAATCGATGGTAAACCAGATCAAAACATGCGTCGGTGACTTTCAGACAAGCAAAATGGCAAGGACCATTCAAGGTGTTACGTGACATTTCCAATGTTGACTATGGAATATCGATAAACAGACACTTAAAGATGTTCCATGTCAACATGTTAAAACTTTACTTTTCACAACAAGCCAAATAAGTAGGGACAGACGAACATAGTGCATCCACACCTAGTAATCAGACGACAGACATACATAGCGCAACTACACTAGTTAGCGGGACTGGCAAATCCGACAAGATGCAGACCATGATATATGTTTCCATACGGATGACTGGACAACACACTGACTGAAACGAAGACATGTCTTCGACAGAGTGCGACTCTTCGGTCTCACTGTCAAACCGATCAAAGTCAAATTAGGCCTAAAAGAAATGCATTTTTGGCTCCTGAAAAGTAGTACCAAAATTATGAATCTGACCATGTCTAACAGAAAGAAACAGGTCAGAAACCTTTTGGAATTAGTAAAGTACTCAGAAATTACAATTCTATATTCCAATGTTTTAAAAGCATCTGTAAAATTGGATGTGAAAGATGCATTATTAATTTCTGCATTGTCAAAAATGAAAATCTTTTTTTGTAATATTCCAATCCTCCGCTTGCCTAATCCTAGGCTCGTTTATTATTCTAGGACAGATGCCAACAGTACTAGGCCAAATTTTTGAGGGCATCTTCCACCCGAGTTGCTACGTGAGCCGTAAGATCACACCTGCTGAGTCCAGAGATTCCATATCACAGTTGCAACCCTAAGCGTCCATCTATGCGGTGGAGAAGCTCCATCTAATTCTGACGGATGTTCACTGCATTGTCCAGACCGACAACTCCCCGATCACGGTCATACAGAGTGGTGTGCATCAAAATGACCGGATATACAGGTGGTCACTAAGTTTACCATCTGGGGTAGAAATACCTGAAATACCACAGATAAATGTAGAGTGATAGTTAGTACATGAATATATTATATTATTCTATGTAAAATAGGTTACATATACATCGACATTATGTGCTTAATCATGTACCAAGAACAGTGAACTATCATGTGTCCGTAGACATCAAGTGAAGAACTGTGCTGCAAAACGTAGATATCACCGTGTAAATAGGACGCTCATTACCAACTAAGCTCC
>JACEFZ010025857.1:0-17500 GCA_014155875.1 Cepaea nemoralis
GAAAAAATTTGCATGGGGGGGGACAACACAAGGGGGGTTTTAAAAAAAAGGGAAAACCGGGTGTGGATACCTAGACTTTTATTCAAGCGTTTGAACTGAGGATTTGGATGATTAGGCCTCAAGGGCAGCGAGCTGGACTTGGAGCTCATAGGTAGATGTTATTTAAGTGAGCGCCGATCCTGCGTATAGGGATCAGCTCACGTTTCTACAAGAGTTATATCCTGGTGTCCTGCGGCGGAATAAACGTCTTAAATCGTCTGCTCGACTTGAGTCTGCCATATGTTCATGATCCTGTTCACGTAAGCTAGAACATGTTTTGTTGTTCTGATCTGTTCTTGACGAGTTCGATTTGAGTTGCTTTGAGCGTCCAGTCCCGTTGGAATTGGAGGACAGGCATTTTGAGACACATACCAGGTGTAATAGTACAGGGGCCAGAAGTCCATGAACCCATGCGAAATGTGATTTTACACTCATAAAGTACTGCCACAGTCTATTTTACAATACAAGGGCAGACTTTCGTGTCCAAAAGAGTATATCAAACCTTACTCTGTTGTAAACATCTTCCAGGTCAAATGCCGCTACCACTGTCTCTTGTTTATTCTGGAAGCCCTCATGGACATCAAATGCAAATGTTGACACATTGGCCCAGGTGTCCTTCCCAGGCCAGTAACACCCAAGCCATATGGGGAGCAGTCAACATCTTTCCAAGTGGTGCTGTAGCTTGCCCTCTACTATCTTCTGAAGTAATTTGCCAAATGTGTTTTGCAAGGTGATAATTCTATATCCATTTAGTTTTTAGTGATCCATCCATGGCTTTGGGAGTGGGACAAGGTAGCTGTGCAACCAGTCCTGGCATATTTCTGCCGTTTTTATGCTAAGGTTGAAAAAAAAGCCCATCTCCTCCAAGTCACCATCGTTCATGTTCTTCATGGGTGTACCTAACCCGATCCAACCTGATGCTGCGTCTTTAGTTCTCTTCAGCACACGTCTAACATCCTCTACCTGTATCATGTCTTCATGGTAGTCATTCCTAGTGGCATGTGACAGGGCTTCTCTAACCATATGAGAGACAGTTCTTGACAACCATTCAACATGGCATGGAAAAATGTGAACACATGAATTGATACATTGTTGTAGATTGCAAAGTTGAGTTGAGTTGAGTTAAGAATCGACATCACTGCACTCAGGACATTCCCATATGTGCTTCGTTCCCACGTTCAACAGGAAGCGAAGAGTCATACTACTAATCGTTCCCACCACTATTTGATTAAAAGTTCTCCTGGTCTTCCCTCCCTCGTTCAACAGCGAGCGAAGAGTCATACTACTAATCGTTCCCACCACTATTTGATTAAAAGTTCTCCTGGTCTTCCCTCCTAGTTTTGAGATTCTTCTAGAATCCCTGCCGATCTCCCGCAATCTCATTTTTTTCCTCAAATGTGTTCTCAATCTGTTCCCCCGCCTTCTCCACCTGGTCCCACAAGTGCACGACTACTTCCCCCTTGTCCATGGGCAATCTACCACCAAGAGGTGCATTCCCTGCTAGTCTATCAGTCTGTTCATTCCCCTGCACCACCGCATGGCCAGGGCAACATATCCTTACAATTCTCACAATCTGTGATCTCTGAAGCGACGATATTCCACACGAAACATTCCTTTCTCCACCTTACAAAGCGTACTCTTTGAATCCGTAATTAATACAATGTGTGTTACAGTAGTCTCCTCCAGCCAATGGAATGCCGCTGTTACTGCTTCCACCCCCATTCTCATGATGGAGGTGTTGTCGTAGATTGCAAGATGTGGAGAAGCACAATTACCCATGCTAGTTATCAAGGCACCTACTGGTGATGACAGTGATAGTATTTTAAACTTTCACATCTTGCACACGGGATGGCCTTTATTTCACCTTATTCAAGAATGGATATCTGATCTCGCTACCCAAGTCAAGAGACCAGTGGAGCAAGTGGTATATATTAAGAAACCAATTGTTCATATAAACATTTTCCAGTCCTGTGGTGGAATTTCAACCCTGTAACTGCAAAGTCTGAGGGAGACAGAGAAACATCTCAATCATGTCATATCCACATATTTTTTGCGTTGGCTAGCTTTGAACTCAAGCGTATCTCACACACCCGCTACTAATTCTAGTACTCTGGAATGATTTTTGCGAGTGGATTAGCTTTCCCTATTACCAGTGTCCATCGCCATTTTAGTTTAACTGACCAGTGTAGGGGTTGAACCGGCTACCTCGGTATCACCATGTTTAGAGATTAAGAGCGAGCTCTATTTTCCATTCAGCCATGCTGACCGCCATACTCCCATATGATAAGCATAATCTTTGGTGTTAAATTAATGGTTTATATCAACTGAACTGGATCTCTGAGAATGATGTTATAATCATCATCATCAATTGCCATGCCAGCTGGCATAGGCGTTTATATATCCCCACAGATCTCGGTCTTTGGTTTTCTGGATCAACTCCGCCCCATGCCACTATCCCAATTCATCTAACATGATTTCTCTTGGTCTGCCTCTGCCTCTCTTCCTCTCGATCTTTCCAGTTGTCACGATGTTCTCCAGTGCCTAGCTTCTCATCACATGACCAATTAAAGCTGTTTGCCTCTTTCTTATTGTTGTATATAATGTTCTAGTTTCATTAGCCTCTTTCAGACAGTCGATGTTAGTTACTTTGGCAGTCCAAGGAATTCGCAACATTCGTCTCAGGAACCACATCTCTGTTGCTTCCAAGCTCTTCCTAATTCGTTCATTTACATTCCAAGATTCAGAGCCATACAGCAGAACAGGTTCTATATAGCACTTCAGCACTCTCTTTCTTGATGTTTTAATATCACAAGTAAAATGTGTATATTACAAAATGAATACATCTTCATTATTCTGTGACTGTGTTTCTCTTTGGTGTTAAGTTGCTAATGAAGGTTTCCAAATTAAACCACATCTTGCCAGAATGCATCCATCAGAGGGGTCTGCTGTATATTTGTCACACTTATAATTTTATGTTACGTTTGTATGCTCAGACCAATTAGATTTCATAATCTCATTGCCTTGATCTCTGTTACAATTCAGGTATGAAACTACAGGTTTGTGTGTTTGTTATTGACAGTGCTGTGAATTATAATAAATATTGGCAGACGTATTTTCAAGTATAATTTGAACAGTGTGGATTATAGAGGGAATCTTTGTTTTGTTTGTGAGATTATATGCACTTCTGCAGACCTCTGACCGTGGGACATGATTGTACCAGTACTCCCGGGGCTTTGAAAGGTAGGGTAAACTTCTAGATCCCAGCCCTGCCTTGACCAACTCACAAGGATTACCCGTCTACTAGGCCCCCAAAACGTCGGGACTCCACCTATCCTTCCCTTCCCACCCATGTACACCCACGCTCAGACCAGACAACAGTCGTACTCTCACACAAAGACATGGTAACAAAATCAAAAGGTATATTTTACAAGATAATCCGGGAGGTAATAAAGCCGGGAAGAAAGTAGGTCTATATACACAGCACGGATAACCGAGGAAAGAAGAGCTAGAGATGATCCACTGTTCATCAGGCAGCATGGGAGATCTATTCTGTGCGTCAGTCCAGTCGTTGCAGTGCGCTAACTGGGATAACTCCAGGTATAGCGACCTTCCAAGATGTAGACCCTTCCTGCGTTCTCAAAGTCCCAGGTGATTAATAAACTGAATGGCCTTTCTAATGACATACACCAGAATGACCTCACTACAAATTTCACTGATGCCGTCACCTCGTGACGTAACTAACACCACAGGATTCTCACAACTGTCTGTCAGGTGACCCTAGGACTCTAGGCGTTCCCTAAGATGTTCTTGGGTGCAGCACAAACACTGGAGCGTGGTAGCTCCCCACAATCAACAAAGTCAAGTAGACCCGGCTGGGTCTGGAAAATTATCAAACATTTCCATCGCCGTTCAATAATGGCGAAGAGTCAATTAGGCGATACTTAACCTGAGTAATGCAACATCAATCACACAAGCAGTTTTCACTCTGGGCAATAGAGTCTGTTGCCATCTTAAGAAATCATATAAGACTCATAGGATCAAAGTCTAAGTAGACGAACGGTTGTAGATCGCATCTGGATAATTCAACTCAGACCTCGTCGGACTCTCAACTGCTGCATCCGATAGTACGGGCAGAGTAGTCTCATGAATCTATTCACTGGCGTGCTCGGATAGTTGAATATCTCGTTGGAGTGCTACCAGTATAGAAATACTCTACATCAGATGTGGTTTCACTGGAGTGAGCTTTTTCATATTCTTCTATCAACATATTATTTCGTGATCATCACCTGAAAGGCAAATCCTGAAAGGAGAGTAGGACGGTGAGAGCATTCAGCTACAACTGTGACATACATGCACATAAATATCATCTCATGCAAATCAGAAATATATCCCCTATCATAAAGGGATATTGGATCTTTTCTCTCAACAAGAAGATCAGGCATGCAGGTGCATCCGTTGTCAGATAGCCATTCGAATAGCTCGTCTGGGAAAGCAAGGTTTCAGCAAGTACAGGTGTTGTCCGTCTGACCCTTGTCATCGGATCCTGTAACCTTGTGCTATCCCTCTCCTTTATCCATGCATCAACCTTATTATACATCTAAATCTCATTTAAATGTAGGGGTTTCTCTCAAATGGAGGTGTCCGTCCGGACAGTTCCTCATCATCATCATGACTAAACAATTAATCAATTAACTAAGCCATTAATCAATCAATTAGTCAATCATCAAACAATAAATCAACAATCAAGCAATATCTTCTCTTCTGGATCTCTGTCCCAGAAAGTAGAGAATTTCTCTCTGTTAACCCCCTCTTTCTGAAAGAAGAGTGTTATTCCATTTCTACATGTAGTTCCATCACATGTAGCTGGTGTAACTCTATCCCCGTTCTCTTACCCCAAATTAGCAGTGGGCAATGTCTGAACGGTTTAAATGGCTGTTAGGTCACGCAGCTCCCTTTTAGAATGACATCTAGCAACTCATCCCCTAATTCCTGATATCTCTCTTAATGGTATCAAAGCCCTCCTCTTGCCCACCCAACCCCTAGTATATGTTGCCCCCAACTATCAGGATAGTAATATCTACACCACGATCACACATTAAATAAATCACTATCACAATCCCTGTAAATACCTAGCATCTCATTCCTTGGAAATACCGCATCAGTATATTCACATGGTAATTAGTTAACTGCACCTTCCTTTTTGAAATAGAACAACACCACACTTCCTTGAAAACCAACAGCACCATATACACAGTGAATGTAACACACCACTAGCTACGTAATCAATAAACACGTGGATCACCTTAATTGATATTCGTGGATGTGCGTGGGTGGGGATGTGTGTGTATACGGGTAGGGGTATGTGGTTAAGGGATGTGTGGCTGGGGGATGGGTGGGTGGAGGATGTGTGGTTGGGTAGAGGATGTGTGGGTTGGTGATTGTATATGAGTAAGGGTGTGTGGTTAAGGGATGTTTGGTTGGGGGATGGGTGGGTAGAGGATGTGTGGGTGGGTAGAGGATATGAGGGTGGGAGAATTTGTGTAGGTTAGGAGATGGTGGGGGATGTTTGTAGGGGTGGGCTTGGGATCTGTGAGTGGGCTGGGGGAGATGGGAGATTATGTGGGTGGGTTCGGAATTTGTGTGTGGGTAGGTGCGGGATATGTGAGTTGACGGGGAGATGTGTGTGTGCGTGGGGGATGTGTGGCTGAGGAATGTGTGTTTTGGCTGGGTGGTTGGAGGTGTGTGGGTGAAGGAGGATATGTGAGTGAGTGATTGTTGGTGGGTAATGGGACAGGTAGAGGATATGTGAGTGGGTGGGGAGATGTGTGTGAGTAGGTGGATGTGTGTGGGTGGGGAATGTATGTATGCTTGGGGTGTGGGTGGATGGGATGTGTGGTGGGTGAGAGGTGTGTGTGGGTGGGGAGATGTGTCGGTGTAGGGATGTGGTGGATGGATGGGGGAATGTATGTGTGTGTGGGTTATGTGTGTGGTTGGATGGAGTGAATGGGGGATGTGTGGGTGGGTGGTGGATGTGTCACATAACATAGTAATATGCATTGTCTATGTTTACAAAATTCACGACAATGTTTTTTTCCTATGCACTGTTGATGAAAGAAAGATGAGTGATTGGAAGGGCCGAATGTAATAAGCGTGCCCAATTTGTTACCCTTTGAAAATAAAGTCTGTTCGATTGATCGTTCGTTCGTTCGCAAGCTTCCTCTATTTAACAACATAAGAAAAACACTCAAAACTTGCGGTGTTTTTACCACAGTAATTCTACCAAAAAGGACACTCAGAACTAGCAGTGTTGTTACCACAGTAATTCTACCGCTTTCTCTAATAAATGTAGTTTCTCCCAACACACAAATAGTATATCTATCTAGTAACACATTTGCCTCTGCAAAAGACTGTTATAGACTTAAATCTACACACAATAGTTAAATTAAGTATTACAGTTATAGTGAGTTAGATCGGAAAAAATCAACACACACCGATGTCCTAGATTTACAACCAGCCACGACCGATAATGGTAATTAATGTAAAGAAGTCGGTTCAGCGAACACAACGCGATAAACATTTGCGTAATACGGCTCAGTACAGATAGAGACTAAGTAATATTTCATCGCAGAATTCAGCCAACTCATTGTCGGGCGCTGGTGAGCTCCGTGTAGACAATATTTGACAGAGCTCTGCAACCGCTCTGGTTGATAGCAACGTGGAGACTGACTCAAACATGGCCAGCCGGCCACTTTCTCCGACTCCACGAGAAACTCCAGTTGAGTGAGGTCTCAGGGGGTTGAGAGTATGTCGCCAACTCAACCGATCATTCACGCACTGTTCTAGAAAGGGCTAGACAGCAGCAGCTACTCGGCTTCCCCCGAGTTATAAATAGCCTGTGAGGCAAACTGAAGCTACCACGAGGGAGAAGATTGACAGCCCAATACAGTCAAGAACCAAGACAGCAGAGAAGGAGGAGAAAGACACCAGAGTCGGAAACACCGACTCAAAAACAGTCCGATGGGTTGTCAAGCGGATTCCTGCGGAGATGACAGATGAAGAAATCCTGAAGCAGCTACGTGAAGAGAATCTTCACATCCGATTCTTGAAGGCGGAGCGGCTTCTCACCTACTCCAAGATACCTACAACCTTGGCAGTAGTGACGTCGGAGGGCAGCGAAATGCCGATCACAGTATCATTCAGAAAGAAAACTCAACAGCCAGAGAGATTCATCCCAAGAATCACGCAATGTTCAAGATGTCAGAAGGCCGGCCACAGCAGAGCAACGTGTCGCAGTAACACGGAAATCTGCCGATACTGCGCCGCTCACCACGCCTTCAAGGAGTGTCCGCTGGCCAAGATGGACACAGACTTCCGAGCACCCAACAACAAAAGAAAGTGCGCCAACTGCCTGGGCAAGCATGGAGCAAGATACCTGGGCTGTCCGTACCTGCAGAGACATAGAGACGTCTTAAAAATCGCCATCCTCACAAAGACACCATTCAAGGAAGCAATGCAGAGGGGCGAGACAGCCACGGGTATAGCACAAGCTGAAAGAGATCAACTTCAAAAGCAGATCGACGAGTTGAAGAAACAAGCCAAGGCACTGCTGACGCCTAACCCGACCAGCGATAATGAGAAGCTGCTGGCCGACATGAAAGAAATCCAGCTCAACATCAAACAAGAGATTCAGCGCATGGCTGAGATGAAGAAGGAGAACGAAGAAATCCTACAAATGATCAAGACCGAAAGAGAATTGCATAGAGCTGAAATGGAACTCTTTCAAAACAAACCAACAGAAGCCACACAAGAACTCACAGAGAAACCGCAAGAAGAAAACCAAGAGACCGAGCCTGAAACGCAAGCTAAAGCCAGCAGCCCAACCACAACGCCCAAGAGGGAACTAGTATACCTGCGGATTCTCTGAAGGAGGCACAGAATACCCA
Organism: Cepaea nemoralis; assembly: GCA_014155875.1. Classification (NCBI taxonomy): domain Eukaryota; kingdom Metazoa; phylum Mollusca; class Gastropoda; order Stylommatophora; family Helicidae; genus Cepaea; species Cepaea nemoralis. The sequence continues at coordinate 7,983 of JACEFZ010025857.1, forward strand.
GTCGACAAGGATGAACTCAAGCGCGAGGAATTCAGAAGGCGCTGGGAAGAAAAAGAAAAGAAGAAGCCTAAGAAACTCCGGGGGAAACCGATGGTATACCCAGTCTTACACTACAACTGTGAGAACGACTTCGAGTACTATATAGATGACGGTGAAATCGTCCCATGGCTGACCACGGAGGAAGAAAACTTTAGGCAGCAGTTTCGCAAACGCAACAGTGAAAACAGGCACAAGGAGGAAAATGAAAACGTCGAAAAGCTCCTACAGAAAATGCACAAAAAAGGAGACAGAATACCAAATAAAAAGTCCTTTTAAGGACTGCAACCAGTCAAGCCTGGAGCCTGCACCAACAACGAAAACAAAAGGAAACATGCACAAAGGACAGCCGCCGACCGATCCCCCAGCTGAGAGGGATTACGAAAAGTACCTTACTATAAGGACTGCAGCCAGTCAAGCTAGACGAGCCAGGAGCCTACTCAAACAAAGAAAACCACAAGAAAAGGAAAGCACAAAGGATAGCCGCCGACCGACCCCCATGCTAATGTCACAGACACAAACGATACATAACCAGTCCGAGAAAGGACTCACAAGACAAGAATTAGGGTAAATAAACCCACAAAAACCACGATCCTCAACAATAACCACAGCTGATAAAGCAGGTTAGACGAGGACGAATTTGGAATTTTTGTTTTGGAATCAACCGCAACCGCAACCAACAACTCTGCCAAGGCCGGCCTACTGGGAATCCCCTATTGCTCAGACACGTGAATTGGGTCAACCTGCGACATGATAAGACATTCATTTTGGTAACTAGTTTCCTTCCGTGCTATTATAAGTATCATGATATGTATGTGTGAGTGTGCGTGCTTGAGTGAATGTGTTTATGTGTGTGTTTGTGTGTGTATGTATGTGCGTGCATACGTGCGGGAGTACGTGCGTGCGTGTGTGAGAGAAAATATATTTGTGTATTTTTGTTTTCATCATAATCATGAACCTTGCCAGTAAGCGTGGGCGGTCATGTCTCGTCATCTCACTCGATCACCAGAGTCGTGGATCAGCTCAGTGTTCTGTCTCGACCATGCCACATGGTCAAGTCATCCACTTCTCATTTATTTCTCTGCTTTCCTCTTGTTCTTTTGCCCTCAATCTTGCCATTTGTCACCAAGTTCACCAATTTATTCTTAGCATCACGTGACCACAAAATGTTCTGCATCCAGCGGGAAGCTGCACTGACCGCCTCCACCTCCATTCTTAAGCTAGATGTTGTGGCATCATATGCCAGGCTTTCCTGCACCAGACGTCGACCATTAGCTTTTGCTAAGAATCCCCAGGCACTTCTCCTACCTCTCAACACCGAACCATCTATGTAGATAATCACATCGCCCGAGCGAGCATTATACTGAATTAGTTGCTGGATTTCCTCTTCCGTGGCCCCTGCTAGGCACTCCCTGCACTCCCGGCTTAATGTGATTATAACTCTGCACAAGTCTGACTGCTCTGCTGGCACTCTGACCCACTCCTCTCCTCGCCTAATGTTCTCCAAGGGACACACCTGTCTGATCGTATCCACCGCCTGAGCCATCCATGATTTCCCTCTTATCAGTCTCGGACCCTTATCTGCGTCCAGCGCCTCATGCAACGGGTGATCTTTGTCTGCAGCTACTCTGAGGTATGCCTTCGCCTGCATCACCTTGTGCCTACCAGCAACAGTCGGCAGACCAAGGATATAACGAATACACACTACTGGGGTGTCTCTGGTGCATCCCAGAATGACCCGCATAGCTTCGTTCTGTATGCGCTCTAATTTCACCAGCTGACTCTTTGAGACAGTGAGCAGTCCTAGTCCATAATCAATCAATGAGAGGATCAAGTGCTGGTACAGTGTGAAAAGCATTCTCTGCTCTGTGTCCATTGCAGCCATAGTTTTAAGTGCATTGAGTCCCTTTTGAGATCTTGTCACAACCGTCTCCACGTGGTCCTTGAAGGACAGGCTTCTGTCAAATGTGATTCCCAGATACTTCAATTTGTTCTCTCTGTTGACATTTCTACCATCTATCGCGAGGCTTGGGACATCAGCTCTCACAATCCTGTTGTCCAGAGAGCACCACAAAACAGCCGCCTTTTCCGGGTGGATGACAGCACTCATTTCAGTGCACCAGTCAGTTACTTTGTCTACTTCACCTGCAGCTCCTGGGCTGTTTGCTCCCTATCTCTCCCCTGCCTATATGCAAGAACATAATCTGCAAATGTTAGTATCCTTCCAACTCCTGGTGCTTCTAGGTTTGCAATCTTGCTCGTATACACGTTAAAGAGCACCGGTGAGACTGCGGATCCCTGTTGCAGTCCCGGGGTTAAAATATGTGGCTCTGAGGTCCATGTACCCAGACGGAGAGCAACCCGACGAGAATGCATGAAGGCTGCTATCCAGTTCACCACCAGGGATTGACCCCCTTCTCCATAAGTGCGGTCATCAAAATATCATAGCGAACTCTATTGTACGCATCCTCGAGAGCAAGCGCTGCCGCCATCGTTTCCTGTCTACTCTGGAACCCCTCATAAACGTCAAAGGCAAAAGTGGCTGCATTTGACCAGGTATCTTTTCCTGGCCTGTAGCTCCCCAGGCCTCTTGGAAGAAGCTTCCCCCTTTCCAAGAAATTCTGCAGCTTAACAGCGACTATCTTCTCTAAGACCTTCCCAAATGTATTTTGAAGGTTGATGATCCTAAAGCTGCTAAGCTTTGAATGATCCTTGAATGGTTTTGGGAGAGGGATGAGATAGCTATGTAACAAATCCTGCGGTACTGATGCTGTCCTAATGCTCTGATTAAAGCAGTCGGCCATCTCCTTCAGGTCTACATCGCTCAAAACCTTCATGTGGCTTTACCTAAGACCACCCGGCCCTGGTGCCGTGTCTTTTGCCTTTTTCAAAATATGTTTAACATCTTCAACCCGTATGATGTCTTCTGCCTATTCTCCATTGTGTCAGATAATTCCTCTCTAACTGCATCCCTGGTATCCGCATCATTATGATTGGTCTGCTCTAAAAATCACTGGGGAAACGCCTCCCCTTTCTCTTTGTCTGTTGTCACGCTCTTGGCATTGAAAACACTTCCTCTCGTGAGCTTCGGGGTGTCTGTCACACTGTCCTTAGCTGCTTCACTGCAGCTCTCTTTGCTTTCCAAGCATTGTCTACTTCTGGGGTCCACCATGGGGGTTGCAACAAAGGAGTTTTAACAGTCCTGTTGCATGCCCCCTGTCTGAGGCGTCCAAGAAGGCTGTCGGTCTACTCATACCGGAAGGTCTTGCACGCTCTCCCAGCCTGAACTTTCCTGGATTTAGAGATCAGGGCTGAGCATGGCATGTGATCACTCCCATGTCATTCAAAACAGTCCACTTTACATCAAGGACTGATGACTGGGAGACAAGTGCCAAATCAATAGCAGTGTCTGCATCACCAGGCCTCATTGCCATTCTAGTCGGCCAACCATCATTTATGCAGACCACATCGGAGTCCACCATGGCATCCGCAAGGGCAATTCCCTGTCGGTTTTCTCCACTGCTGTCCCAATCTCTGTTCCTCGCATTGAAGTCTCCACATATGAGTAACCTATCACCTGGTAATTCCTCCAATTCCTTAAGCCAGTCCCATTGTTCCTTTCTGACAAAACAGTCCACTGTGGCATATACATTTATGATGTTCCAACTTAGGCCACCAATCTCCATTTGTATACCCTGGACCTCTCTTGCACTGTGATTCCACTGGCTCAAGTCAAATGCCACATGCTTCACTACTTTCTTCACCAGCAGACTTTGCCTATGTCTCTTCTGCCCAGTGGGGTTTATATAACTGACGTACCCAGGACAATGGTATTTGTCTGTATTTAACTCCTGGAGCATGAGGACATCAAAATCATATATTAGCCTCTCCAATACATGACCTCTCTGCCTGGCACTACGACAGTTCCAGTATCCCACTCTTACATGGTTGAAACCTAGTCTCTCCACTTTTCGTCTTGTTCTCCTGGCGCCTGCCCTCCTATTTCTTTGCCTTCTTCTCACACCATTGCCTTGCCTTCTCCTCCTCACTCTCTCTTCGCTAATCTCTGAAAGATGTGTCAAGCGCAGAGTATGTGCTCCGTAGTTCCGGCGACGATTCCCGTGTTTAATTAAATCCATAAGCAAAGTTTGAATATTACAGGGGGAAAAACGGTCACCCTAGCATTGCCTGCTTACTAGGGAAGGTGCAGGGGCTGTCCCTCAGGAGTCCATACGCCTGGCGCCGCCCCGCCCGCATACCAGACGTTCAACGTTCATGAGCAACTCACCCTCGGCACGTCGGTCCACCTTAAACTTGGGGGTTTGTAATCAGAGTTTTCCATCTGCTATATTGGCCGCTGTAACAGCTAATGGGCCCAATCTACCCGGGGGCAAGAGGTTCCAGCGCCTCATTCTTGGCGAACACAGTATATACATGTATACAGGGAACAAAACCAATGTAATAAAACAATATATAAAATAGTAAGTACATAGTTAAAGTCACTACACAATGGAAACATAACTCTTGCCGGTCGATAGTTAAGCACCAATCGAAGCAGTGACGACATCAATAATCTGGTTAACCCTTTAAAGACGGCGGGGCCGATATAGTGGCCGTGACGTCACCACACGGTCATAGTGAAAAACCCGGTTGGGCCAGTTGGGCCGATCCTGTTGTAAGAACTGCTTTGATTGGTTTGCTTTTAATAGTACAGACCAATCAAATGCTTCCTTGCAATCGTCAACCATTTTAGCCGCCACATTTCCGTTTCTAGCGTGATTCAGACATGTGGACATGATTTTGTGCAGTTTTTTCCGAAGTAACCCATTTTTTCGTGGATTTTTGAGTTCTAAAATGGCCAGCTTTGAACCTGAAGACGTACTAGCATTAATTAGCTCTGATAGTAGCGATTTTTTTAGTTCAGGACTGTCAGATAATGACTTTAGTGATACAGAAAGTGCCCATGAGGATTTCAACCTCGTGTCCCCGTAGTTTTGTGTGTTGGGAATAAGAAGATCGTTTTATCTATACCCTTTCATGACAATGGCCGGACCAAAAAACATGTCACCAGTTGATAGCCAACCTATTACAAATGTCAATAGGGACTTCATAGGTGTTGTTTATTTAACCATAAGTGTTTAAAATTATTCTAAAGTGGTGTAGGTATTCAATGAGGAAATTTTAGGTGAGTACCATTTTTTTTTAAATATTTAGTACCAATTCATACATTGTGGTATGAAATATTGTATTTTTCACAAAATACAAATGAGGTTATCAAATTTGCGTAAACATGAACAAAACAACTTCAATCATACACAGAAATAAACTTTACTATATCCTCTTTAAGAATATATATACTTGTATATACCTATATAGGTTTCTAATATTTTTTTTTTTGAATTTATAAAATTGTCACTTCAGTCATTTCTGTACTCCAAAAAAAATGGCTCCGTCTTCTTCAGAGGGAAACCTAAATTTGGCCCAATGTTGTTCCGTCCTAAAAGGGTATATACATTGGGCTCTGCAGTACGACATGTGACCAAATTACACACTGACACAACCAGGACAACACACATGTCTTCTACCGTGTGTTAATAGATGAGGTGGAATTTAAGAATTAGCCTTGTGTTTTTGAAGCTAAATATTCTAGCTAAAGTGCATTTAGATTTTGTAACCGGCAGCTTGGGTGCATTGGAGGTTTGCTTGGAAGTTGTAACCAGAGTTTCATTCAGAATGTCCAGATGTTGTATCAAGGACTTGTCATCGAACATGCTCGTCTCTCGGATGGTGCCCAGGACTTTCCCAAAGGAGTAGATTCTGAACATTGATCGGAATATCGCTGGCAGTCCACTGCCGCAAATTGATCGCTGTCTTGATGCCTTGCCGCCTTTTTGAAATTGGCTTTGGGTGCGTCAGTTTGGGGGTCGAGTGGATCGTAAAACATAATCACTGCCAGATCCTTGTTTTTGACAAAGGCATGAAAGTTATCATCGTCCAGCCCAAACACTTACTGACCGTCAAAGAAAACATCATAGGGTAGGACCGGATCTTTATCTTCTAGAGTTGAGTAACCTAGAATTGATTGTTGACCTGGGCATAAAGGTTTATCATTGACAAATTGCTTATCACCACTTTTGTCCAGAGTTTGGAGAAGTTGAAGGAGTGGCTATAGCGTCGTATGCGTTTTCATCGGCCGGTACAGTGTCACTCAAGTTCCCATATATCGAGCTACTTTCTGGGGTGGAGTGTCTCTTTTTTTTTTTAAATTCGCATATCCTTTTACAGGACATCGCTGTCAACAGCAGCATCTTTCAGCTGTCGGTTGATTTCTTGGCAAGATTACGCTCAGTAGTTTGCCATCGCATTCTGAGCGGCCGGCTCAGTTATCCCGCAAGTCACCAGCGGGGGACGAACCGCTCCCAGTTCTCGCCCGCTACGAGACTCTGCGTGATAAACGGGATTACGGAGAAAGTGGTATAACCCCTCGGCCAGAGAGACCGGCTGGAGTGTCTTAAGGGTGGTAAATCCACATGTACGCTGCCTCTCGAGATTCTTGAGCCGAGGTCCGTGTACCGGGATAGTTCGAGTAAATGCTCTCGTCAGGGTCTGGCTTAGGGAGTCTTGGGGGAGGCATATTGTGGGTATGCGTCCAGCGTCGGCTTGAGAGCTTCCGGTGGTTATTTAAGGGGGAAACTTCTCACAGATGTGGTGTTGTTGTGATTAAATTTCGATACATAATTGTTCAACGCGTAATTGAGGAGAATATTCTCATTAACTTGTATATTACATTGTGGTAGTTCATTCTTCCTAGTGACGTGTCTGTTATCGCTGAATGTTGGGCGGAACTTACTAAACCGACACCCCACATTGTGCCAACTGCTTTGGGCGGAAGAGCGCAATTGGGAGGGTACAACCCTTATCCTGGTGCGAGGAAATGCAATCTAAAGACAAAATGTCGGTTATCAGTCTCCCCCCCCCACCCCCCACCCTCCCCAGCATATGCATCAGCGTCCGGTGGCTAATAGTGCCAGTTCTGTTTTGTTTGATGAGGCACCTCATTTTCCCGATGTACCTCTCGCGTCTGGCCGTGCTGATTCTTACTCCCAAGTCTTTCATCCTGGGCAGCGGTGTGGATTCACTGTCGTCAAAGTCCTCTGTTCTCGCCATATCTTTAAGGACGTTAATAACATCGACACGATCCATGGGCTGGCCATCTACAAGGGGTGCAGAGCCAGCCAGTTTATCAGCTCTTTCAAAAAAAATGTCATGGCAGGGCAGACCAGGCCCTACGCCTTGGTTGGCAGCTGGTCGACGCTCCGACAGGCGGACAGTTAGAGCATTGATTTGCTGATCCGGTAGCTTCTGCAGCTTGTCTTGTTCCAGATGTATTGATGTTATTATTCCTCTTGAGTGAACTAATCAGGCCGAGAGAGGGATCATGCTGCATGGGCACCACATGGTCTCTATATTTTAGCCTAAGCTTTGTGCTATGGAGAGGTATAACTCCATCCCTGATCTTGACCGGTCTCGGAATCAAAGCGAGGAGTAGCAGTTACGGGTTATAAGTCCTTGTCAATTGGCGTAGACATGGGGTACCACGGGTTTCCTCTGACAGTGGGAGACACCTACAGGTGTCACTCATCAGCTACCGCTCGCCTCAAGCTGGGCAGCCCCCGGCGAATTGGGTGCTGATCCGCCACAGCCTTCCTGCTTCAAATGGGTGCTGGGGGCTTGGTCAAAATATGGATCGCAAACTGTAAAATCACTGCACCATGTATTACTAAAAAGAAAAATAGAAACCTCAAGCTACGGCTTGCAACTTGGAACATAATAACCAGGGTGCACATGGTGTACTATCTATCTTTATTGACCACGCTGAAATGGAGATAGTAGACCATTTTACATATCTAGGATCAGAGGTAAATAGCAAATTATCCCTAGATCAAGAAATCAACATCGGGATTTGTAAGGCAGCAACAACAATGAACAGGTTAACAAAAAGAGTCTGGGAGAACAGGAAGCTTACTGCCAAAACAAGTCATTTTCTATCAAACCTGTGTCCTTGACACTCTTCTTTATGGCAGTGAAGCCTGGTCAACTTACTCACACCAAGAGAAACATTTAAACAGCTTTCATATACTTGGCATTAAGTGGCAAGACAAACTCACAAATACTGAAGTATTGGAAAGATCAGGTTGTGTGACGGTTTGTTCCATGCTCAGTCTTCGTAGACTTAGATGGATAGGACACGTTAGGAGGATGGATGATGGTAGAATACCAAAGGACATCTTTTTTGGTGAAATGCAGATGGGTAAGAGATCTCAGGGTCGGCCTCTACTACGATACAAAGATGTGTGTAAGTGGGACATGATTGATACAGGTATTGATAATGCACATTGGGAGCAAGTCGCCGCTGAATGTGTTGCATGGAGGGCAAATATCAGAAATGGAATCAAGACATATGAGAAAATGATTGCAGATAAGTCACACACCGAGCGTGTGAGATTTAGGATGGTGCATGATGGTGAAAATGATCATGTTTTCACATGCATCCACTGTGGACGAACATTTAAAGCCCGAATTGGCCTGAACAGTCACATTCGCTACTGCCATGTGTTGTTGTTATTATGCCTTTTTGAAGCACAATGTAACAAACTATTGTCTGTCAAGACGGCAAGGTGCCAATGAGTGACGACAATAATTTGTGTCTTCTTACAATTTAATTATAACCCTAGTTGTTCACTGTCTTCTACAACCGCATCTATTAGATGTTGCAGAACCTGCTCATTGTCTGCAATCAATACTGTATCATTTGCATATCTAATGTTATTGATGTTTCTTCCTCCAATGATGATTCCTGTCATATATTTTACATTTCTGAAAATATGTTCACTGTACAGGGAAAACAGATCTGGAGACATTACACATCCCTGTCTCACACCTCTCTTAATAGCCTGATATTGTCGTACTTCATTGTCAATCCTTATGGCAGCTTGTTGTTTCCAATATATGTTATTTACAAGTCCAAGGCCTTTCCCATCAATCTCAGTCATGTTGGCATGTCTTACTTTATCGAAAGCCTTTGTGTAGTCAATAAAGCAAAGCTGTAGGTCTTTGTTTACTTCTACAGAACATTCAATTAATGTTCTCAGCATATATACAGCGTTTATTGTACTCTTGCCTTCTACAAACCCACATTGTTCTTCTCCTATTTCGGGTTGTATTTTCTTCTTAACTCTTTGCATGATAATTCTTAGCGAAATCTTTCGGGATTGCAATAAATATTGTTTTTGCATGTGCTATTTACAGGATATCGCTGTCAACACCAGCATTTTACTGCTGTTGTTGATGTCTTGGCAAGTTTATGTTCAGTAGTTTGCCATTGCTTTCTGAACTACCAACTCCCATACCAACAAGTTAATACCAGCGCGATACGGTCTGCTGCCAAATCAGTCACAGCTGTGTTTCGAACACGGGTAGGC
>JACEFZ010025857.1:22500-43249 GCA_014155875.1 Cepaea nemoralis
GTGTTCCAAACAGACTACCAACACTGGAAAGACATGCAGCGCAATACCTTTTTTTTTTTTTTTTGAAAGGCAGGCCAGCATTTGAAGTGCACTCCATTGTGGTATGGTGGCATAATCTTTATACCACAGGAATTTGTGAGAGTAGGAAGTTCCCATTCACTGTTCTGTGAGACATTCCTTGCCATATAAATTCCTGGGGATATTTTTTGCAACATAAATGGGACAGATAGGGTGTCTTCTAATTTTCAGAAACTTGCATGTGCAGCAAGATTGTGTCTTATATAACTAAATTTTCAGTAGGTATAGTCTGTTTACTTTTTTCTGCCCCAATATAAAATCCCATATCTCAGTAACCAAATGAGAGAAAGTTATGAGATTTAGCATACAACCTTATCATTATGTCCACCCAACAACAAAAGTTTTGTTCTGGAGATTGTACAGCAGATTGCAATGTTTGTTTATATACAGTATATAATTTACGGGTCAGAAATTAAGTCCATAATTTAAAAAGTATTACACCTTCACCAATACACATCCACGCTTTTTTAAACATTGTCTCATGGTTTCCGTTTTGGCACAAACTGCGCGCAGTTAAATGGGATTGTTCAGGGGTGTCATAAATGTGGGTTCTTTCATGAAACGTGATTATATAAATAAATATATAAATACATCTTACCATTAATATAATATTAATAGCTAATATTTGAATGTGTGAATATTGTTCAATGGGATTGAATGTGAAATTTTGTACACTTCAAAGCATCGCTATGAAGTTTTACACATAGTTTTGTCAAGAAGCTGATCGCAGGAAACTGTTTCATACTGTTATAAATCCCGAAAAAAGAACAGTGCATGCATTGGATTTGAGTGAATGGTAATTTCGTCGATGGGTGCAAGAATCTGGAATGAAACCAACACACGATAAGCAAACGGTTGGTAGAAAGGCAATTGTAGACAGCTTTGACAAGGATGTCATAAGGTGAGTTATTATAAAAATGATGGATGCCAAAGAAACAGTGACTGTAAGAAAACTTAGGGTTTGGTTGAGAAAGAACAATAACATAGAGCTATGCAAAACAACTTTGTGGAAAATTATAACGACATTAGGCTTCACTTTTAGAAAGTACAAGGGAGGTAGAAATATCCTTTGCGAGCAACCGCATTTAGGAGCCATGAGAAGTAGATACCGACGTGAAATAAGGGAAATGCGTAAAGAAAATTATGACATAGTGTACTTAGATGAGACGTGGATCAATGTGCACCACACAAGTGAAAAGGAATGGCACTCAGTGGATGGAAAGATAAAGCGTTATGTGCCCAGTAGTAAAGGACAGCGCTTGGTCATAGCCTATGCTGGTAGAACGCATAATGGCTTACTACAGAATGCTAGGCTCGTGTTCGTATCAAAGCATACAGACAATAGGGATTATCATAATGAGATGAAAGGTAATGTATTTAGAGATTGGCTCGAGAATACAGTACTTCCATGCCTATATAGACCGTCTTATCTAATCATGGACAATGCATCATATCACGATGGCGTCGAAAGGAAAATATACCATTTCCAGAAATATATTTCAAGCTACAATTGTTGTCCCTTGTAAAACAGGCGCAAAAACAGCAAGAAATATCAAATCGACAAGTTGATAGAAGAGCATGGCCATAGGTGCTTGAGACTTCCGCCGTATCATTCTCATTTAAACCCTATAGAACCTGTGTGGGATAAAATTAAAGGACAGGTGGCAGCTGCCAATACTACATTCAAATTGTCTGATGTTAAGTTACTAACCCAGTCCGCGCTATTAAATATTTATAAAAGTTACTGGAAAAAGTGTGAGGACCATGTGTTGAAAGAGGAAGAGGACTATTGGAGAAAGGATGGATTGAATTTTATGCAACCGAGAGCAGTCATCAACCTACTGGAATCGTCCGACAGATTATGGTCTGAGCAGATCGCAGACCTTAATCCGTGTGCACACTTACTGGGATATTTTGCTCTAACTATTCAGACGAATTGCAGGCCCTAAACATTACAGCATCAGCACAATGTCAATGGCAACAGTTTGTATTCCACGGTGATGAATTTTCAATTTTGCAAGCCCTCAGCAGTGAAAAACAACTGTATTTAAAAAAAAGCACACTAAATGCATTGAATACCAACAGAAGAGTAATATTACGGTGGAAACTGACATATTGTGGCATAACAAGACACGTGAGAGCAAACACGTCAAATTAGGAGACAACACATGTGCATACGAATCAATCTATAAACATGAATGAAAAGAGGACCAACATCTTGGTCGTTAAGAAGAAAGCCCACTACAGAGACACTGACAACTATTTTCAGGTAATCATGTTCCGTCTCTGAATGGTAAACAGCAGAGTAGACAATCTTTCACGAAGACTCAAAGCGGGTCCGTCACCCATGTATACATGTGAACAAACTACACAGACAGCTGAACATATCCTTAAATTTGAACACATGATGACTAAGTTGTGGTATAATTTCTGGTCACTCCATACGCACATTAACGCACAGCCATTTGGAAGCTTTCACGAACTCATTATAAAAAGCTAAATGCATCCCAGTAACATGAATACATGTGTACACATTATTAACCAGCAGCTGAAGAAACAAGAAGGAAATGAAAAATAAGGTAAGAAATATATTCCTTCTACTTCCCTGTCAATTTACACATTATTTACCCCTTGCCTCTGTAAATTCTCTGTCTTTACTAATATTACACATTGCACCCCTAGTAGTATATCCGGTATTAGCTTGATACCAGCACCCTACACTCGCGCGCTGGACCGATTCAAGGGTCCAACAGGGGGTCCCCTAAGGGCTCGAATAGGGGTCCGGACTGACCCCCAGTAGCACCCCTAAGGGGTTGAATAGGGGGTCTGAACTGTCCCCCATTCGCACCCCTAAGAGGGTCCGAACGGACCCCAGCAAGAGAGGCTCGCCTCGGTACTATCATTCTGACTCGATATATTACTCAAAGCCAGATATATAATTTTGGAATTAAAGGCATTATATCTCCTACAGGCGACTAAAGCTGGTGTGATATATTTTAGTAACACGCCTGCAGACACGAAAAAACGGCGGGCTATGTTTTACCCCCACACACTGGTAACGAATGGGCTGCTAACAGAACACACGGCTACACACAGCGCGCTTATTTTCCCAGCCAACATGCGACTTGGAAGTTAATCACTGCGAGCTGAGCCAGCGAGGGTGATATATCTCCACAAAATCTTGCTTTTATAACATCCTGAAGTTCTTTGCTTTTATAACATACATTGAAAACATTGTATGTACAAAATTATAGACAAATGTATACTTGACTACATATTTCAATATAAACAGTCACATATAGCCACAAAATCTTGCTGTTACCTAGGTCGGCCGCGTGGGCGAGTTGGTTAAGCGACATCACACTCAGCAGGTCTAGAAATTGAATGGTTTGCATGCACAAACCCGGGTTATCCATTCAATATTCTAGGCTGCCGTAGTGCGGATGGGGCACCTTCTAGGTTCGCTAGTATGTCGATTCGATTAGCAACCAACAAGGGGGTAGTCTCATCTCTATATATGTGGTTTAACCAAAACACCTCACATCTCTCGGAGGATGGCAAGTTGTGTGCAGAAAAACCCGGGTTGTTGTCATCCTCTGAGAGGGGTGGGGGAACGGATCACAAAGCCGACTTTTGCATTTTTTTTTAATTCGCTGTGGGTCCGCGTCCACTGTAAACAGAGCGCACCGTTCGGGGCGGATCCATACAAAAAAAAAAGGTGGTGCCTTATGATGGATTATAACTATACTTTTTGTCATAGGGCGGCTTTTGTTATGGGGGGGGGGCGACTATACTGCGATACACAATTAGAGCGGTACCAACCAGCCATATCAAGATGCGCACCGCTACAAACATGCGAATACGAACGGGAGCACTCTCTCTCGTCGAGCACCACCAACACAAATTGCAACAGCCAAGACCCCCTCCCAGAAATATTAGGGGTCGCCGGTCAGCGCGTCGAATTAGAGGTTGACTTATTGAGCAAATACAGATGGAGACCTATGGATGTGAGTGGCCGAAGCTCGGCACAGAACTTCATTGCGGCCACCCATGCATCAGCCTTTATTGTTCTCGACACGATGAGCAGGCAAAGCGGGGCGAGCTGATAGAAGAGTGCATATTGTGTGACAGGGGTGTTAGGAAACCATATGAGATGTGTGAGCATTGCACACTAGACGTGCTTCATAGGATGGTTTGGAAGTTTGAAAAGACGACTGGCATCAAGCTGCTACTCTATAAAGGGCTGAATTTAGATCCTCAATATAAACCAGAGGACCAACTGCTATACCAAGATGAATAGGTGTGCATGGCTTAGCTATAGCTCAAATTTCGTCGGGGCAACCACCAGTGCGAGCAACCTAAGCCGTGTCACACACAACAGGAGGAGAAAAAAAAGCAATGGAAAAAATGTTCATACATACCTCAGAATTTTACATTGTTTATCTGAGGAGTATATCCTTCCGCGCATTACTGAAATCCAGTGGCGGATAGTTCAGCGGAATAGGGGGGTGGTTCCAAACTGCCCTGATCGTGTATACATGTTATTTCGACCCCATAGCTTTTACGAATTCTGCCTGCGCCTCGTCTCTTCCTTTCAGAATGAGAGATTGTTTTGTCTCTTCGTCCAGATCCGCCGGCGCCTTGCTCTGAATATCTTTTTTTCAACTGGTGAAATTTATTTTCTTCAGCTGTAATTATTTTATACTCCACGTCTGTAATTCTCCCATCATCCAAAGCCTTTGAAACAAGGTCAGCTATACTGGAAAGCTTAGCCGGCGCCAGAGTTCAAATTTCATCGTGTTTCTTAGCTTTTGACGTTAGTTTGTGGGACGCTAGCTTGCTCCCAGTGGACATGATTCCACAAGCTAGGGCAGCTATCTCGAGCCCGACAACTACAGGGGCAGCGATAATGGTGGTGAGAAGCCCAACAACCCCCACCCCATACCAAGGCTAGCTGCCAGCATGACGCTGTCCACAGCATCTAATGCATTAACGGAACGCCGATATGTTTTATACAGTGCAGCCTGTTTGTCCCTTTCATCTTCCAGAGACTTCCGAAGACGGGTATTCTCTTGAATGCGATAGGTACCGCCATCACTAGTATCAAATGACGGATAGAGCGACATTATTCTTTGCGCGTCAAACCTACTTCTTCAACTGATATATTAAATGTTCAATGCGAAGGGTGCTAATCGGCCCTGTGGTGAACAAAAGCCGGACAAAAGCAGTAACAATATTAAAGATGATTTCATCCACTGCAACCTCACCGAGCTCTACTATAATGTCCGTCTCGGTTGCCCGGGCGGCCCACGTCCCGTCGGCCGCAGAAGTAATGACGAGAGCAATATGCCTGGGGAGTGTTGATGCACTCCATTTAATAGAGACCCCTGGAAGGACTGGGACAACCTCAGTCTGCGCCGCAGCCCCAATAGCTAACTCGAGATAAATGGTTGACTCCTTAGGAGGTTTACCCAGCAGATCAAGGTCGGCTTTACACTCTGTAACGGCCTTCAATCAATATTTAGTCCCCTGGACTTTAGCCTCAGTCACCGATAAGGCATAGAAGAGAGGCTTGGCGCACTGCATTTTCAGAAATGACTGTTAGGTCACAACAGGAGACTTGTTGGGGCGTATGACGGTCTTGCAGGCCTGATAACTCACAAACGTCTTGCCCATGTTGGTTAACCTGATAAGTATCCCATTGAGCTCGAGGTGAGTATATCCCGTGCGAAGCTCAAGCTGCAGATCCCAGTCATCGTTGTCGGGATGGTTTATGGCGGCACAAGCATAGACCCCTTGGGGAGTGAGCTGGAGGCCATAGATCTTGTAATTATTGCCCGGCTCACGCCACCCAATAGTGTCGGCCAAATCAGCAAAGGTTAAGGTAGAACATGCTCTTGGGCGATGCCTTCCTGGACCTTCTGAATCAGCCATTGCGCTGTTTGATGTGGAGTTCACAACTTAGATATGCCAGCGGCACGGCTTTGCCTTGTTCATCACGGACCGAAACTCTAATATCGCTTAGAGTTCCAGTCTCCAACTTCTTATAGCGAGGCACAGAGAAAATCTCGTGTATCCCTTGATTACATTCCACATTTTTAACAGGCACAGCCATGAGGAGTGTGGAGGGAAGCGAATTATGACAACCCCGCTTTTATACCCCCGAGACTTACAAGGCCATTTGCGGGGTTAAGAGAAAGAGAGAGCTTCCGTGACTCAAAGAATTGCTTGTTGAGGGCGCAGACATCATAATACCCATCGGGGATAATAACATTCTCGTCACCATATTTGAACCAATTGTTTTGCAGCTTCTCGGAAATATTAACCCACACGGGTAGATCAACAATTCCACAAGAGCTACCTCCAGGTCACCATCGTGATTGTCTAGGGCCGGATTTAGGGGGATGGGTTCCCCATGTTTGACGTTGCTAAGTGTGAGATACATAATAGCACGGCTAATAATGACCACTTACGAGTTCAACAAGGACGCAAAATATCCGGCGGAGCCGCCATGTCTGAGGTGGAGCACACAGCTTACATACGCCAGTGGCACATTGTCACTCTTTTCATCACAGACTGAAAGTCTAATATTGCTGAGGGTTCCAGTTTCCAGCTTTTTATAATGAGGCACAGAGAAAATCTCATGTCTCCCTTGATTACATTCCTCTTTTTTAACGGGTACAGCCCGGAGGAGTGTGGAGGGAAATGAATTATGTCGGTTTTCATATGATGACAGACCCTCGAGATGAATGTACAACTCCTTGTATATGATAAGGTTAGGAATCTTTGACGCATAGAATATAAACGTTTCATCAGCGAGCATCCTACTTGTATCACCTGAGTCGAACCCAAGAACCCTGCCTATCCCTCCCCACCTTATGCCAACCCCCGATTTTATACCACCGAGACTTACAAGGCCCATTGCGGGGTTAAGAGAAAGAGAGAGCTTCCGTGGCTCAAACAATTGCTTGTTGAGAGCACAATAATCATAATACCCGTCGGGAATAGTAAAAACCTGGTTACCATATTTGAACCAGTTGTTTTTCAGCTTCTCAGAAATATTAACCCACGCGGGGTAGAACAACAATTCTACGATAGCCACATCTAGGTCACCATCGCGATTGTCTAGGACCGGGTTGAGGGGGATGGGTTCCCCATGTTGGACATTGCTAAGTGTGAGATACATATTAGCACAGCTAATAATGATGACTGCTTACGAGTTCAACAAGGACGCCAAATACCCGGCGGGTGAGGGATACCCGTTTGTGCAACTAAAGGATCTCACGAAGTTGGACATACAGGTCAACCTCCAAGGATTCTTTCAGGCACAGTTCCCCAATGTGTTTGAAAAATACCGGTTGCCATACGTGGAGTCAGACCAGATCGTACAAGCCTGGTACAGCAATTTGATGCAATTCTGGCAACACCAAGTCAACTTCACTGTATGGTGTGCCACGGTGGGGTGTGGGGTGTCCGCACAGGAGCATCTGTCCAACCCTGACCCACTAACACGAGCCGTCTTTATATTCCATGTCTACTACCAGATTCGTCGAATCCTCAAAGAAATGCGTGTAGCTCTACCACAAGACCAGGGTTAAACCGCCTTTGAAAATCCCTACGATGTAAGAGCCTATCAGCGTATATGCGCGGAATTTGGGGTTTCCCAGAATGATAACTGGAGACGGCTCGGGAAGAATAACGGGTTGGGGGAGCATATACATTTACTGGACGAACAGTGGTTATCACGTCCTGAATGACAGCCAAGGTGGTGTATATGACCCAAAGCGACTATCATTCACACAAAAGACTACAAACGATGTACTACACATAGAGTACATCTCGCAAGATGATCCTCAGGCTGACTCCGCCTGGCGGGCTTTCGTTCTTAACAAGTCACAAGGCTTCACTCACCCCGGCGTTGAGCGAATAAATGACAGCATTCGAACCTATGTGTGGGCCATCTTAGAGGCCCAGGCGCAGACTAGAACACGAATTCTGGGAACTGGAATGGCGTTTGATGCCCAGAAGCAATTCCTGGTATTAGTAGAAGAAGCCATCCCTGCACCCGACGATCTCGCGGCAGCCATCAAAAGGTATCAGGACGTGCTACAAAACGCGAGCTCAAAAGTTAATTATGTCTTTGGAACGGGGTTGTATATGTCCCCCAGCGACATGCTGCTCCGCATTGGCCAGATAGCTGGATATAACAACATGATCGCCATCGCAGAGCCAGGCCTAAAGCGTGGCCTTAATACGACCATTAATGCCCCAAACCCTACGGTAGAGCAACCCAGCATTGCATAGCCAGCGCAGCCGGCACCGACGGTAGAGCTGCCAAGCATTGCTCAGCCAGCGCATCCGGCACCGACCACCAGCATAGCTGATAAGGCAGCTGGGAAGCAGCACCAAAACGAAAAGATAGCACTCATTGCTGGAGGTATCGCAGTCGGCCTAGTGGCCCTATGGTTAGTTCATTTACTTTGAAAATAGTCGCTCTCTGATAGCCAGCAGCAGCAAGCCACCGAGTGCAATAACTAATGCCCAGAGATTTCCAGCCAGCCATCCTACACCCTTACTCAAGAAGTTAAGGAGCCAGGAGATAATACCACCTATGACTCCCGGGAGTGCAACCGCAGCCTTATCAGCTAGTCTGGCCAGAAGGCTTGCTAGGTCTTTCAGCTTCTGTCGAATCCATTCCTTAGCCCCAGGGCCAGGCGGTGGGTTAGGTGCACCACCACCACCCCCACCGCCGCCAGTAAGGGCTAGAGTGATAGTGGAAATTATGTGGCCGATCGCTGTGGGAATGCTCGATATGGTGATGCCTTGCTCTCGGAACAGAGTCCGCAACCTCTCACCCAGTGTGGTGTCTTCATTGACCACCCGATGAATGGTTTCACGGATCCGGCTGAATTGGGTGTGCAAGTCTTCGTGTAACTCAGCGACTTCTATTAAAAGCCTCTTCTTAGCTTCTTCAATATCTGCAATCTTTTGCTCTTGAAAGTCCCTACTCTCCTCATTGGGTGCTATCAACATTTTCCGCCGCCGTATGGCGATCTCTTTATCTTGCTGGTCGAGAATAACGAGGTAGTTTGTGAGCTTACCTTTAATCGTCGTCACCGCTTTGTCAAGCGCCATGAGCCCCGGAGTTCTCTCACTGGAGGTAGGCCTTTCTCCCCCAGGTACTGGTCTACGTGTGAGGTTTCTAAAACCCGCTGCACTTCTGGATTCGACATGGCCCGTTCTAAGATATTGCCAATATTTGAAGCTATTTGTGGGACATCCTGAATATCTGCACCACCTAGAGCAGCTTCTTCCTCAGCCAGATCACTATCAGTCTGCTTGAGGATGGTGACAGCCTTTGGTGATATTATTCTCCCAAACCCCAATGCCTCTCTGGTGCACGCTCTGAGGCTACTCAAAGCTAAAGGCATGCCGTCCAACTTTTTAATCCTTTCGTGCCCAACATAGAGCGCATTCTTGCTACCCAACCTAATTATTGTATAATCTTTGCCTGTTATAGGTGTGATACCCCACAGCTCCCTCACCCTTTTAAAATAGTCATCAATGGCGATGTTTTCTAGCTCCACTTGTAAGTTGAGCTTCCCCTGTGACGGCTCTCCCTGTGACGGCTCTCCCTGTGACGGCCACTCGACATTAACAGTGTGAGGCTTGTCGATATCAAAGTCGCCGATGAAGCTTGTCTCTTCCTCGCCCGTTTCAGGCGGCCCCTCTTTGCCATCGAAATCGGTCAACTCAACTCTATCCATATTAGATATTGCTACAAAGCAACAACAATAAATAACTAGCCATGTCTTCAAGTGCATGTGGTCATAAGCTTAACCCTTACCGCCGTCTCCGGGAGCCGCTCAGTGTGAAAGGATTGCGGCAAATATTCATCATCACCAACAATCCATCTACGATCGGTCCGAAGCAGCAGTTACTAGTTCGTTTCCCAAATCTCGGTGCACACGATGTTATCGTGCCTGGGTCAGTGCGGCTGGCATTCAATGTCGACCTCAGCTCCCCTGATGTCAACCGGTTGGTGGACCAGAACCTCGGCCGAGCGCTGGTTCAAAAGTTGACCGCCAGGCTCTCGGGCAATGAAGTCTTCTTTCTTGTGGACAGTGACGTCTACAACGTCTACCTGGATCTTTGGAAGAGCCGATCGAAGGGGGTGAACGCTGTTTATCAAGGCATCGATACAAGCACCGGCATGAATGTGACCAAGGCGCGTGTTGGTGCAGCGGATGCTGTTGTTCTGCCCGCCGCCAATGCGAAAGACGTGGCCATTGCGAAGGCCTTCAAAAACAGGTACCATACCACTAGACTTTGAGCTGCTTGAAACGAATGCGCCCTTCTACCAATCTGCTCTTAGTGATCAGCTGGAGATTTAGTTGATCTTTAACGACGCTTCCCGCGTGATTCGCGCACCTGGTAAAGATGCCCTCAATTCCTCATACTCCCTAGAAAACATCTGCCTCGAGTACGAAGTAGTCACTGAACCCACGTTGGCCCGGCTAATTCGGAGCATGTATGAGAGCCGTATGGTGGTGTTATACAAGCGGGTCTTACGACATAGACGGGTCCCTTAGAAAAAGGAGGACTCGATATGGAACATCAATCTGAATACACCTTGTAAGTCTTTGAAAGGCATTCTCCTATTATGGGAGGATCCCGCCAACCACAAGGATTTCGCACGCCAACCAGAGTTGTTTTACAACTCGCAGATCACCAAAGTTGAAGTCATTGTGGAAGGACACGCCAATCAGCTATTTGCGCATGGCTTAGCGCCACACCAGCTCTGGGACGAAGCGAGGAAATTCTTCGCCGGTGGTCTCAAAAGGCACCCTGAGACAAGCGCAGTCGCTAAAGAGCTAGGATTGTTCGATGTCAGTCTAGGCGAGTACTTGACGACAAAATTCTGCTTGTGGCTGGACTTTCGGACCTCCGATGATGACCATCTTCACGGCAGCGGCCGGCGTGTAGAGAACGGCTCTGAGGGCATAACTTTCAAGATCACGAAAGAAGCTGAACCGGCAGGGCCACTGTACTGCTACGTTTATTTGGTTATGGACGGACAGCTGAACATTGACACCGGGAGATTCGTTAGTGCTGTTTATTAATGGAGTTCCCACTTAAGCCACACTCGGCCATCATCACCGGCCCCACATCGTGTGGTAAAACAGAATTCATTCTCGACCTCCTGGAAGGCCTGATAGGGGTTTTCTGGAGCATATTGTCATTGCTTGCCCTTCGGTACGATATAATGAAACATACCGGGCCCGGCCGTTGGTGTGGTCAGATCCCGAGGTCTTCATATTTGACCCCGGTGATCAGCTGCTCAAATGGCTAGAGGCCTTCTATAAAATGTTTCAGGGGACGCCGACGTTATACATCATTGATGACTGCAGCACAGAGGACGCTATTGCACAGAAGCGGACTATGTTGACTTATCTAGCTTTTAGCGGGCGACATGCCCAGCAAAGTCTGTGGGTTCAAACCCAGAAGTACAACGCCGTTGCAAAAGGCCTCAGGGCGCAGACACAGTGGGTGGCGTTCTTCCATTCCAAGGATAAGGATAGCTTTGAAGACTGCCTAGACGAGAACTACGTCATCCACTCTAGGGAGGAACGTGATGGGTGCGAAAGCAACTCGAAGCTAATGAGTTCTCAAAGCTGGTATTGAGGACCAAGTTCCCATTTTTTCATAAAGTGCTCAAAGCTGGTGAGGTTTGTTAGATACTAAGCATATGTTAAGCATCAGCTAAGCATATGTTAAACATCAGCTAAGTATATGTTAAGCATCAGCTAAGCACCACTTAAGCATGTATGAAACAGTGCTTTGTTACTCCGTAACAACCTTAGTTGTATTACAATTGATATGCACATGTTGTGTGCTTGGATGGGCTGTGCATTCCTATATTAGAGTTAGACGTTGGGTATTTGAAAACGCTGTGATGGATTGTGACACCATACTCGACCAGCTATTACGTGGAGAGGCAAAGCCAGCAGAGTCTGCTCCGGATGCAACACCTACAACAACGCCACAGTCTGGACACGCAACACCACCTGCCACAACACCACAATACGGACATGCATTGCATCGTTGAAAGGCTAGCAGCACTTGCGGCTGGGGGACGTGCCGGGCAGTACATAGGAGGTAAGTACTCCAAACTTACAGTGGAACAGGTTGATACCTTGCCTGATCAAGAAATTGAGAAGCTATATGCGAGGCACGAGGCGAAGCTTGGAGCTGCAATAACAAACGGCTATGCTACAGATGTACGCACAGGTGGCAAGTATGTTCCTACCCATTGCTGGTAATCAAGCTTTGGTGACAGACCTGGAGGCCGACCCGTTTCTAGAGCATGCGCTAAACACAGTTACATGTGAACTCTACCATAAGTTTGGCATGTGCTTAGCACCTGCAACTGTCACGCTAGCAACTTTTAGGCACTGCCATTTTGGACATATCTGCCCTAAGCAAGAACAAGATGGAGGAGGAGACCCCCGAAATTGCTCCACAGGAGACGGAGAAACTAGTGACGAAAAACCCCAGAAAAGTTGCGGCTGGGAAGAGAGGAGCTGCTGCTCGAAAGAGTCGTGAAGCAGAGAGGTTGTCCCTAGCTCTGCAGCAGGCTGTTCGTGAGATGAAACGAAAGTTAGCCCCGGAGCATGAGCAGGCCCCACCACTGTTTCCAGTGGTGCCCGTTGATTACCGCGGCTGGACTCACTGGATTATCGGAGTGACTGGCGTTGTCATTGTCGTCGGTGTAATTAGCCAGTGATTGCGGCGGACTAAAGCACCTGCCCCGCCTGCGCCCTCCAAGTGACCGGAGACTAACATTTTAAAGAATAGAGATCCATTTTATATGGAATGATGGCAAGTGTTGACGGGAGAGCTATTGTTAATGCCATTTACCACGGTGCTGTGGTGGCCGCGCTTACGGTAGGCACCGCAAAACTGACCAAGGTGATTTTCAAAGGGGCAACTTTGCCCAAGCTAGACGCTGATATGTATGACATTGGGATGATGGTTTTAGACACGTCCATCGCCTTAGCACGCCGAGATTTGCTTATCAAAGAGGGCTTGATCCCCGCTGATATATTGCATAAGCCCTCCCGCTAACTATGGCCTGTCGCAATGATGATAGGGGGCGCTATTATCAATGCCCTCGCGTTTACGGGGGGCAACTACCTCTTTTCCAAGCTAGGGCATGCAGACGCCCATGGAGAAATGAGGTGGCACGATGAGGCTGTCGAGCGGCTACAGGCGGCCCAGGCTGAGTGGACGAGAAAGAGAACCGCGCGGCTGGACTGGCTCAACGATGAGCTACAGCGCGAAGGCCACGCCGTTCACTCTTTCCAGGATGTCGACCAGGCCATGCGGGAATACAGCCTGATCTCCGGCAAACATGTAGAGCCTCTCGAGCCTGAACCTCGCCTGTCGGATTTCTATGTGCCACCCCAACCGTAGAAAGACCGCGAGATCACTTTCATCGTTCTTGGGCTGGCAGCGACGGGTATTGTTGCTTATAAGGTGCTTTGGAGATTGGCCGCTGCTACCAAGTAACAAATGAAAGGTCTGGAGGACATCTACTACAGCCCTCAGGGCTATTGGAAAGGCTTGGCGGCCATTAAGAAGCTCGCTGCTGCAGCTAATGTTTCAGAGGATGTTGCCCGAGACTGGCTCAAGAAGCAAGCTATTTTTCAGATCTATTTACCCGCTCCTCGTTATATTCCGCGGCCTTCTATTGATGAAGATAGACCAAATGCCGTCCATCAGGCTGACTTGCTCTACCTACCACATGACCGGGTTGGTCGTAAGACATTTAAGTATGCCTTGACGGTTGTGGATGTTGCCTCGCGGTTTAAGGAAGCAGAGGCTTTGACTGACAAGAGCAGTGAAGGGGTGGCTTTGGCCTTTGAGCGAATTTACAAACGCGGGCCACTCAAATGGCCACAGCTTCTGCAGATTGACCCGGGGCGTGTGTTTATGGGTGCCGTGAGCCAGCTGGTAGCGAAGCATAAGACACAGATACGGCGTGGAGAAGCTGGGAATCACCGGCAGCAGGCGATCGTCGAGAGGTTCAATCGCACTCTGGCAGAGAGACTGTTCGGTGCCCAGTACGCCCAAGAGTTACTAATGGCAGCTCGAGGGTCCTCTGAACGTTCAGCTGAATGGGTTCAGGTTCTTCCTCAGGTGGTCGCGGCGCTTAACGGTGAGGTGACTCATTTGACGGGTCGGAAGCCGGTTGATGCCATTAAGGACACTTCTGTATCCCATTCGCCGGCCGCTCCTGCTCACCGTACTATCGGCCTCAAGGAGCCTGTGATTCCGTCTGATGCTCTTGTTCGGTATCTGTATGCAAGCTCACCAGGGGAGCATGAGCTTGAAGTGGCCGGCGCCGGGCGACTGATCCTTCGTGGTCATTAACAGTACACGAGATTCGTAAAACTGTCTGCCAGGATGGGCAGCCTGCGCTGTACTACCTGGAGGATTGGCCGGCTAGGGGCTTCGTTCGCAAAGAGCTGATGATTGTTCCTCCCAACACCCAAATGCCTCCTGACCGGATCCTCCCTAAACAGTGAGGGCTCACTCCTCGGCGACCTTGCGGTACTCGAGGGGCTGCGTGTGGATACCGTCGGGTAAGACATACCGTTTGTCATAATACGCGCTGAGGCCCAGCTTGCCTTGTTGGTAGCTGGACATCTGCCCGTTATGCATGCGCATCCCTCGGTTCTCCACTCTGTCTACGGACCCCTCTAAGACGGCTTTGTATCTCCCCCAGGTCATGGTGTTCTGCCTTTTCCCCACCCCCTTGCACGAGAACTTCGTGTTCACGTCCCCGTCGAAGATGTAGCATTTGCTGCAGAGAGCGATGCCTCGACTCCCCTCAAACTCGGTTTTGAAGATGCCGGGGGTACGCCCGCTCCATTTGTCCCAGGCAAGCCACTCCCTCTTCACACGGTTGAACTCCTCTTTCATCTCAGGCTTTACCGCCTCCTCGAGATTGAGGGTGCTCAGCGCGATGTACAGGCTGTCGGTGTCCATCTGCATGTCCTCATAGTCCCTGCGATCCACGAACCGGTCAACGAAGTCATGGTAGAATTCTAAGATGTGCAGCGTGCCTACCTGGAAAGGACGCTTGATGATCACACGTGGCTTACGTGATTTGATCTCGTATGCGTTGCCTATCTCTGTGAGGTCGTCAAACCAGGCGGAACGTAGTGCCTGATCCACTGTTGTTTTTTTTTTATCTCGGGTGTAGCTGGTGTTGGTGTGGCGCTCGAGTGCTTCTATGAGCTTTCCATATGCTGAATTGCCTAGAAGCTTCATAGCCTCGGCCAGCATCGCCTTTGCTTTGTTCACATCCCCGAGGCGGCACGCTTCGGTCACTTGCTCAACAAACCACGTGAAGAGCTTCTTTGGCTCATACTGGATGATTGTATAGACCGGCTCCAGCTCGGGTCCGTGTTCTAAATACCATTTCAACAGCGGGGTGTACAGCAAGATTCTGTCGGCCTCAAGGAGGCCAAGCAGTTTCTTACACCCCGACCGCTGGCGGCTGGTGCGTTTCAGGTATTCCAACATCTCCGGCGCTACTAAGGCCTCCGGTGATGCCTGGTTCATAAAGAGGGGTGCCATTTCTTCGAAATTTGGCCACAAGGCTTTGTGGGTGGAGATTTTACACTTGACAAATCCAAACAGCTGGACTTTTAACACCTGCTGCGCGATCTTGGGGTCTACCTCTTGGGGGTTTTCTGCGTGAAGCACTCGCTCTTTCCCACACGGCATGTCCATAGCCATGGTGCTGAAGTAGAGCGCGTTAGCGTCGTACTATTTTGCGGTCCTGCATAGCTTCCCCTTTGGGTAATGATGTGACCGGATTCTGGTGACCCCCGCTTCGTGCTACCGGGTGAAGACTAGCGACGGCCCTCCCATCACTGCTGCCTTTAGGAGTGGGTAGGCCTCCTCTCCTGGGGCATACAGCTCACCAGCCTTTGTTCCCCTGAGAAGGTATTGTAGGGACACCCCAGGGAGGCTGCACACGTCTTTGAATATGTCGATTCCCCACTCTCCGTAGAAGGCCTTCATCTTCCCTAAGGCCTCGATGCCTGGACCGACGTCGAAGTTGTTGTAGTACCTCAACCAGTCGGCAAACGTGGTCATTCCTTTTTCCTTGAAGAGGTGCTGCAACTCCTCCAATCCTCCAGCGTGAGCACGTATCCACCCTTTAGGCTGGAATACCACGCAGGGTAGTCGGGCAGACCTGGGTAGTTCAGCTTCTCAGGTGTGTCGAGCCATTCATACGGCAGCCACGACTTGGTTGCTGTGCAGCTATAGGCGCGCACCCAAGCATCGTACGTGGTGCCGGGGGCCAGGTAGTTGAGAATATCAAGGAACTTGAACTCGGGTGTGACGAGGAACATTGTCTTTGTCTCTTGGGCGACCACGTGGATCTTCCGGCAGGTGCCTGCTAGCTCCGCTACGAAGTGTTCCTTGATTAGGTTTAGGTCATAACGGCCTGAGTTGAAGCCCAACACAGGGACTTGCCCACACCACTCACACATTTTCTTCTGTAGTTGTGGCTGCAGCTTATCCAGGTCTTCTATCTCGGCTCGTATCGCAGTTGCGCGCCGACGCAGGTCTGCCATGAATTCGGCTATCAAGGCTTTTGGATCTGCGTTGCTCAGGTGGGTCGGCTGCTCCTCTACGGTGTCCCCCACTGAAACGGATATCGCAATCTGATGGCTCTCATAGGTGAGGTCGGGGGTGGGGCACTGGGCTTGAGCCTTGTCATGTCAGGCCTCGATGTCACAAAAGATCGCAAGACGGTAGACCACCGTCTGCACCTGAGGCATTGGGGCGTCTAGAGGCCTTTATTTTCTCTTCGCAGCGGAGGGTTTTCTGATACAGCTCGTCAGCGTTGGGGGCCTCACTGTGGTTGGGACACACATGCCAGTGGCAGCCGTGATATTGGTACACCGTGTGGGTGGTGGGGTCCTAGCCGTCCACCAAACCGTCTGCGATCCACCGCTCTCCCCCGTGCCCGCAGTATGCGTGGTGGATGTGGCGCCCTGATTGTTCGGCCATGTGCTTTAACCATAGGATGGAGCTGTGGCTGGCGTTGTTTTGGGAGTAGAAAACTTTCTCGTATGCCGACTGTGGCCGCTCCACCTCCTTCCCTGGACAGAGGATCTTGGCTTCCCCTCTGCTGCAGCGGTCAGCGTGGTGCTGGAGAGAACAGGCCTGGGTGAAGCACTGATTGCAATGCTGGCACTAAAAGAGCTTCGCCAGCTTTAGAAGGTCAGTTATCAGGAAGGCGTGATTTTCATAAACCCTGATCGTCATCGGCTTGGTGCCGACGCATTCGTAGTTTGCGGGCCGCCTTACCAACCGCCACACCCCCTCTTCATTTGGCTCATAGACGTGGATCCCTAACTTCAACTTCTCAAACACTTTTAACGAATCCAAGCCTGGCTTGTCTGGGTTGTCGGTGCCCCACACCCTTTGTGCCAGCTCCCGGGCCTTAGTGGTGCAACGGTTTGGCCTTGCGCCGTAGTGGACAGCTAGGCATCGGAACAGACAGAGGTTATCGTTGTATGTGTCCAACGCGTAAAGCCCCTGCTTTTTCCGCAGCCAGTTCGGCAGTTGCCCTGCCCCTAACAGAACCTGGGGAGTGAGGATCGCCTTCACTTTGACTTTCACCCACCTTACAAAGACCCACTTGGTGCTGGGGCAGTCGATTTGGCTGGTGTCGAAGCGAATCTCATCACGCTCTGCCAACCACTCTTCGGCTGCTGCAGTGTGGTTTATCAAATCGCGGGACCCGCGTAGGGGTTTGTGGTACAACATGATGTCCCCGTTTTCGATGTTTCGGATTCGGTAGGTGTAGGCGTACCGCAGATAGGAGGCTGACCTCAATGCCTCAAGGTGGGGCATGAGCCTCTCTACGATCGGACCATCTAGCCCTCGGAAGAGCTTCCACGTGATTGTTCGCCTCCCTCGCTCTTCCCTATCCTTGGGGATTACCTCCTCTAGTTGTTGGGGACCGCGCTGGGTGATGAGTCGAGCTAGTTGCTCCGGGTGTAGATAGCGCCTGTGGCACCTTCTTGAATTGGCGTCTAACACAGCGAAGCATTGTAATGGGCCCGGGCGGCGTATTTACACACTTGCAGGGCGGCGGTGACCTCGTCTTCAAACCGCGCAGCCTCCCACGAGTGCTGCGCTGCGTCCTGGACTTCCCAACGAAGAGCTGGATACCGCCCGGTGGTGGCGGCCCGCTCGAGTCGGGTGGCTGCGGACTGCGTCTCTCGCCTGAGCTATCTCCCCGGCAAGGACGGCCTTGCGATGGTGGCTGTATGGCATCCCATAATGGCGAGCTTGATTTTGCAACTGTTTTACTGTGACCATGATTACTGCTGGACTCGTACCGTCCACTTCTCTCTAAATGAAAATTTCTTTTCCCGGAATTTAAATATTTATTCTTTTCAGGTGCCTCCATTCACAGAGGAACGGACCCTCCTGTTGGTATCGCAGTTTGTGGTATTTAATGTTGGCTCCGCACGGCCAGCAGAGGGCTAGGGTGATTTTCACCCCGATGCCGCAGCTCGTACAGGCGGCTGTGAATACCCCCTTCTTGAGATGTTCGTTGTGCTTCCGACAGTATTCCCCCCTACACCACCTCTCATACTGGCGCATCGTCCCCAACAGTAGCCACCGACACTTGTTCATGGTGCGTACCCCTATATCGCATACAGCTTTAATTCCAAAATTATATATCTGGCTATGAGAAATATATCGAGTCAGAATGATAGTACCGAGGCGAGCCTTTGGGTGCGAATGGGGGTCGGTTCGGAACCCCTATTCGACCCCTTAGGGGTGCGACTGGGGGTCAGTTCACACCCCCTATTCGACCCCTTAGGGGACCCCTGTTGGACCCTCGAATCGGTCCAGCGCGCGAGTGTGGGGTGCTGGTATCAAGCTAGTACCGGATATTCTACTCCCCTCTCGGGAGTCGCCGTGGTGAAGTGGTCAAGCCATCTAACTCGGGCTCTGAAGGTTGTATGTTCGATTCCGGGTCGCGTCCTTTATTTCACGAGTGCATTTTTTCGGAGAATCCCGAGGGTCGTCGCTGGAGCTACGGAGTTCGTGCTTTGTACGACGCTTTCCGCGCTGCAGAAAGAGACTGAGCCATATGGGATAAAAACCCGGTGCAATGCAGTCGAACCTGTAGACTTTTAAGCTACTTCTTTTATTGCACCCACTCTCATACGAATCTGGCTATGCCTTGTACGTGTGTCGTTACCCGAAATGACGTGCTTTACTGTAAGACTAGTTTGTTAGCATGAATTCACTATATTTTCACCAAAACATCAAAGTAATGTCACCGCTTTCGATGATTTAAGTTGCTTTTGGACCTATCAAAGACATATTCCTTTGGGGGGGGGGGGGGGGGGGGGGGGGGGGGGAGGTAAGTATAAGAAAAAATTTCATAACAATGCAACAGACAGTTTTCAAAATAAGTGATCCTGAATGACGGCATTCATTTCTGGACAGACTATAGTTTAGTCATTGTGGACATCTGAAAAGATTTGTCATTTAGTAGAACTCTCAATGAACATATGAACAGATTTGTCATTCAGTAGAACTCTCAATTAACATTTGAACAGGTTTGTCATTCAATAGAGACCAAATACCCCGGACACTCAACATACTACAGTGGAATGCCGAAGGAGTTTACAAGAAGAAAGACTCCCTAACACAGCGTCTTCATAAAGATAGAATAGATGTGGCATGCATTCAAGAGACACACCTCAACGCCAATCACAAATTCTCAGTCAGAGGATATCAGGCCACACGTTTCGACCGCGAAGGACACAAAGGAGGAGTTCTAATACTTACACGAAATACAATACCTTGCAGCGAAGTATCAGTGATCTCTAACAACCAAACGGAAATTATAGGTGTTGATATAATGATAAAGGACGTGAAAATAAGAATCTACAATCTGTATAGCCCAGCAGATAAGGACCTTACACTCTCAAACATGAAAATAACTGACACAAACTGCATTATTGTCGGAGACTTTAATAGCCGTTCAGAAAGATGGGGATACCCAGATACTGACAAAAGAGGAGATGAATTGGAGGACTGGGAAATAGACTCAAATCTCCATCTACTCAACAAAGCGGATGACACACCGAGCTTCTACTCCAGAAGATGGCTTACCACTTCTACTCCAGACTTAGCTTTCTGCACAGGAGACATCCTCCACAAAATCGATCGCCATGTGCTGGACCAATTAGCAGGTAGTGACCACAGACCAATCAAGCTTGAAATGAATATGGAGTATGTTCCACAGGAGCAAAAGCCCTTGCCCCGCTGGAATTACAAACGAGCAGATTGGGACAGATTTGCCATACTAACAGACAAATATTGTGAAAACATAAATACACGATATGGCAACATAAAGCAAATGGTGGAAAGTCCTAAACAGAGCGATAATACAGGCAGCCACTGAGTCCATTCCAAGAGGAGCGAGGAAAAATTACAAACCATACTGGACTGAAGAACTACAAAGTTTGGAGGACAAAGTTGAAGATGGGGGGCCCGGAAGAAAAAAAAGCCCCCCGAAAAAAAAAAGAAAAAAACAAAAAAAAAATTG